>OX608078.1:39771300-40371300 GCA_951509765.1 Sphenella marginata
AAACAAAGCACTGAATACAAAAAATGTGGGCGTGGCACGGCCCACATTTCCCAAATTATATAATTCTTGACCAAGGGACACACATATCCAAAAATCATTAGTTTAGACCAAAAATATTCAAAGTTATGATGATTTAAATTTTATATAGCCTGGGGGCGTGGCACAACAATCTTCTGAACCAATCTGGAAATTTAGAGAAGATCGACCATAAACTTTGAACTTATTGAAGTACAAACAAAGCACAAAAAATGTGGTCTTGGGACCGCCCACTTTTCCCAAATTGTATCCATTTTGACTAAAGGACACACATATCCAAAAATCTTTAATTTAGACCTAATATGTTCAGGGTTATGAAGAATTTAAATTTTATATAGCCTGGGGGCGTGGCACTGGCTACTTTTCCAAAAATTGATATAGCCTAAATCGTACACAACAATTTTCTTAACCAATCTTGAAAGGTTAAAAGAGATCGACCATAACCTTTGGACATTATTGAAGTACAAACAAAACACAAAAAAAAAGGGGCGTGGCACCGCCCACTTTTCCAAAATTACATAAATCTTGACCAAAGGACACACATATCCAGAAATCATTAATTTAGACCAAATATGTTTAGAGCTATGAAGAATTTAAATTTTATATAGCCTGGGGGCGTGGCACCGCCTACTTTTCCAAAAATTGATATAGCCTAAATCGTACACAAAAATCTTCTGAACCAATCTTGATAGTTTAAAAGAGATCGACCATAAACTTTGGACATTATTGAAGTACAAACAAAACACAAAAATGTGGGCGTGGCACCGCCCACTTTTCCAAAATTATATACATCTTGACTAAACGACACACATATCCAAAAATCTTTAATTTAGACCCATTATGTTCAGAGTTATGATGAATTTAAATTTTATATAGCCTGGGGGCGTGGCACTGGCTACTTTTCCAAAAATTGATATAGCCTGAATCGTACACAACAATTTTCTTAACCAATCTTGAAAGTTTAAAAGAGATCGACCATAAACTTTGGACATTATTGAAGTACAAACAAAACACAAAAAATGTGGGCGTGGCACTGCCCACTTTTCCAAAATTACATAAATCTTGACCAAAGGACACACATATCCAGAAATCATTCATTTAGACCAAATATGTTCAGAGCTATGAAGAATTTAAATTTTATATAGCCTTGGGGCGTGGCACCGCCTACTTTTCCAAAAATTGATAGAGCCTAAATCGTACACAACAATTTTCTTAACCAATCTTGAAAGTTTAAAAGAGATCGACCATAAACTTTGGACATTATTGAAGTACAAACAAAACACAAAAAAAAAGGGCGTGGCACTGCCCACTTTTCCAAAATTACATAAATCTTGACCAAAGGACACACATATCCAGAAATCATTAATTTGGACCAAATATGTTTAGAGCTATGAAGAATTTAAATTTTATATAGCCTTTGGGCGTGGCACCGCCTACTTTTCCAAAAATTGATATAGCCTAAATCGTACACAAAAATCTTCTGAACCAATCTTGATAGTTTAAAAGAGATCGACCATAAACTTTGGACATTATTGAAGTACAAACAAAACACAAAAATGTGGGCGTGGCACCGCCCACTTTTCCAAAATTATAAACATCTTGACTAAACGACACACATATCCAAAAATCTTTAATTTAGACCCATTATGTTCAGAGTTATGAAGAATTTAAATTTTATATAGCCTGGGGGCGTGGCACTGGCTACTTTTCCAAAAATTGATATAGCCTGAATCGTACACAACAATTTTCTTAACCAATCTTGAAAGTTTAAAAGAGATCGACCATAAACTTTGGACATTATTGAAGTACAAACAAAACACAAAAAATGTGGGCGTGGCACTGCCCACTTTTCCAAAATTACATAAATCTTGACCAAAGGACACACATATCCAGAAATCATTAATTTAGACCAAATATGTTCAGAGCTATGAAGAATTTAAATTTTATATAGCCTTGGGGCGTGGCACCGCCTACTTTTCCAAAAATTGATATAGCCTAAATCGTACACAACAATTTTCTTAACCAATCTTGAAAGTTTAAAAGAGATCGACCATAAACTTTGGACATTATTGAAGTACAAACAAAACACAAAAAATGTGGGCGTGGCACCGCCCACTTTTCCAAAATTACATAAATCTTGACCAAAGGACACACATATCCAAAAATCATTAATTTAGACCAAATATGTTCAGAGTTATGAAGAATTGTAGTTTTATATAGCATGGGGGCGTGGCACCGCCCACTTTTCCAAAAACTAATATAGCCTATGCTTTAACCCATGACCTCAAGAATATATTGTGAAAATTTCATAAAAATCGGTTGAGTACTTTGGACGCCCATAAAGGACACACAGACACACATTCATTTTTATTTATAAGATAGATAGATATGCTGATACCCACATATTTTTTTTAAATTTATTTAAGAAAAAAAATTTCATAGGTTCCTCCCGAAAAATTAGTATATCTTTTTTGTTTGTGGTCCGATTTCGATAAAACAAAGTGCAGATCCCTTTCTAAGCTTCAAGCAGTATGTTTCCGAGATCCTTAAGTTCAAACAGACAGACAATAATTTAAAAAATGGATCAGATGAACTCTAGCATTCCCCAGGTCATCCCCAGTCATCTTTTCAAAGAAATTTTCAATGTACAGACACGACTTTTCTAGAGATTTATTATAGTACTAGCAGACCCGGCAGACGTTGTTCTGCCTGACCAGTGACTTCCCTAGAAATACATTTTCAAATATTTTTCTTTAACTTTTAACATTCCATTTATTGCAGTGTTTTAGGATATACAATGTTTCTGGCTTTAAAGTCTTTGGTATAAACAAATAAATTTTTTGGATGTCCAACTCAAAAAACGGATCTTTTGAACTCAATGGGTATGACAAAAACCATTATGCGCTGCTGAGCAGATGTATAGTTAGTACTTATTTAATTATATCCTATATCTACCTATAATACTCTGGATATGTATGAACGGCAATAACAAACAAAAAAAATTAAGTGCTTTGATTAAGATTTAAGAACGTTAAAATGTCACTAAAGCAAATACATTCAGGGATATAACGAATTGAAATATTACTTAGCTTGTGGTCCTGGAACTGCCCACTTTTCCAAAGAATTTACAAATGTAGCCTATGTATGTCGTACCCAACGAAGATTTTAACGTATTGGAAAAGCTTAAAACAGATCAACCATAAACTTTGTACATTATTGAAGTACAAACAAAGCACTGAGTACAAAAAATGTGGGCGTGGCACGGCCCACATTTCCCAAATTATATAATTCTTGACCAAGGGACACACATATTGAAAAATCATTAGTTTAGACCAAAAATATTCAAAGTTATGATGATTTAAATTTTATATAGCCTGGGGGCGTGGCACAACAATCTTCTGAACCAATCTGGAAATTTAGAGAAGATCGACCATAAACTTTGAACTTATTGAAGCACAAACAAAACACAAAAAATGTGGTCTTGGGACCGCCCACTTTTCCCAAATTATATCCATCTTGACTAAAGGACACACATATCCAAAAATCTTTAATTTAGACCTAATATGTTCAGGGTTATGAAGAATTTAAATTTTATATAGCCTGGGGGCGTGGCACTGGCTACTTTTCCAAAAATTCATATAGCCTGAATCGTACACAACAATTGTCTTAACCAATCTTGAAAGTTTAAAACAGATCGACCATAAACTTTGGTCATTGTTGAAGTACAAACAAAACACAAAAAAAAAGGTTCGTGGCACCGCCCACTTTTCCAAAATTACATAAATCTTGACCAAAGGACACACATATCCAGAAATCATTAATTTAGACCAAATATGTTTAGAGCTATGAAGAATTTAAATTTTATATAGCCTGGGGGCGTGGCACCGCCTACTTTTCCAAAAATTGATATAGCCTAAATCGTACACAAAAATCTTCTGAACCAATCTTGATAGTATAAAGGAGATCGACCATAAACTTTGGACATTATTGAAGTACAAACAAAACACAAAAATGTGGGCGTGGCACCGCCAACTTTTCCAAAATTATATACATCTTGACTAAACGACACACATATCCAAAAAATTTTAATTTAGACCCATTATGTTCAGAGTTATGAAGAATTTAAATTTTATATAGCCTGGGGGCGTGGCACTGGCTACTTTTCCAAAAATTCATATAGCCTGAATCGCACACAACAATTTTCTTAACCAATCTTGAAAGTTTAAAAGAGATAGACCATAAACTTTTGACATTATTGAAGTACAAACAAAACACAAAAAATGTGGGCGTGGCACTGCCCACTTTTCCAAAATTACATAAATCTCTACCAAAGGACACACATATCCAGAAATCATTAATTTAGACCAAATATGTTCAGAGCTATGAAGAATTTAAATTTTATATAGCCTTGGGGCGTGGCACCGCCTACTTTTCCAAAAATTGATATAGCCTAAATCGTACACAACAATTTTCTTAACCAATCTTGAAAGTTTAAAAGAGATCGACCATAAACTTTGGACATTATTGAAGTACAAACAAAACACAAAAAATGTGGGCGTGGCACCGCCCACTTTTCCAAAATTACATAAATCTTGACTAAAGGACACACATATCCAGAAATCATTAATTTAGACCAAATATGTTCAGAGCTATCAAGAATTTAATTGTTATATAGCTGGGGGCGTGGCACCGCCTACTTTTCCAAAAATTGATATAGCCTAAATCGTACACAACAATCTTCTGAACCAATCTTGAAAGTTTAAAAGAGATCGACCATAAACTTTGGACATTATTGAAGTACAAACAAGATACAAAAAATGTGGGCGTGGCACCGCCCACTTTTCCAAAATTACATAAATCTTGACCAAAGGACACACATATCCAAGAATCATTAATTTAGACAAAATATGTTCAGAGTTATGAAGAATTGTAGTTTTATATAGCCTGGGGGCGTGGCACCGCCCACTTTTCCAAAAATTAATATAGCCTATGCTTTAACCCATGATCTCAAGAATATACTGTGAAAATTTCATAAAAATCGGTTGAGTACTTTGGACGCCCATAAAGGACACACAGACACACAGACACACATTCATTTTTATTTATAAGATAGATAGAAGATAGATAGATAGATATGCTGATACCCACATATCTATTTAAGAAAAACAATTTCATATGTTCCTCCCTAAAAATTAGACGACTTTTCTAGAGATTTATTATAGTACTAGCAGACCCGGCAGACGTTGTTCTGCCTGACCAGTAGCTTCCCTAGAAATACATTTTCAAATATTTTTCTTTAACTTTTAACATTCCATTTATTGCAGAGTTTTAGGATATACAATGTTTCTGGCTTTAAAGTCTTTGGTATAAACAAATAATTTTTTTTGGATGTCCAACTCAAAAAACGGATCTTTTGAACTCAATGGGTATGACAAAAACCATTATGCGCTGCTGGATATGTATGAACGGAAAAATTAAGTGCTTTGATTAAGATTTAAGAACGTTAAAATGTCACTAAAGCAAATACATTCAGGGATATAATGAATTGAAATATTACTTAGCTTGTGGTCCTGGAACTGCCCACTTTTCCAAAGAATTTACAAATGTAGCCTATGTATGTCGTACCCAACGAAGATTTTAACGTATTGGAAAAGCTTAAAACAGATCAACCATAAACTTTGTACATTATTGAAGTACAAACAAAGCACTGAATACAAAAAATGTGGGCGTGGCACGGCCCACATTTCCCAAATTATATAATTCTTGACCAAGGGACACACATATCCAAAAATCATTAGTTTAGACCAAAAATATTCAAAGTTATGATATTTTAAATTTTATATAGCCTGGGGGCGTGGCACAACAATCTTCTGAACCAATCTGGAAATTTAGAGAAGATCGACCATAAACTTTGAACTTATTGAAGTGCAAACAAAACACAAAAAATGTGGTCTTGGGACCGCCCACTTTTCCCAAATTATATCCATCTTAACTAAAGGACACACATATCCAAAAATCTTTAATTTAGACCTAAAATGTTCAGGGTTATGAAGAATTTAAATTTTATATAGCCTGGGGGCGTGGCACTGGCTACTTTTCCAAAAATTCATATAGCCTGAATCGTACACAACAATTTTCTTAACCAATCTTGAAAGTTTAAAACAGATCGACCATAAACTTTCGACATTATTGAAGTACAAACAAAACAAAAAAAAAAGGGGCGTGGCACCGCCCACTTTTCCAAAATTACATAAAACTTGACCAAAGGACACACATATCCAGAAATCATTAATTTAGACCAAATATGTTCAGAGCTATGAAGAATTTAAATTTTATATAGCCTTGGGGCGTGGCACCGCCTACTTTTCCAAAAATTGATATAGCCTAAATCGTACACAACAATTTTCTTAACCAATCTTGAAAGTTTAAAAGAGATCGACCATAAACTTTGGACATTATTGAAGTACAAACAAAACACAAAAAATGTGGGCGTGGCACCGCCCACTTTTCCAAAATTACATAAATCGTGACTAAAGGACACACATATTAAGAAATCATTAATTTAGACCAAATATGTTCAGAGCTATGAAGAATTAAATTTTTATATAGCTGGGGGCGTGGCACCGCCTACTTTTCCAAAAATTGATATAGCCTAAATCGTACACAACAATCTTCTGAACCAATCTTGAAAGTTTAAAAGAGATCGACCATAAACTTTGGACATTATTGAAGTACAAACAAAACACAAAAAATGTGGGCGTGGCACCGCCCACTTTTTATTTATAAGATAGATATGCTGATATCCACATATTTTTTTAAATTTATTTAAGAAAAAAAATGTCATAGGTTCCTCCCTAAAAATTAGTATATCTTTTTTGTTTGTGGTCTGATTTTGATAAAACAAAGTGCAGATCCCTTTCTAAGCTTCAAGCAGTATGTTTCTGAAAGTCTCATCAAAATCCATTTCATAGTTTCCGAGATCCTTAAGTTCAAACAGACAAACAGACAGACAATAATTTTAAAAATTGATCAGATGAACTCTACAGCGTGCCCCAGTCATTTTTGCAAAGAAATTTTTAATTTACGGCTTTTCTAGAAATTAATTATAGTATAGATTTATGATGTTTAAAACGTATAAAAAGTACACATAACACTGGATCACAAATTCCAACTTTTTTTCTGCACCAGAGACGCCATAGTGAAATTCCTATGTAAAATCACCTCCTAATTCCGAAAATCAAAGTTATTTTTACTTGAATGGTACCGTTTTTTGAGATATTTACGATTTACCGTTATTTCAAAAAACAAAAAAGATGGCTCCACTTTTTCCCCCCTCTAAGCTCTGTTTTATTACAAAAAAAAACAAGCTATCAGTGAACAAAATCGATGAAATAATACAAAAGTTATAAGCATTCAAGTAAATATATCCATTTAATGCTTAAGTACCCTACTGGTACATATGTGTTAGTATTCGTATATCAGTTAGTTAGCAGGTAGATTTTCGAAAAGTTACTAGATAGAAAAAGCTGTTAGTGTCGTTTTCTCAAACCTAGGTACATTTTAAACAAGATCATATTTTTGAGGCAGGTAGTGTTTTCTTTGTAGAACTAGGGAACCTTTTTGTTTATGTGGGCTTGAGTTTTTACTGGATCTAAGTATAAATAAGAGTACATTCGCCTTGTTCCTTCATAATATCTGCAAGGCTCGCCGGATACTGTTCAGTTTATAATTGCAGTTTATAACCCGTCATTTACTTAAAAATAAAAAATGAATAAAAGGGCGCTAGAGTTTGAGTGTACAAATGATCCAGATATGTTCTGTTTCATCTGCGGTCAATTTATTGTTAAAAGTATGAGACGTGTGTTTTCAAATCCTTTGAAAGTTACATACTATAAGTGTTTTGGAATTGAGCCTAAAAACAATGAAAACCCATGGACACCGAACACTGTGTGCACCACATGCCGAGTCGAATTGATTTCTTCGGAAACCGGAACAAATATGTACGTTGTAAAAATTAGGAATTTGTTCCCTTTTAATGCATAGCTGACTAATTTTTGAAATTATCTATTTAGGCGACGTGTGAAATTTATTACACCAATGAAGTGGAGGGACCAACTTGCCATTCAACGGACTGCTATATTTGTACTACAAAAGTACTTGGGGTTGGAAAGTCCAGAAAGGTAACCTATGCGAGCGTATCTACACTGTCATTACCAGAACTAATTTCAACAGAAACGACATTGCCAGAATCAAATTTAGCTTTAGTTCCGGCTCCAATTTCATTGTCAACAGTAGTATCTGATTACGCGGCATCATGTTGTACTGAATTTCAAACGGAAAACGAAAGAAATTCTTTGTCACAAGCACAACTCAATGATTCAATAAGGGATTTGGAATTGTCAAAGGAAAAGGCCGAACTACACGCCTCTCGAATGCAACAATTTAAATTTGTTTCATCCGATGTTAATTTAACATATTATAGAACTCGTCACGAAGAATTTTCCTAGTACTATACGAAGGAGGACAGTGTTTGTTACTGCAAAGACATTGCTGGTCTATTCAAACAATTTGGTGAACCATATGATTCAAAAGAGTGGCGATTGTTCATAGGCGGCAATAAATTAAGCTTAAAGGCCGTATTATTGCATATTGGCAACCAAAAGCCATCTATCCCGATCGCGCATGCAGTAAATACGAAGGAAACATATGAGATAATGCAAAAATTGCTCAAGTTAATCAAATACGAAGAACATGATTGGAAAATATGTGCCGATATTAAAGTCGTTGGAATGCTATGTGGTCTACAAAGTGGAAACACAAAATACTGTTGCTTTCTATGCAAATGGGATAGCCGAGCTCGTCAAGACCACTACATCGTAAAGGATTGGCCAGAATGAATCGAGTTTCAAGTTGGGGTAGATAACATAAAATACTCTCCACTTATAAAGAAGGAAAAAACTTTGTGAAGGTTTGGACAAAGAAGGCGAAGCTTTTCATCATTTGAAGACAATCTTCCCAGAGATTTCAGAAGCAAAAATAAAGGAAGGCATTTTTGTGGGACCGCAAATAAGGAAAATGATGACCAATAACCATTTCAAAGAACTATTGTCACCAGTGGAGGCAGCAGCGTGGGATTCTTTTGAAAAGGTCGTTACTTCTTTTTTAGGCAAACACAAAAATCCTAACTACGAGATGATAGTGAACGACTTAATCAAAAACTATGCGGAAATGGGTAAATAAAAAAACATATTATAATAAATTATATATTACATAAATTTACATGAGAATATATAGCCATAAATCTGAATTCATCGTCCAGTTCCGAACAAACAAGAACGGGAAAAATATTAACCCAAAAATTGTTCTGAATTGACAGATAAATCCAGCCTAAGAAAATTATATACTAATGTGTCACTTATGTATTTATCTAATTTACTTTTTTATTTTCTTTCAGGAGTAAATATGTCTTTAAAAATTCATTTCTTACACTCCCACTTAAATTTTTTCCCGCAAAATCTTGGCGACGAAAGTGACGAGCATGGCGAAAGGTTTCACCTGCAAATGAAAGTGATGGAAAGTCGGTATCAAGGATTCTGGGATGTCGCTATGATGGGCGACTACTGTTGGTTTCTCATAAGAGAAACCGATCCTAATCTAAATAAGCGTCAAAACAAGACACATAACTTTTTCAATTATAAAATAAGATCATAGAGTTAAGACAGAACCATATGTACATATGTTATTATTTGTAGGGTACTTAAGTATTAAATGGATATATTTACTTGAATGCTTATAACTTTTGTATTAGTTCATCGGTTTTTCTCACTGATAGCTTGTTTTTTTTTGTAATAAAACAGAGCTTAGAGGGGGGGAAAAATATCTTCCTCGCAAAGTACAAATTTTTTTATATTTTTACAAAAAAAATTTTAAAAATCCGTAATGATTGTTCACTATGTTTGAATCTGCAGGACCTAGAAAAAAGTGTTGTATGTACTTATTATAGTAAATTTTATAAGCTTTCAAACCGTTTTCGAATAGCTCAATTTGTTCTTGAGATATACACGATTAAGTGGAGCCATCTTTTTTGTTTTTTTAAATAACGGTAAATCGTATATGTCTCAAAAACCGTACCATTCAAGTAAAAATAACCTTGATTTTCGGAATTAGGAGGTGATTTTACATAGGAATTTCACTATGGCGTCTCTGGTGCATTTTGGCTGTAAACCAGAGTAATTAACACAAAAAAAAAAGTGTGTTCTTGAAAAATTATCAAGCTTCATAAATAGTTAAGAAAAAAATATTCTTTTTGGGTTTCTTAATAATTTTTATTAAATAATAAAAGTTTTTTGTTGAATTGAACAGGAAAAATTTATAGACAACCGCCATAGCTTTTCTTATAGATCCATTTCGGAAGTTGCTAACTTCACTCATCAGAGAAATTTTGGCACGCATTTCTAACTATTAAGCTAACAATACGCTGGGTTTTTTGCCTTCTAAACGCCCTGTTCAATCAACTTTTACCAATTCATGAACCAACACGCCATCTGACGTTAAGATTTGGTATCATGATGGATTTTTCGCAACACTGTTTTGGTGTCACAGTTTGCCAACCATGTGCTCTTGGGTTTTTGTTATTGAGATTTTACACAATTTCAATTTTTTCATTGGATTGAAACTTAGAAAGGTGTTCTGCTCATTAATACCATTGATCAATTTCTGGTTTCTTGCCAATAACTTCAGTGAAACAAAACAACTGGAAAAGCACTTCCAGATTCGTACCTAGTGACCAAAACGTGTCTCACAATTTTAGCTTATTATTTAGCAGTTGCGTGCTGAAGATAACCATTTCCTTATCTTATATTGGAGTATCCGAATCAACGTGTTTGTTTTCTTCTTTTGCTAGCGGAGCGTTGTCTCCTATGGTACAATTGTTGGGCGCTTTGCGTTTTTATGCAACAGGAAGCCAACTAATTACATGTGGAGACTTTGTTGGTGTGCATGAGTCAACAGCGTGCAGAATTGTGCACAAAGTAACTGATGCTATAGCTCGCTTATACCCAAGGGCGGATTTAGGGGTGGGGCACGGGGGCACGCGCCCCCCCCCCCAGACGGGTTTTTTTGTACTGTTAATACTCCATCACAGAGCATTTTTAGTCGAAAAAGACTACAAATAATTGAATTTAGCAACATTTTCGAATCGTGCCCCCCAGACGGTATTTTTGTACTCTAGGTATGGAAATTCCATTAAATAGATGAAGAATCACTGAATTTTCGAAATCTATTGCATATTGGTTCAGATATATATAAAACTCTGTGTAACGCAAACATCAAACTACATATTTTGATTATTCGTTTGGTTTGTACTGTGTTGATGCCTTGGTGCATGTGTAGGTACCCACCAAAAATTTCATTTCTTTTAGTTAGAAACCTTACATCGCTTGATTATACGGCTTACATAATTTAACCCTATTCATCAAAAATGAAATGGGTTTATAAAGCGTATCACCAAAAAAAAGGCGGCCGTACTCCCCCTAATATGAAGTGTTTTTGAAAAACATTTAAAAAAAAAATTTTTTTTTTTCTGGCAACCCTAGACATCGCCCAACTACATTTTTATTCATAACTTTGGCGTTTGTTCTCCGATTTTAAAGTGTGACGCATCAATTTTTTTGTCTCAAAGAGGAGGTTTTTCTCAAGAAAGTTCATTGAGCTCATGCGTTTCGTTGTGGTACTTAAATACCGGTCGCGAACGTACGGGTCGCGAACGTACGATTTTTCCATACACTTTCTTTTCCTATTTTCGGCATAATGTTTTACAAATTATATGAATTGGAACACTTAATTCACAAGTTTAAATCTTATATGTTGTATTTATAAAGAAAGAAGATAGCATAAATTATTAGACTCTACTGAAATCCCGCGGCTCACACCGAAAGACTCGAAAGTGGCTTGCATAACATAAAGTATACTCACTTTAATGTATGGTTGGAAAAATTATGAATAACTTCATTAAAATTATTCAAAACCCTATGATCCATTATTAACCATGCAAAAAAAGTATATTAACAACCTATTTTTTCTTGCTTCAGTTTTTGGTAGGAAAAAATATATCAAAATGCAAAACGGTCGCGAACGTACGCAACTTTGAGAATTAAAAAAAAAGGTTTGGTAAACCCTTCAAGAGAAGTAGTTTTGGTTTTCAACTAAGTGCACTCAACCGGCTTTAGAAATGTAGTTCTATACATTTCCTTACACTCCTTGAGAAGTGGTAATAAAAAATGTATTTTTTTGGTCGCGAACGTACGATCCAGGCAGAGGTAAAAGTTTCAATAAAAATTTACAGCTAAGACATCGTCGTTCACTCTTCTTTCATTTTGATGGTCTTAACTGATATTCATGGGAGTATTTTGTTGCAAAAAAGGGTCGCTAGTATAAGTCGAACATGTGAAAAAATTGAAAAGAAACAGGCCTTTAAAACTGGCTGGAAATGAAAAAAAAAATTTTTCATGTTTCAAGCCAAATTTTTCATAAACAAAATTTAAATCAACTTCCAAAGCTTTATATTTATAAAAATTTGCGTAATTTTGTATAACAGGGTTAAACAAGAATTTATTTTTATTAACATTTAAAATGTTTGCTCTGGTTGACCATTCTACGGAAATGCTCATATATATGTATAAGAGGGTTAGGCTACGTTCAATTTAGGCCATAAACTCCATTTAAAAGGGGATTTTTTTTTGTTAATTCATATTGTTGTTGTCAATAAACTCGAGTTTATGGCTCAACGTGAACGTAATATAAGGCCTTACATTTGTAACGAATTCCGTTGTATGCGAAATTACTTATAATATACATTTTTTTCTTTACTTATGTCATTAAGTAAGTCTTAAATGAAGATTAATTAAAAGAATCTCTCTCTGTGAGACAACCTTACGCATAAGGCCTGATAGAAGATGTAAGTTAGGCAATATTATAAAAAGAAAAGTGAATATAATGAACTTATTATAAGAATTGTTGTAAGGCCATAGAGGAACTATGATAAACTTATTATAATGTGATGCAGCCGTATACCTTATTTCTTATAATCCCTTATACGAGTTTTTTGTGGGTATTGGCAATATTTGTTAACGGCTCATGCGACATCTGACTGAAACAACAACGGTTTGTGTATGAGGTTTGCTAAGTTTGCCCACAAGAACCCTTAAGGTTTTAAATTGCAGCTATTTTTTGCAATGCTGTTAAAATTTCAAATTCGAGTCTACGCGACCTCCGCACGATGGGACATTTTGGAAAAACTTGCCTCAATTATAATTATTATTATTAACTTGCCTCAAAGTAAAATTTTTAGGGAACTTTTTAGAATCCATTTTCATACAAAGTTTTTCGAGCGTAAAACGCAGCATAATTTTGGCAAATGGTCAAAAACGAGTTGTCAAAGTTTAGTTGTAAATTTTTTTGCAAAATAAATTTTTTTTTTGGATTTCTGTAGTTTACTATGAATAACACTACTTTATAAGGTTCCTCATATGTAGACATATACATATGAAAGGCTGGGGTAGTTAAATGAAAAACGTATATTTAAAGTAAAAGTGTAAAAAAATATTGTATCTACAGTAAAAGTCAGACAAATTGCTTTTTTCATTTAAAGTCGGAAATATGGTTGGAAAAATAAAACATATCTCTTACTTTTAATGAAAAAACGATTAGCCTGACTTTTACTGTACAATCTTTATTTATGTGATTGTATCAAACATTTTATAAGGTTTGCTTCACTTGCATTAAACATATTTTTTACTTTTACTCCCAACCTTTCATACATACATATATAGGTATTTCGACTCATTTATTAACCTTAATTTTAGTTACATATCTCCCATTTTGTAAAGCATAAAGAGGGTTACTGCCACGCCTATTTCCGAGGGGTTGATCATCGCGAAATCGTTTGAGCAAATATTCATAGCAATAGCTATAACACTCTACTGAAAAAAAAATTCCAAACGACAATTTTTTGGCACCATGCATAATGCTTTACATAAATCTACTCTTTTGATTTGCGAAAAATTTATTTTTGAGACAAGTTTTATTAAGAATTCCCATAGTGCGATGCATAAAAATTCATATGAATTTGTACCGCAACGCCTACTACCTTTTTGCCGCAGGAGTGCTTTATTTTCTTATTTTATTGCGCTACAAGTTAACAAAAGTGATTAATTATTCGATTGGTCAAATAGTCCATTAAAAGTTGTGAAAAGTGATTATTGTTAGTGCTATCGTGTTTAAGTGATTTTGTTTAAAAAAATGAGTGGCAGAAAAAGACAACAAAACTAAGCGCGTTCTTCCATCCGAAGAAGCAACGGTGGAATGATGTACTTCCTGATAAAGTGAGCGGTGTCCAATTACATTCCGCGGAGCCGGCGAGTACATCAGTGGCAACAGCCTCAACGAGCAACGCACTACAGGAACGGGATATAGGTGAGTAGTGTAATCCTTGTGGGTTTAGAAATTTTGTTTAGTTAAAAGTTGGATTGTATGGGAGGTACCACGCCCCTTTTTGGTTAACCACGAGTTTTATGGGTGAGAATGGTGCTGTCATCCTATAACTTTATACCAATTCTTATGTTCCTACTTTAAGCATTTTTAAAGAACAAATTGAGAAATTCCAAAACGGTTTGAAAATTTTAAAAGCTAATAAAATTTTCTGTAAGCCATGCATACAAAACTTTTCGCTAGGCCCTGTGGCTCGAAGATAATGAGCATGCAACACGGATTTTTACCTGGAAAATGTAAAAAATGTGTATTTTGCAAAAAAGGATATCGAAAACTTTTAATTTTGTTCCAGATATTTTTTCTTCTCTGTAAGCTCTGTTTTATTACAAAACAAATGAGCTTTCATCCAAGAAAATCGATGGATTATTACAAAAGTTATTAATGGTTTTGGAATTGCTCAATTTATTTCTGAGATATACATGATTAGGTGGAGCTAGGGTCGGCGCATAGGCGCAGATAAATGTTTGTTGAAAAACCTCGCCTTGATGCGGATCGCAGCGAGATGCTCGTCCACAGGGGTGAACGCTAGTAGTGTTACACCACGTGATTTGCTGTGTGTCTGGCCACTGTAGTATACGTCACAAGGTTCGATGGTCGTCTTTCCTTGTCCCGTCCATCGTATTTCCTGCAGGGCGGTGATGTCAGCCTTTGCGTTCGTGAGGACATCAACCAGTCGGGCAGCGGATCCTTCCCCGGAAAGGGGTTTTGATTTCATTGGTGTTGGTTTTTACGTGGCTGGTCCCAAACCCAGCGCACAACCCTTTTTCGGGGTTTTGAAGTAAATTTACACATTTATATAGCGAGCCGCTTGATCCAAGACAGACGCACGCTTGCAACCGCACCTCCTGGCATACAGACGCTGCGAAAAAGACCTCGGTGAGCCCTTAAACCAAATACGTCAGAGTGGCCCCACCGGGGCTCCCTCTCTTTCTGCCGCGAGCCTAGGAAGCCCACGTTGCCCAGAGTGTACGAAAGAGGACGTAAGAGTCGGGATTGAGCAAGGTCACTCAGCAACCACACCCAAATTATTTTTTTTGTTTGGCCGAGTCTAATGAACACGATATTAAAATAATGTGTTTTTGAAGCCTTAATGGACTTTTTTGCGAACTTAGTATAAGCCGTTAGATAAGACTTTAACTAAATTAATGGATTGGCTTTAATGCATATCCATGGACATATTGCGGCACAAATGGAGGCTGATGAAGTTTTGGACATTTTCACCAGGAAACACAGAAGAAAACTGTCTTTATTAAACATGTAATCATGGATGGAATATAATAAAACTGCTATTACTAAACAGAAATGCTGTTTTTTATTATTTTGACTTTGATGTAAGTTCTTAATATCCGTGTACTTGTGAAGATAAAATAAGCATATTTCAGTTGTTGATTTTTTTTCATGTTTTGCGTTCGTGCCCCCCAAAAAAAAATCCTGGATTCGCCCTTGCTAGCTGGGATCCCATCTTAATATATCTGGTAACGTCAAAGTTACCAGAGAATACAGTTGCCCAGTGGGAGCAATCACTAAGCTCCAGAAGAGACCTTCCGAACTGGTCCCAAACGAACCGGTTTCTGACTACTCGCTAGGAGATAGTGGAAAGCGTGGATCAATGGCGCCCAGCCAAACCCCGGTATAATCCACCCTCCACAAACTTCTCAAGACCACTCCCCAGTCAGACCACCCGGTTCAGGCAGTCTCAACCCCAAGCCCACAGCAACAACCCCCCAACACATACAAAATCGTACGCCACAGAGCAGCAATGATTTTATACTTGCAAATTATGCAAACAACAATCTCATACCCTACAAAGCTCTTTGCGGTATAAAAAGTTGCCAATCTCAGAACGCAGAAATTTCGTAAGAGACAATAATATCTGCGAAAATTGATTAGCCCAAACCCATCTCTTGAAAGACTGCCAAAGCACGAGAACGTGCATGCACTGCAAAGGACTCTCCTAGTACGAGTTCTGGAATTTACCGAACTAGATCTCAGGTAGTCACAATAGAAGCCATTCATCCAAGGCTTCAGGACGTGAACCAGGCGGCACCCCATGAAAGCAATCCCTCTACACCCAACACATCCCAAGAACAATCATTCCATGCTGAAAATGACAGCAAAATCATACTCCCTACAGCAATTGTCTTGGTAGAACATGGAGGGGACCTATTCAAGCTTCGAGCCTTAGTCGGTTGAGGCCCCGAAAGAAGCTTAATATCCGCCAAAGCTCAAGCAAAACTCCGACTTCCCTATACCCACTCCCTGTTTGAATTCTCGGGCATGGGAGGCGGAGTGGTACAAACATCTAATAAGCTGTGCTCGTTGACCCTAGTCACAAATGACAGGAAAGTAAAAATAAAAGCCCAGGCAATAGAGCTACCCCGTCTTACTAGGCAACTTCCAACCCTCGAACTAGCAGACCAGAACACCCAGAACCCCTCCCAAATCGATCTGGTATCGGGTAGTTATCTTATCCCGCAGATAATGCTTAATGGCATAGAAAAGACCTCTCCCAGCCTGCTAGCACAAAATACCATCTTTGGATGGATAATAAGTGGCCAAGCTCCCGAAAAGGTTGGAGCGCATTCCTCCCAAGCGTGGGAAATAACAAACAGTCAGTTGAATGATCAACTTAGACAATTCCGGGAAATCTAAGAGATACCCAGAACCCCAGTGGAAACTCCCGAAGACCAAATGTGCGAAGAATTCTATAAAAGCACAACCACTCGAATGGATAACGGTCGATATATGGTTCGGCTTCCCTTCAAACCAACATTTCCGAACGATATCAACCTAGGCCAATCCCGTACTGCAGCCCTACGACAGTTCCACGGCATGGAACGTACACTTCTAAATAAGGGCGATCTCAAGCAGCAGTACGACAAGGTACTCGAAGAATACCTGTTCTTAGGCCACAGGGAAGAATGCAGCCCAAATGAGATAGAATCTCAAGGGAAATTGTTACGGGCGGAGACGTCGCAATGGAGGGAGCGCTCGTACGTAATAAGTGTAGATGGAAGAAGAAGAAAACAAAAGGTAAACACCGAGTTTTCAAATTAATTCATCACAAGTTGGTATATTGGAATTGTAATTCGTATGAAAAAATAAAAGTGAACAGTGGAAAATGGATGGACAGTGTATTTACCTGGTTTGGCTGGTGGTGACTTGGTTGACGGTCGATGCAAAAAGAGAAAGGCATATATTTTGGTTTTCGGCTCGTGCCCCGGCGAATGCTTACTTTCGTTAGGTTCGAAAGTGCACTTTCGTTTTTAAATAAGTCTACGAGGGACGACCGATATATTTAGGCCGGTAGCCTAAACATGCCGGCCCCCTTGCGGCGAGCAACCTTGAATAGTGAGATCAACGCGCGGCTAGCCACCGGCAGCCAATCCGAGATTAGCGCACTTTACATGTGTATGTATATTTAAAGAAATTTTTCTAAGATAAAATTTCTGGAGAACCTTCGGCCATCTCCTTGGTTCTGCCGTCTGCAACTTGATCCCTGTTGTGGATGAAAAAGAACGGTTAGTATATGGACGTGGTTCTGCCTAGTTCAATGCACCTTATTATTGAGTTTTTCCTTTATTGGTCAAGAGCGTGTTGAAAATAATAGTAGGGTTTTTCATTGTTGATGGGCCCCCGAAATTACCAGACCGAAGATGGTGGCCTGTATTTTTTAAGAAATATATCATATTTAATATACAAAAAGTAAAAACACAGTTTGTAGCTTCTTCAATTTTATACTTACGAAATAATTAGAAATCGCGTTAATTTTCCTAAAGACATCAACTATTTTGTTCCTAAAAATTTTTATTTACAAAAGAGTCGACATATAACCCAATATTTCAATATTTTTCTGTTTATGACATCTATTTTGGAGTGAAAAAACCAAATTTTTTAAAAAAAAAAGCTAAAAACTTATTTCAATTTATCAATATATATTTTTTAAGAAATATATCATATTTAATATACAAAAAGTAAAAACACAGTTTGTAGCTTCTTCAATTTTATATTCATGTAATAGTTTGAAATCGCCTTAATTTTCCTAAAGACATCAACTATTTTCTTCCTAAAAATTTTAATTTGTAAAAGAGTCGACATATAACCGGAGTCCTTACTTATTTAGGCTAATTGCGCCAGTTAAGATATGTGTTTTCAATATTTCCGAGTTGAATTTGACGAAAGAAACCAGAAAACCATCATATGTGTAAGTTGTAATATTCTCCTGCTAAACGGACTTCAAAAAATCCACAACTAAAGGAAAAATTGAGAAAAAAGTCTGTATCACCAAAAAAAAAACACAATTTGGAAACCGGCTAATATTAAGAAGTTAACGTAATCTCAAAATGAACTTTCATTCGTTTCAATCCATATGGCCAATTTTGTTCGATATGGCATCATTCTATGTGACCATTATATATATTATAAGTCTAACTATGTTGTCTTTAGAGTAAACCAGCCTTTATGAAAGCGACTCTCAATAACTCAACTATAAATAATTATTTTCAGCAATAAAAATGTATCCAATATTTATGCCTCTAGGCATAAGGTACTGGAGAAAAATGCGAAGAGAGGATTTAATAAGTTAAACTAATTTAAGGTGGTCGAATTTCGACCACGGGATATACTAGTCTATATATTAATAGGCTAACATTTTTGCATTCAATCAATTGCCAGAGTGTATCTCATAAAAAAATTCATAATTCCAATTATTATATATTTTGATATGTTATTTAACAAAAAATTCATTAATTTGTAATAATTCATCAAAGTTTTCACCAAAACCCAAAGCTGTTAACTACAGTATCTGACTGTTTAATTCCACATACAGCAGTGGCGCAGGTGGTGAGCGTGCCGGCTATGATGCGTGCGTTCGTAGGTTCAAGCACGTGTTCAGGGCATGTTAATTTTTTTTTTTTTTACTAAATTGAATTTGCCTTAAAATATACGAAAACTTTTTATCATATAATTTTTTTTTTAATTTATTATATTTGTAACCCAATATTTTTCTGTTTATTCTGCTTATGACATCTATCTTGGAGTGAAAAACTCAAATTTTTCGAAAAAATCGAAAAAATTATTCCAATTTATCAATATTTATAAATTTATATTTTTTAAGAAATATATCATATTTAATATGCAAAAAGTAAAAAGTACAGTTTGTAGCTTCTTCAATTTTATATTTACGAAATAATTAGAAATCGCGTTAATTTTCCTAAAGACATCAACTATTTTGTTCATAAAAATTTTTATTTGTAAAAATCCACATATAACCCAATGTTTCCATATTTTTCTGTTTATGACATCTATCTTGGAAATTTTTTGAAAAAAAGCTAAAAAATTATTTCAATTTATCAATATAAATTTTTTAAGAAATATATCATATTTAATATACAAAAAGTAAAAACGTAGTTTGCAGCTTCTTCAATTTTATATTCACGAAATAGGTTAAAATTACGTTAATTTCCCTAGAGACATCAACTATTTTATTCCTAAAAATTTTAATTTGTAAAAGAGTCGACATATAACCGGAATCCTTACATATTTAGGCTAATTGGGTCAGTTAAGATATGTGTTTTCAATATTTCCGAGTTGAATTTGACGAAAAAAACCAGAAAACCATCATATGTGTAAGTTGTAATATTCTCCCGCTATACGGACTTCAAAAAATCCACAACTAAAGGAAAATTGAGAAAACAGTCTGTATCACAAAAAAAAAAAAAAAACACAATTTGGAAACCGGCTAATGTTAAGAAGTTAACGGAATCTCAAAATGAACTTTCAATATATATGTATATTAATGGGCGTTTCATGGTTCGAGCCCAACTTCGAACATAAATTTTTGTTCCCCTTTTTTTCATATTGACTATTTTTTTTTGCAGGGAAATTACTAAAATCTACCATAACACAATATGTACTTATAATCATATGTTGTTTTATGAATTTTTTTTTAAGGAATTTGCTTTTTTCTAATAGATTTTCCATAATAAATATAGCTATATATATAAGTTGAGGTCATACGATATAAATATCACGGAATATTATTGAAATGATATAAAAGTCAATATGTAATGTACTTATACATATATCTAAATTGTTGAGGAAAAAACCCTAAAAAATCCAAAATGGAAACCGGCCAATGCTCATATTGAGAACTTCGAAATAAACTCCAAATTCATTTAAAAAAAATTTTAAATTATAATTCTTTTTCAAAAACGCAGTCAAACTTCTATTTTTTGCAAAATTCTATAATAAAAGTGAGATTCAAAAGTATTCATGGTCCATATTTTCGGGTAGCTCTTGAGATGCATAGTAAAATATTTGTTTTTAACATATCTTGCATTTTCTATTGCAAAAAATAGGTCAAAATTAAAATTTTTCTAGAAAATAGGACAAAAGTTGTGTTTTTTGTAGAACTCTAAAACTTAATTTTTTTTAAATGTTATGAAATTGGTACTTATTTGTTAAATTTCACTAATTTCCTAAAATCCCGAAAAACTGAAGTGTTTATGAAAAATTTTATTTGCTTCCAATTTTTTTCGATATGGCATCATTCTATGTGACCATTATATATATTATAAGTCCAGCTATGTTGTTGGTATATGTCCATGAAATTTAATTTTGTTTATTGAAATATTGACGGAATATGAAAGGAGTGGTGGGTCTGATGGTGGACTTTCAAACATTACTAAGTACCATTTTTGCCATCTAATATTAATTATTACTGGTCTTGAATGGACGGATTTTTTTTGGTTAGTTGTCAAATTACCCGTCTTTAGAGTAAACCAGCTTTTATGAAAGCGACTCTCAATAACTCAACTATAAATAATTATTTTCAGCAATAAAAATGTATCCAATATTTATGCCTCTAGGCATTAGGTACTGGAGAAAAATGCGAACAGAGGATTTAATAAGTTAAAATAATTTAAGGTGGTCGAATTTCGACCACGGGATATACTAGCTTATATTAATACCCTAACTCTGTTGTACTACCATCCTATTGTGTGAAAACTTTGAGTGACCTCGCAAAATTTCGCACTTTTTAAAAACTACGAAAACCACACAAACCCCTCTGCTATCATTCATATACCCTCTGCTACCGACCTAACAAATGTAAGTATGTATATTGCAGTTAACTAACATGCATGTATGCGTATACGCAGGCACGCGTATGTTCATTCATTCATTCATTTCATTTTTTTATTCAAGTTAACGAGACCCACGTCTCGTTCTCTAAAAAATTAAAGATGCGGCGATCGAAATCGCCGATAACCAATTAATTAAAACACTAGCAGTTGGTTTATGACATTTAATATAGTGTCTGGCTTGACACGCCAAATTGAACTAAACTAAACTAATCGATATTCTTACCAGCTAACTTCTTAACCTAAGACTATAATGCTAAGGTTGCAGATCCCATTCATGCTTCCGGGTTTGTTAATTAGGTCAGCTGCGCGTGTTGGCCGATATTGCTGCGTTGCACTATTTGCCCATTCATTATAACTGTGCTTGGCCGATATTGCTGCGTTGCACTATTTGCTCATTCATTAATAATTGTGTCGCGCGAGTTTTGTCATTCATGTACATATACATATATAAAAAATGCACTTATTATTTTAAATACTCCGAAATACAACTTTATTTATTCAGGTCGTTTCTTAGACTAACTGTCTTAATTTAAATGTTCTTACAACTAAGCTTAAAGAGTTTAAATTTGAATAATAACGGTTAATATACTCATTTATATTTATATATATGTACATATGTTCATAACTCTAAGTAATAGAGAGAAATAAGAAGAATAGGTATAAGGTAAAATAAAAGGAGAAGAGTTTAATTTCAATACGTAACTTCTCCCTCGTTAAAAAATAAAGATACTCCTGTATCTTACTAATACAAAGCCATTTAAATGTTTAAAATTTATGTACATATATATACTTTTTTTTTGTTGAATTTTAATTTCTTATTTTTTATACATACAAATTTAAATGTAAGTTTATTTTTCGCAATTTTTCTCAAGTTCTTTTACATCAATACAGCCTTCAAATTTTGACTTTCTTTTTATATTGGAGGTATGAATATCTTTTAGATTATGAAACTTAAATTTAGGCTCTTCCTTGTGTCTTACTGACTTATAATTCTTTATGTATCCTTCTTGTCTTCTTTCGTTATACACTTCCCTTATTTCATTTCTTTTTTTTATACATTTTTGTTTTTTTCCTATATTATTATTATAAATTTTATTCTTGTCACAATATCCATATTCAACGCTTATGGGTTTCTCTTTAATTGTGGAATGAATGCTATTATTATAAAACTCTATGGCTTTGCTTACTTTATCTTTTATACTCATATTTTTATTGGTAATTGATAACATTCTAATTTTCTCACCCAAAGTATTATGCAGCCTTTCAATGTCCGCATTTCCAGTGTGGTTATTGGGCTTTACTAAATGTAGCTCCATATTTTCACTGGCAAGATAATCTTTAATATTAATGCTTCTGAATTCATTGTCACATATTAATTTAAGAAAATGGCCACGTTGGGATTTATACAGCCTTAATTTTTCAATAACCGTTTGGTTGTTCTTATCTTCCAAATAAAATGCTGTAGCGAATTTCGAAAAGCGATCTATGAAGGTCAAAAAATTAGATTTCGAATTGGTATAGGTGTCCATATGGACCATTTGTTTGATATCTGTAGGCGTACTTGTAAGCATAAATTTTTCTCGGATTGGATTTCGGTCATACTTTGTTCTACTGCACACAGTGCAATTATTTATATACTTTTGAATCAACGTTTTTAAATTGGGGATGTATGTGTATCTTTTTATTCCTTCATAATTCTCAGATATACCAGTGTGCCCCGTTTCATTCTTATGATAATTGTGTATGTATTTTAAAGCTTCATCTTCTGTGTCAATATCTAAAGCATGGTATGAGCATCTATAAAATTTTATATTTGAATTTCCTCCATATAATTCTATTAATTTCTTTTGTAATATATTATACACAGTGTCGTCTAACCCAGAATAAATTCCAACCTTACCTTTATCAATATTTCGTATTAAAACATTTTCTAAATTTTTTTTTAAGTCTTCAGAATTGAAATATATTTTTTTGTTATTATGTTTTACATCTATATCCTTCTCCTTATTTTCAGTTAAAATGATTTGAGTCTTAAATCTATTTACTACGGTATGTAAGATATTGATGTGGTTTAGTAAATCTTCTTGTTGCGAATGAATCGTGGCTAAATCATCGCTGGCATTATTATACATCGAATCGCTTGATATCGACAACGTATTTATTTCGTTTTTATCTGCGTTAATTCTACTAAGAAAATCAGCCACTTGATTTTCTTTACCCTTTATGTAATTAATTGTTATATTGAACTCACTAAGTTTTATAAGCCATCTATAAAGCCTAGGATTCATTGCTTTACTTTCAGCTTTTACAAAAAGCCATCGCAGAGGTTGATGATCGGACAAAATTTCGAACTTCGTGTTATATAAATATGGCCTAAAGTACCCTGTTGCCCAAACAATCGCCAAAAGTTCTTTTTCGGTAACAGAATAATTTTTTTCATGTTCGTTTAATGTCCTGCTGGCATAACAGATAGGATGTCCTTGCTGTTGCAATACAGCCCCTATTGCATTGATGCTAGCATCTGTAATGAGCTGAAACTCCTTACTGAAATCCGGATACTTAAGCACCGGGTCTTCTGTGAGAATTGTTTTCAACTTTTCGAACGAATTAATATAGTTCGGGTCATTAACGTTTAGCTTCGATCCTTTCTTTAAGTATTTTATCATTGGATAAGCAACAGCAGAATAATTTTTTATAAATTTTCTGTAGTATCCGGTGAAACTTAAGAAAGATTTTATTTGTTTCACTGTCCGGGGTAACTGAAGCCTTAAAATTTGGTCCACCTTTAAAGGATTGGGCTTCACACCGTTTGTTGTTAAAACATGGCCTAGATAAAGAGTTTCCTTGGCAAAAAACCTGCATTTGTTTATTTGGATGCGAAGGTTTGCCTCTCTGAGTTTTTCAAATACAAGTTTTATGGCATTTACATGCTCCTGAAAGCTTGTAGAAAATATCAGTATATCGTCAAGATATACGACGCAAATCTTATTGATAAGATCCTTTAACACGTAATTTATGAGCCTTTGGAATGTTGCGGGTGCATTCTTCAAACCGAATGGCATCCGAACAAACTCGTAATGACCGTAAGGGGTAGAAAACGCTGTTTTCGACCTGTCTGCTTGCTTTACAAGTATCTGGTGAAATCCTTTCGCCAAGTCGATCGTCGTGAAATATTGCGATCTATCCAATTTATCCAAAATATTTTCTATGTTTGGAATAGGGAACTTGTCATCAATCGTAATGCTATTAAGGGCCCTATAATCAATCACTATCCGCCACTGTTGCTCACCGGTACTATCTATTTTTTTGGGTACTATCCACAAAGGACTATTATAAGGGGAGTTGCTATCCTTGATTATTCCCTGTTCTAGCATCCAGTCAATTTGTTTGCATATCTCCCTCTCGTGTACTTGTGGATACCTGCACAACTTAGTACAACTTAGATTGGTTTGTCTGTTGTGGTTCGAATTTCATGTTGAATTAATCCAGTATTAGTGAGAACCTGTCCCTCAGTGTAAATTAAGTCTTTAAAAGTGGTTAAAATTTTTCTTACAACTACCTTTTCCTCGCTATTTAATTCGTTTAAAATGCTTTCTAAAACACCTTTTTCAATATTACACATTTCTAATTGATTAATTTCATTATTTATATAAGGATAAGGCTTAAGAAAATTTGTTACCTTTCCATTTAACGTAACAGTTTCCGCATTCATGTCTATTATGGCTTTCATAGGCCGCAATATATTTTGACCTATAATAGCATCAAAACATTTATTTTTAAAATTCGTAAGTTTCCATGACATAGTCCCTTCTTCATTAAACTCAAGGGGAAGCTGGGTTATTATTTCATATTTTATGTTACTTGTGTTATTGAGAGATGTAAAGTAAATGTCATTTTTTAATAGTAAACGTTCATACTGTGGTAACTTTTCTTGATTTAATAATGTGGTTGTTGAACCTGTGTCAATTAAAGCTTTTAATTTGTTTTTATTTATGGTCAATTCTATTATTGGTAATGCCTTCTTGAGGCAATGAAATGAAAATTTACTTCATCATTCGCATTTCGAAATTCTTCCACCTGAACATGATCAGTTTCCATTGGAATTTCGTTTCTAAAATTCATATTATTATTTCTATTTTGATTCGAGTACTGTGTGGAGAAATTATTACCATTTCGATTTTGTCTACTTTGATGTGAATTTCCTCTTAAATTAAACTGCCTTTGCGGTTGTCTATTGCCTGAAAAGCTCTGCCCTGGCAATGCGGCAAACGTTGAGTATGGATTGTTGTAATTTGTACTTGCATTAGGATACAAAAAGTTTTGATTGCTATTTTGAGGCATTGCATTATTTTGTTGGTAATTTTCTTTTACATTTTTTCCTCTACTTTGATTATACCTTACTAAGCCCTCTCTTTCAAGTAAGTTAAATGCCTCTCTTAAACTTTCTATTTTATTATTAATGACTATTGATGCTAAGTTCAAATCAATGTTATTTAAAAAAGTTCTAAGCACTATTTTCTCTACATTGAGTGGACTAAATTCAATAGGCTTTTGCTCATCAAATTCGTACTTCTCGTTTATTTTACATAGAATATTGCAAAGAGTCTTAAAGTAATCTACTATATTAATATTATTGGCTGCGAATACCTGCTGATAAAGCTGATGGTAAGTCTCTTTTACTCCGAAATTGCTGATTAATATTCTCTTTGTCTGCTCCCATGTTGGATTTGGCCCCAATGTTCTTAATACTTGAAGAGCTTCGCCTTGAATTTTATTTAAAATGACACGTTGATAAACGTAAGCTTTGAGATCATCTTGAGTACCAATGAGAAGCATCAACGAGTCAATCTCTCTAATGAACGATGTGAGGGCATAATTGTTGTTATCCCCCCTATACTCCTTGATACGCTGGGCGTCTTTGATTACCTCGCTTGTTGATAGAAGTAAAGACATTGTAATTGTTGTTGTTTTTGTTTTTTAGTTATTTAGGGGATTCACAAGGTGTCATAAAGTCATATGTCATATAACAATACAACGCAAATATATAACACTTGTGAGCACACCTTCGTAAATCTGAGTGATATTTTCCATTTTGATCAGCTGATCGCCCGAAAACATTAAAAATGCCAAGGGAATCTGAATTTCGCAGCTACAAAATAAGAATCGCAATTAGAATTTGTGAAATAAGAAGGTAAACAAAACAGCTGATCAAATACAGCGAGCCATAAACATACCGTGCAGAGTTGTATCTGTTTAGTACGCATACAGCATGGAAGGTAGCAACAAAATGTTTATGACTGTTATAACAGTTATGACAATATGACGATATGACTTGATATGACAGTTTTGTGAATCCCCTAAGTGTAATTACTTATTAACGCACTAGATTTGTCGTTGACTTTTTCGTAGTTTGTCGTTGCAAATTTGAGAAGCTCTGAACTATTTGTTGCTTTTGTTGTTTGTTTTTTATTTCTTCTTAATGTTTGGTGCGCTTATTTATTTTGAGAGCAACGCCTTTTGTTGTTTTTTTTTATGGTGTTAGTCACTGGAATATTGAAGTTTGCTTTGATTTCTCTTATTTTCGTGTTTTTGTGTTGTTTTTTTTTTTTTACTCTTAATAAATTGATAACAGTTCAGTGAAAATTTTCATGAACCGTAATCAGGTACCGTTCTTTTCTTCAATTTTTTCACAACTTATATAGGGATTTTTAAAGTTTTTTCTTTTGTGTTTGCTCACTTGTTTAACTTTTTATTTATTTGTGTAAAATTGCATTCTTTAGCAATCGTCTCTGGTTTTTTCCCTTTTTGTGAAAAACTTAAAATATTTTTCTTTGCTTCGAAAAGCCAAGCACTCACAATTTAAATAATTTTTTGATATTTCAGTTTAAATGGTATAATTAACTTTAGTTAATTTCGCGTTTTGTTCGCCGTTATTTGATATTTCAGTTTAAATGGTATAATTAACTTTAGTTAATTTCGCGTTTTGTTCGCCGTTGACTGCGCCAGTTTTGTCATTCATGTACATATACATATATAAAAAATGCACTTATTATTTTAAATACTCCGAAATACAACTTTATTTATTCAGGTCGTTTCTTAGACTAACTGTCTTAATTTAAATGTTCTTACAACTAAGCTTAAAGAGTTTAAATTTGAATAATAACGGTTAATATACTCATTTATATGTATATATATGTACATATGTTCATAACTCTAAGTAATAGAGAGAAATAAGAAGAATAGGTAGAAGGTAAAATAAAAGGAGAAGAGTTTAATTTCAATACGTAACTCGCGTGTGCCGTGTCAGGGGAATTATTATACCGCACCATAATTGGGGCAATGCTGACCATTGTTGGATAACGAGAATACAGGGTGTGTGGTAATGTAGTACAGAGTTAAGTCTTTCCCCTTCAAAGGTCTGCGTCCCGCAGATCAAATGTTGGAAAGCCTGACTGGGCTATGTCTTGTAGGGTGTATTCACAGCTTTCTGGTGTTATGTTGAGTTTGAATGTGCTGGATGGAAGGCTGACATTAGGGTAGTGAGGTTCGTCTGTGGATTTCTTCTTAATTATTCCGTTGGTGGTAGAGTTTTCTTCCCATTGCTTTGGGATTTGGACTGGTGTTAGGTTCAGTTTTCTCCTGTAGCGTTTCACCAGTGTGGCGGTGATAACTACTATCGCGCAGATAGCGAACCCTTCTGTAATTATCGTTAACATGAGTTATATACCTAATGTTTCCCATGGCGATGTCATGAACATATCCTAAGTCGACGCTCATGGTACGGTTTTTGACGTTTGCCACCACGGCTGGCAGGGCTTGCGATGTGATAGCTTCCCTGCTGGTGAACACTTGGTCCCCTAACTTGATTGTTTCGTTGTTTAGTTGGAGTACATAGGTGCCGTTCAGGGAGTTTGAGGCACTGTTGCTCTCGATCACGCCTTGGTAGTTTGAAATGAATACCGTGCCATGGGTTACCCATTCTACGATACTACCGTTGCGCCTGCTGAATTGACAATCGGCCTCCCCACCTTTGAGTAGTCGTGGTAGGCAGCTATCCTCCTCCAATTTTGTTAGGGATTGCATGTCGCATATGGTAGATGCACCAATTAATAGGCAGTTCTTCTTAAGTCCATACGTTTCCTCTTGGTTGACGAGCATCTTGTCGAAGGGTAGGTCTAGCTGTTTGCCATCGTATATACCAGCTCGTGTAATCAGTAAGTTGTATACATTGTTTGCTACCTTTGGCATTGAGAGGACATAGAGAAGTAGCGTCCCATTTGTATATATTGATGGTTTGCCATATTCTATTGCCTGAATTAGGTTTTGATAAGGGAGGGTTTCTAGCTCTGATATGATTTGGTTGACTTCGTCCATATCGAGCAGGTTGGTGTTAACGATTTCCCGTTTCGCAAGCTGACATGCCCGCACCATTTCGTTGACCTCCTCCCGAACAAGTGCGGTATTATGAAGTGCGCTCTCCTCAAATTCTACCATTTCTGTTTCTTTTGCTACTGAGTTTGTTCGATCCACGACCTCATTTATTCTCCCTAGGACCTCCTGCGTGGTTGCGAAAAGTTTTCTATTAATCCTGTATTGGTGGTTATTACTTTCTATGACTTCATTCTGCCTTTGCAGGATATTGCTCCAATCAGTTGCGTCGGGTGATCCCGCTAACCACTTCCACGCTGAGCCTATCCAGTCAATAAATCGGGCATTTCGGGTTCTGTTTGTATTTCCTCTTAGCTCTTCGAGACGTTGTAGTGCACTAAAAGCTGGTTATCGGTTCGTCTGAATGAGTTACTCGCAAGGTCTTCAATGTGCTTTATTGCCGTAGCATACTGATCCAAATTTAATTTTAATTTAATTTAATTTGGATAAGTTTAAATGATCCACTGACGATCCACCCATTGCCACTCTGTATAGTTATGATGGGCGCCTTATAATGGAACATATGAAGGGCGCTGATGGCTGAAGCCAGCAGTGGGAGTCTGCAACACAAGGTGTTATATCTACTTTTAGTGGTAGTAAGTTAGTAGTTGTTAGATCTTGTGGAAATAATGTTACTGCGTGTTTTTGTTTCTTTATTGTTTGTTATATTGCTGATTAATTGTGTTGGTATTAGTGTATTACTACATACTAGTATCGCCCGTGGTCGAAATTCGACCAATTTAAATTTTCTTCAGCTCCTCTGAAAATAAAACTTTGAAATAAAATACTTATTTTCGAAAAAATGTACCGAAACAGTCGGGAACTCTTTAGCTTTGGGGTCAAAGGGTAGAAGTTATGAAAAATGTTGAGTGCTACATCAAAACATGCGGTTCGGTGTCCCTGATAATAATATGCAGGCGGAAGGTCAATACTATAAGCCAGTCAAAATTTATCAACAAAAAACCTTAAGTACATTTTTTACTTGGCCTTATGTTATTGATTTTGTTAGAAGAACTTCAGAAATTTTAAGTAAAGGACCAGCCCCCATGCACTCAACAACGGTTTTTATAGTGCTTTTGATCCTATCAATCCATATTTACCAATAAATTCAATATTTCATTATCAACTCATGGCGGTGTTATATGATGCATTTAAACTTCATTTGTAGGTACATATATTTTTGTTTATTTATGCCTGCAGATACGTTAATTTGTCATATTTTTTATAATATAAGTTTCGAAAAATTTATTTACCCCTTCAAAAGTCCAATTAAAAGCAAAACCATTAAAATTCCAAAAATATATGATGAAAATACCATTACTCAGTTTTACTCCACTTTCACGGAGTGGCACCAATGACAAATGTTATAAAAAATGTGCATTTTGACAGCGCTCTCTCGAAACGAAGAGTCTCAAATCTATTTATCTATGGTTAGTAAAAGGAATGAGGGCAAAAAATTTGAAAATTTGAGCAAGTGTTTCACGCACCGAGTAGAAGAAACCAAATGCGCAGAAATTTTCGGCAGAGAGAATGACGATTTCTCAATTTTTCGGTAACGTTTATAATCGCATGGCTTCCCCTCATAAGTATGTACATATATGAATGTATGTATGTTTTAAAATCTTTGAGCTTACAGGATTGCCCATATGCGTGAGCGTGTATAATTGTACAATTTTTATACCAAAATGGGTATAAATGTATACTACTTGCAGGACACCTGACTTCGATTCTCGGGATTCTCGGTGAATCGGGATTCTCGGTGAAGACAAAATAGGGAATTGTTTTTTTTTTAATTCCTTTAAAGCAAGGAAAATTATTTAAAATGACGCCAGCAACTACTTATACTTTCCAGCGTCTACTTACAGCTTTGCTCTAAATGAGACAATTGGTAATATTGTTCTGGCCAATCTTCAATAAATTAATTTAATTTATAAAAAAAAAAACTTAACCTGCCCCGAACCCGTGCTCTTGAACCTGTAAACGCACGCATCAGAGCCGGCACCCTTTCCACCTGCGCCACTGCTGTATCATGTATATCATTTCTGTTGTGAATCAGAGACTTTATCTACTGGGTCGTAGATGTCGCTGAGGGTAGTGGTGAAATTCTTTACGCAAGGCGCGCACGGGTCCATCTATCGTACATCAAAACAGTTACATATTGTAGTTTTGGCTGTTGGAGATTACGAAATAGTTGGAGAGTTCCGGAAAGTTTGTAGGCTTCTTTTTTGTTTAATAACAAATAAACAAAGCATAATTTTCAAAATTTTTTTCGCGAGACAGTAGAAATAGTCCATACCAAGATGGCAATATAACTTTTATAGGGATCTGTCTATAAATACTATATGAAGTTGGGTTGCGAAAATTACTATGGGGAGAGTGTTAGCCTATTAATATATAGATACTGCTGAAATTTTTCATAAGGTAATGAAAACATGCACCAACTGAAGTGATTAGATTTCGGCTTGTAGTAAGGCTACAGATTATTTTCAACAACATTTGAAAGGTAATAACTCCTGCTTTACATTTCTTTGCATGGATTTTGACATTTTTCTTTTTTCTCTTCTATTTTTGAAAATTCCTCTTCTGGTGTTGCTATCAAAATATTTTATTCTATATAACTAACTTCATTCTTAGTATGAAAAATACATTTTCTGCTTAGAAAATATACTTTTCCAATATTTTATTGTAGTAGACTACTACTTTTTTATAATAATGGAATAAATTGGTCACATTTGTTCGAGCATGTCCTATGAAGGCACTAATTGTACCCTTTTTATACCAAAATGGGTATAAATGTATACTAATTGCAGGACAGCTTTGCTCTAAATGAGACAATTGGTAATATTTTTCTGGTCAATCTTCAATAAATTTAAAAAAAAAATATTATGATAAAAGGTTTTCATATGTTACTATATGTTTCAAGGCAAATATAATTTATAAAAAAAAAAAACCTTAACCTGCCCCGAACCCGTGCTTTTGAACCTGTAAACGCACGCATCAGAGCCGGCACCTTTACCACTGCTGTATCATGTATAACATTTCTGTTGTGAATCAGAGACTTTATTTACTGGGTTGCAGATGTCGCTAAGGGTAGTGGTGAAATTCTTTTCGCAAGGCACGCACGGGTCCATCTATCGTACATCGAAACAGTTACATATTGTAGTTTTGGCTTTTGGTAAAAGCTTTTATATATGTTGTGCTGTTGGAGATTACAAAATAGTTGGAGAGTTCCGGAAAGTTTGTAGGCTTCTTTTTTGTTTAATAACAAATAAACAAAGCATAATTTTCAAAATTTTTTTTTTACGAGACAGTAGAAATAGTCCATACCAAGATGGCAATATAACTTTTATAGGGATCTGTCTATAAATACTATATGAAGTTGGGTTGCGAAAATTACTATGGGGAGAGTGTTAGCCTATTAATATATAGATACTGCAGAAATTTTTCATAAGGTAATGAAAACATGCACCAACTGAAGTGATTAGATTTCGGCTTGTAGTAAGGCTACAGATTATTTTGAACAACATTTGAAAGGTAATAACTCCTGCTTTACATTTCTTTGCATGGATTTTGACATTTTTCTTTTTTCTCTTCTATTTTTGAAAATTCCTCTTCTGGTGTTGCTATCAAAATATTTTATTCTATATAACTAACTTCATTCTTAGTATGAAAAATACATTTTCTGCTTAGAAAATATAATTTTCCATTATTTTATTGTAGTAGACTACTACATTTGTTCTAGCATGTCCTATGAAGGCACTAATTATATCCTTTTTATACCAAAATGGGTATAAATGTATACTAATTGCAGGACAGCTTTGCTCTAAATGAGACAATTGGTAATATTTTTCTGGCCAATCTTCAATAAATTAAAAAAAAAAATATTATGATAAAAGGTTTTCATATGTTACTATATGTTTCAAGGCAAATATAATTTATAAAAAAAAAAACCTTAACCTGCCCCGAACCCGTGCTTTTGAACCTGTAAACGCACGCATCAGAGCCGGCACCTTTACCACTGCTGTGTCATGTATAACATTTCTGTTGTGAATCAGAGACTTTATTTACTGGGTTGCAGATGTCGCTAAGGGTAGTGGTGAAATTCTTTACGCAAGGCGCGCACGGGTCCATCTATCGTACATCGAAACAGTTACATATTGTAGTTTTGGCTTTTGGTAAAAGCTTTTATATATGTTGTGCTGTTGGAGATTACAAAATAGTTGGAGAGTTCCGGAAAGTTTGTAGGCTTCTTTTTTCTTTAATAACAAATAAACAAAGCATAGTTTTCCAAATTTTTTTTCGCGAGACAGTAGAAATAGTCCATACCAAGATGGCAATATAACTTTTATAGGGATCTATCTATAAATACTATATGAAGTTGGGTTGCGAAAATTACTATGGGCAGAGTGTTAGCCTATTAATATATAGATTAGTATTGTTAGTATCATATTTTTCTTACAAGGGCGTTTGTATGCTTCTTTTAAATATAGTTTTGAAAATGTTTTTGGCTTATTATGTTTACAAAAGGATATAAATGAGAGTATTTTGTTAACGGAGATTTTGTGTTAGTATGGTGTAGGAAATCAAAGAGAAAAAAAAATTTGTAATGTTTGGTTTGTGTTTTTTACAATTTACAAATTCTAATTGCCCTTGTTTCGGTTAGTGTGTTAGTGTTAGGTGATCTCTTATGATTTGTTGTGTGATTTTTTATTTTTACTTTTTGTTAGTTTTTTGTTCTCTTGCGAATTAGGTGCAAGGAGTAAACCTCAAAAATTTTAATTTTTTTTTTTTTTTTTTTTTTTTTTTTTTCGAAATGTTAATTATTTTTTTATTTTCTCCTGCGGATTAGGCTCAAGGAGCACATTTCATATAATTGCTTAGCGGATTAGGCGCATAAGCTCAGTTTTTCTTGTAGTTTTGCGGATTATTTTTTCTATTTTCTCCTGCGGTTTAGGCGCAAGGAGTGCATTCAATATAATTGCTTAGCGGATTAGGCGCATAAGCTTATTTTTTTCTTGTGGTTTTGCGGATTAGGCGCAAAATATTCAAATTTTCGTTTTTCTGGTAGACTAGAGGTGTTACCATGTCTCGAACCAGCTATGGGGGGATCGTGTGATCCCTTTTGCAGGCAGCGTAGCCATTTGTCGAATTCGATGGCGCCGCCCGCTACTAAGGCACGATTTGTCCTACTTACAAGCCCGCTCTTGTAAGGCAACTCCCTCTTAGCACCACATTGCTTTGTTTTGATTCTATTTTTTGTGCGGTGACAGAAGCCTTATTATGGCTTTTGTGAATTTTTATTATTATTTACTTTCTTCTTTTTATTTAAGCAAAAAAAAAATTTATATTATTTTATTTTTTTTGAAAAATGTTGCCACTTTCGGTCTCAAGCGCTAGGATGTGTATTCCTGTGCTTGATGTTCCTAACGTGGGTTTTGTGGATTTTTTTTCCACTTAAGGTGGTTACTGTCACTGTGTTGTCCTTGGCGACAACTTCTTTTTTGTTTCCCCTTTATCTGCGATGTTTACCAATTCCTTTGTTTTGAGATTCGGGTTGTCTGCTTTTAAACATCTGAAAATTTCGATAAGCGTGGAGTGAAGCCTTTCTACTTGGCCATTTACTTCGCTTCTTTGTGATGGGGTTCGGTAGAGTTGAATCCCTAAGGAAAATTTTGTATAATAGGGCTAATTAGCCCTCTTTCGTTATCAGTAACCAACATTTTTGGGGTGGTGAAATAATGTAGTAGCTTCACCATTTTTTGTTTCAGGTACAAGGTTAACCTGTTTTTAATGTGGAAGAGTTTTGAAAATTTGGAAAATTTATCTATGCAACTTAGAAATTTTTCTCCTTGGATCTCGAAAATATCTACGTGGATTATCTCGCAAGGACGTGAAGAAATTGGTGTGCGCTGTAACTTGTTTTTAGAAATTGGGTTTTCTCTAAGTTAACCTTTAGGCCAGGAAAGGATAGTTTCGATATCCTTTAGGTGAGTAACTTCATCTTTGCTGAAGATGATTATATCGTCGATGTATACAAAACAGATACGGCCTATAAATTCTTTGAGCACGTCGTCTATCATGCGTTGGAAGATAGAGGGTGCATTTTTTAGGCCGAAGGGGAGCCGCAAAAATTCGTATTTTCCATTCATTGTGGAAAATGCCGTTTTTGGGATCGGAATCTTTCATCGGAATTTGGTGGAATCTGGAAGTAAGGTCAAGTGTAGTGAAGTACCTTGCCTTCCCTAGGCTGGCGATAGTGCCGTTAATATCTGGTATGGGGTACGTGTGTGGAATCGTTACGATCAAGGGGAATGTGTGGTTCGATGCTTTTGACGTGCTGGGCTATCTTCCGCTTAAGGGGCAGCAACGTATCGGGTTTCAAAATTAGCAAGTTTAATTCCCTATCCAGGACTGCCCTAACTTCTGTTAGAGTGTCGTCTCCCAGGATTCCGTCGAAAGACGGTGTTTATTCTTGTATGACGCGCTCGCTTATATAGTTTTTGTTAGCCCCTGTATCTACTTAAAATTCGAGTGTGCCTTGATTAGGCGTAGCATACTCTAAATATGGAACGCCGGACACGAGGCCCCTATTGTAAAATGTATCTGATCGCCGTTGTTTTGATCCTGACTGTGTTCGGTTGCTTCTTCCTCTGCTTCCACTACTGGCACTAAGTGAAACATCTTTTGTTTTTTGTCCGGCCATCTGTTGGACTGCCCTGAAAAATTCCCTGAGCCTGAGCCCCTCTTAAAATTAGTGAATTTCCGAATTTGGCTGAGGTTGTTGGATTGTCTAGTTTGTGAGGAAGGATCAGCATTCGCCCTCACTACCCCTGACGGACTAGAGTTGGTACGCCAACTTTGAGTGGACTGCTGTGAATTCCTTGTTTGTCCAGAGTTTGGGTAGCTCCGGTTTGGTATTGCCCTATCTTGGGACTGACCTGAATAGTTTTGGCTTGAATATTGGCCAGATCCATTATAATTGTAATTGTTACCTGAGTAGTGCCGAGGTGCTAACGATTGAAAATTATTATTGAAACCCCTGTTATATGGATTTGGTGAACGAGACCGACTATGAATAGCATTCCTGCGGTCGACATTCATGAAGGTTAGACAGGCCGAGTATGCCTCAGGGAGCGATTTCGGTTTTTGAACTAGCAACAGAGTTGGAAGGTCCCCGTTAAGCCCCCTAATGAACACGTCTAGTGCTCTTCGTCGATGTGTCTCGGTTAATGCAAGGATAGTTTCACCATGGGCATATTTCTCCGTGCTAATGGTATTGATCATTAGCGATAGTTGTCTGTTCACCTGGGCGTAGAATTCAGATATTTTGAGACGACCTTGATTCATCTGAGTTAGTTGTTGGTCAAGAGTTTCGATGTCTCTGACATCGGCATAGTGGAGGGAAAGGGTTTCTTTTATTTTCTTAAAATCGCTATCTAGGATATTGTGGGAGACCAAGGCGGCATCGGCCGCGCCTCGAATCTTATACCTGATATGCCTTAGGATGGCTCTATAAATTGGTTTACCTTTGACTATGCTATAATCACTTATTATCTGTTCAGCACTATGTACCCAGGAAGAGTAATGTTCGCGGTTTCCGTCGAAAATCTGAAGCTCCTTAACACAATCTGGGAGTTTGGCTACCTCGTTTAGTTCAGCTTCCGTTCGCGGTCTGGTCAGAGGCTCTTCTAATTCTTGTGGCGGATCATCGTTTCTGGGTCGCTTGTCTACTTCCTCTACGCGGTTCTCCAGCTTTTTTAGGGTCGCATTTAGTTCACCTAATGCTTCCGAGCTATTTTTAGCCTCTATTTGCTGTAGCCGTTTATCGAATTGTTTCAGCTGCTGTAAGGCAGCGTTAATAGCGCCGGTCAATTCTGTAATATTCTTTTTCGCTTCTTCTAAATTCATGTCTTTGCTTATGCAAACTATGGGATAAAAAGAAAAGAGAAGAAAACTGGTTGGTTAGTTACTTACAAAAGCAAGGATTTCATTCGTATCCTTTTATTATCACTCGTGGATTTGCTCTGCACTCTTGGGTTTTATGCCCTTTTTTGTTTCTCTTGTCTTTACACTTTGGGCTCTTTTATAATAACTTTTCTTTTCTTGTTTTTCACTTTTTTTATGCCTCTTTATAGCAACTTTTGACTTTTGATGTGTTATTTTTTCTTTTGCAACACTGGCTCTTGGCCTTTAAACTTCCACTAAGGTAACCTCGCAACCCTCTCGGGCGCCAGTTAACGAGACCCACGTCTCGTTCTCTAAAAAATTAAAGAAGCGGCGATCGAAATCGCCGATAACCAATTAATTAAAACACTAGCAGTTGGTTTATGACATTTAATATAGTGTCTGGCTTGACACGCCAAATTGAACTAAACTAAACTAATCGATATTCTTACCAGCTAACTTCTTAACCTAAGACTATAATGCTAAGGTTGCAGATCCCATTCATGCTTCCGGGTTTGTTAATTAGGTCAGCTGCGCGTGTTGGCCGATATTGCTGCGTTGCACTATTTGCCCATTCATTATAACTGTGGTTGGCCGATATTGCTGCGTTGCACTATTTGCTCATTCATTAATAATTGTGTCGCGCGTGTGCCGTGTCAGCGGAATTATTATACCGCACCATAATTGGGGCAATGCTGACCATTGTTGGATAACGAGAATACAGGTTGTGTGGTAATGTAGTACAGAGTTAAGTTTCATTATCATCTTATACAATTTGAAGAAATTAACAATAGCACATGAGCAAAAATAACAATAAACAAGATGTAATAAGATAATAGCTAATGGCGTTGAATGTTCAATGTGAGAACAGTGATAACGCCATTTCTTGTAATGATTACAATAGGAGTTGAGAAATGTGGGGTGCAAACAAATTACATTTAAACGGATTTATAAATATTTAAAATTAATGATAAATAAATGATTAAATTTTTAACTACAAAAGTCTCCATCCTGGAAAAAATTTATTCTTTTAGATGAAAGCTCAGCGCATATTAAGTATGTTTTTTCAAAAATATTTTTTGGACATGTTTTTAATAATTGTTAAAAGAAAATTTACTTAAAAGAAAAACAATTTGATTTTGTAAAATTTAATATTTCTTGAAAGCAGTTATAAAGTAAATATTGTTACCTTCAAAATAAGACAAAAATTAGTAAGATACGACTACTACAACCAAAGTTATAGAATTTTGAATGTTGACAAGTTTGCTTAAATTTGCTTAACCCCCGTATTTAAAAACATGCATATCTCTGAAAGAAAATTTTTTTCTACGAAATCCTGATATACATAGGTGTTAACTCAAATTACGAAAAGATTCCCAGAAATAAATTTGGTGACTTTTAAAAAAGTGAAAATTTTTTTTCTCCAAATCCGTACGATTTGTAAAATAATGACCCATATGCAGTAATCCAGGAGCTGCCACTAGCTTTTATTTGGGTGCCAAAAAAATTGTGCTAAATCCTGTACAACATCATTTGAAGCCTAAGAAATCCATCTTAACTACTCATGGCTTTAGCTGCCATTATGCATACTGGGCATAGACTAGACTTTAGCACTAATTACTATTTATTAATTATTTTAATTAAACGTTTATTTTGATTTTTTTATAAATGATTATAACAAGAATCACAATTTAATAATCATAATAATTTTAACTTCAAAAATTTTGTCTTTGCAATGAGAAATAAAAAATTATTTTAAATAAAATAAATGCAAAGTAAAAATGAATAAAGTATAAATAATTAATAATAATAATCCCTACATATACTCCCCCTCCAGAGAAACGATCAAAAGAAATTAATTAATATTAAATGTATTAATAAAATTTCCGAGCTCTAGGCCAATAATCAAAAGAAAGAACAACTCCAAATTTCTTTTGATTATTGGCCTAGAGCTCGGAAATTTTATTAATACGTACAATTTAAGGCCGTAAACAACAAAAATAATTAATATTAAATGTAATTTTTTTTGTTTTCTGTGACGTATCTCCTGTGTTTTTGTTTAAAGTATTAGTTAAAATTGAATATGCAGGTTTAAGTAAATCAATAGATACTGTTTTAATTGTGTTACCATATTGCATTTTGAATGTTTTGTCATATTTAGAAATAACTTTAAAAGGACCTTCATAAGGTGGTTGTAAATGTGACTTATGAATAACTTTTAAGAATACATATTCACAAATATCTAAACTTTTAGGAACAAAGCTACGTTCTTTGTTATGATGAATAATTTTCGATCGAACAATTGAAAAATATTCTCTTGGTTTAGTGAGAGTTTCATTTGTGTTATCAATTTCATTATTACTATTAGAGACCATTAGTTCACCAGGTAATCTAAGTGTTTGTCCATAAACAAGTTCGGCAGATGAACATTTAAAATCGTCTTTAATAGCAGTTCGTAAACCTAGAAGTATCCAAGGCAAAATTTCAGACCAATGAGTAGAATCGTTTGAGGCTGTTATAGCAGTTTTTAAAGTCCTGTGGAATCTTTCAATCATTCCATTAGATTGTGGATGATAAGGAGTAGTGTGAATTTTATGAGAACCTAACAAATGAGTTAATTCAGTAAATCATTTTGATGTAAATTGTGAACCTTGATCTACTGTTATCTTTAGTGGAATACCAAAACGAGTGACATAATTTTGAACAAATGTAGTTGTTATTGTTTTTGCTGAAATATGATGTCCAATTATTAATTTCTTTACGCATATTTGGCCAAAAATATTTAGATTGAATTAGTTTTCTCGTTGTACGTACACTAGGATGTGCTAAACAATGAATTTTGTCGAAAATAATTTTTCGCATAGAATTTGGTACATAAGGTCTAAAAGGGTTTTGAGTAGTATCACACCAAATATTGAGGTCAAGAAGAGGAATGTTGATTTCTTTTAAATTATTTTTGGAACTAAGATTTGAAGTAATATTTTTAAGTATCTCATCTTTTTGTTGTTCTTCAAATAATGTTTGAAAATTTAAATCTTTTGTTAAAATTGTATTAATCTCTGGAATACGTGAAAGAGTATCAGCAACAATGTTATTTTTGCCGGAAATATATTGAATATCATTGGTAAATTGTGCAATGTATTCAAGATTACGAGTTTGACGAGGTGATCTATCTGTTTTTGAATTTAATATATGTGTTAAAGGTTTGTGATCAGTGTATATAGTAAATGTTCTACCTTCAAGAAAATGTCTGAAATGTTTAATAGAATTGTATATTGCTAAAAGCTCTCTATCAAAAGTTGAATAATTCATTTCAGTTTGAGTTAATTTTCTTGAAAAATATGCAAGTGGTTCTAATGAGTTTTCACTTATTTGTTGTAAAACTGCTCCAATTGCAACATTTGACGCATCTACTGCAAGAGATAATTGACCATTTTTATCAAAATGAGTAAGGAGTGTTTTTTGTGTAAAAAGTTGTTTAACATTTTCAAACGCTTCGTTGGTTTTTTCTGTCCAATTTAATTCTTGTATAGTTTGTGAAGAATTTGAATTTGTAGTAGTATTTGTGTTTATGTTTTCATTTTGATTTTCCATTGTTGTTAAATTACGTGTACGTATAGGTGATCGTTGCATTTAAAATAACTTGGAGAATTAGTTTACAAAATTGATAAAAAATTAAATAAATATATTTAATTAAGATTGAAGAATTATTAAAATAAAATTGATAACTTAATAAAAGAATAATATATATGTATATATAAAATAACTTGCTGCGAAAATTGATTTTAATTTATGTAGTTTCCTTATATGATTAACTTCTTATTAACTCAAAGGTAAGTCCTGTATTTGTTGCCTTTTTGCTTTATTTTGCTTTCTTTCGTTTTCTCTTCTTACGTATTCATTTGTATATAAAATATTATTGCTTCTCTTCTTTTAACTTTCTTTTTTTTTATAACATATAAATCTATTTATTGAGGTTGATTGTTGATATATATGTTAATTTGATTGTAGATCAGATAAATTACTTTTGAGTATTGCATTTACGAAAAAAAAAAAAAAAATAAGTTAGGCGCAGTGGATGCTGCTAATCTGTTAAATTTGGATGTGGAAACTATTTCCAGCAACACAGTGTACCAGAAATCGATGTTGTACATAAGAAGATCCAATCCGTTGTCGAAAACAAGAGGGAGGAGCTAATGGTTGGTGAACGTTATCGTGACTTATTGCAAGCGGTAGACACAATTGCTGCTATGAAAGATTCATCCGCAAAACTCATTGAATAAGTAGACTTTATAAGTAGGAATTGTCGGAAACTTAACGAACAACAGTTGCTGTGTTTTAAAACTAGTGCACCAGATGATATGAGCGCTGCCTGAATTAATTTGGACACAAATCGATGAGGAGCGCTTTCATACTGCGAGTAAACTGTTTATATTTAGCAGGCACATAAGCACAGGATCGCCAATATTTAGCACTAATTACTATTTATTTATTATTTTAATTTAACGTCTATTTTGATTTTTTTAAAAATGGTTATAACAAGAATCACAATTTAATAATCATAATAATTTTAACTTCAAAAATTTTCTCTTTGAAATGAGAAATAAAAAATTATTTTAAAATAAAATAAATGCAAAGTAAAAATGAATAAAGTATAAATAATTAATAATAATAATCCCTACATTGACTTGACTTGAGAACTGTCACTTAGCACTTAGAAAAATAGCAAGAGAGCACACTAGCCAGTTTCAAATAAAAGTAAAAGTTTCCCATATCGAATTGCATTTCCCATTATGCATACTTAGCATAGACTTGACTTGACTTGGAACTGCAACTTAGCGTTCGGTTTAATGAAGTTTGCATGTATCCGATTACCCTACTTGACTTGACTTAGAATTCTGTTGAGTTTTGATTTTCTATGTAAATTCTAAGTTTAGTGAGCGCCGTTTTTTTTTTTAATTTTGAATAAAATTCTCCAACTATTCTATAGAGATAAGAATTTTTGGATGTATATTATTCATATGGCAGCCGCAAAACTTACTGTCAAATAAATTGAATTCAAATTAGGCTAACCTAAACAATTTTTTTCCTCCCAAAATGCTTTAAAGTTTTTTTTTGGCATTGACTATATACTGATTGTAGATAAGCTCAGAAAATCGAAACCTAATGCCAAGAAAATGCGTTTTGTTACTTTTTACTGAGTTACATGTAAAAAATCACACGATTACTTTTAAAAAACAATTCGATATGGGAAACTTTTACTCTTATTTGAAACTGGCTAGTGTGCTCTCTTGTTATTTTTCTAAGTGCTAAATGGCAGTTCCCAAGTCAAGTCAAGTCTATGCTAAGTATGCATAATGGCTGCTTAAGTGGCAGTTCCAAGTCAAGTCAAGTCTATGCTAAGTATGCATAATGACTGCTTTAGCTTACACGCTCACGCATATAGGCAATCCTGTAAGCTCAAAGATTTTAAAACTCATTAATTTTACATACATACATATTCATACATACTTATGAGGGGAAGCCATGCGATCAGTGTTGCCATTTTAGCTATTTTGTAGCTAGATTTAGCTATTTATTTCGACGTTTAGCTATAGAAATTCGGGTTTAGCTCTTAGCTATTTTTTTAGCTTTTTTTTAAATCGAGTTAGCTATTTTAGCTAAAACATTTTTGTTATTTGCCAAATTATTTTCACAGAACTTTTTAGAATATAAATATCGACCGTGTGCACTCTGCCTTATGTTTATCAAACTGTTCAAAAGTTGATAGATAGTAGAAATTTTGTCAGACTTTTATTATCAAGTTAATTGAGCAGCTACGTCAACGCCTACCACAAAATATTCAATCTTTAAAAAATATTGAGTTTTTTGCTATAAAAAATGCTTTAAATGTGGTGAAGCCCAAAATATTTGATACTTTTAAGGCAGAAAAAATTACTGTTATAGAAATGGAATGGAAAAAACTCTATTCATATCCATGGCAAGAGACCCCTTCTAAAGTTAAGTTTTGGATAGAGGTAAGGGAGTTTGGGAAATGCCATTAATGAAAATCCGTTTGAGCAATTACAACAGTTTGTATTTAATTTGCTAATAATACCGCTTAGTAATGCGGAAATAGAACGAAGTTTTTCTGTATTGAATTTAATAAAAACCTAGCAAAGGAATAGAATGGAGATTTTGATGTTAAACTCTTTACTAACTATAAGATACGGTCTTAAAAGACCTGGAAAATGTTGTCATAACTTTGGTATACCTAGTAAATATATACGATTAAACATGTGAATTAAACGAAGACAATGACTTTGTTTTTGAACTCTGCACAGCTGTGATTTAACTTCATTTTTGAATAAAACTTGAGTGATGTATGTATATCAACTATTCGTGATTATAATTTATGTTACTATTATAATTTAATTTATGTACTTAAAAAGTACATATATTTTCAATGACTGAATTGTTATTATTTTTATTATTATTATTTTTTGCTTTATAATAATTTAGTAACTACAGACATACATATGTGGTTTAATTTCATGTGAAATAAAAGCTCATTTAGCTATTTTTAAAGAAAAAAATTTTAGCTATTTTTTTTGGCTATGAAATTTTTTTTGTAGCTATTTTTAGCTATTTTTTTGTTTCAATTTAGCTATAAGCTCTAAAAATTTCTGGCAACACTGCATGCGATTATAAATGTTACCGAAAAATTGAGAAATCGTCATTCTCTCTGCCGAAAATTTCTGCGCATTTGGTTTCTTCTACTCGGTGCATGAAGCACTTGCTCAAATTTTCAAATTTTTTGCCCTCATTCCTTTTACTAACCATAGATAAATAGATTTGAGACTATTCGTTTCGAGAGAGCGCTGCCAAAATGCACATTTTTTATAACATTTGTCATTGGTGCCACTCCGTGAAAGTGGAGGAAAACTGAGTATGGGTATTTTCATCGTATATTTTAGGAATTATAAAGGTGTTTAAGTGACTTGCGTCCACTTAAAGTTGTTGAAGTATTTCGGATAATAAGTGCCTTGCGTCCACTTCCGAACTTTCGATTGACTTGCGCTCATGAAACATACATATCTACATTTCCACCTGTATACATCCCTGCGCTAGTTCGAAAAAGTGCACGGGAGTTGCCATCCAACACTTCCAACTGAACTTACAGGAGTTGCCTTCCAGTGATGTCACTGTATAAAAGCAAGTGTTTTCATATGATTCCTTCTTCTTTATCTACCATCTGCAAGCAGACCAGCACGTTTATTCGTATCAGTTTATTCATCAATTTCCATCATTCATCAAGAGTAATATTATCATCGTTGGACTATTCAAAAATAAGTATAAACCAACATCAATACGTAAGTTACAAATATACATCATCTTATTCGTGCCGGTCACTTGCGGTGAACCATTTGAGAACTTTCCATTTTGGGATAAAATCTAAATTACAACCATCATCGAACCATCATTAATTAATTCCAACATCTTTTCATACATTAAATGTAATTCATATTGAATTAATAAATCAATATTGTTAGTGTTAAGCCTTACTTTGTTAATAAAGTGAATTGTAGACTTAAACACGTGCAAGTCATCATTGATTTAAATATCGGTACTTGCGAGCCAAATGTTGTACCAGTGGCAACGCAACAAAAAGAAAACGCAACACTGTTTGTGTAGTGGGACCTCTATAGATATCTTCATTCGAAATTGATCCATTCGCGTGTGCTGAAGTAAAGTTGTTTTCATCAAAATTTTATTAGTTTTGCTAAAAGTTGACTAAAAGTTTTAAGGCTAAGCAAAATAGCCCGGCTAATTTTCGCAGAGAAATATTAAATCCATCAGGATCAAAATTGAAGTGCCGTCCCCACATTTGAATACCGGTATTCTGAGGAAAGAAAAAAGGAGCACCCTTTTGGAGCGCCAGAATTCAAACGTTAGGGGAAGATCCAAGCAAATTCATTCAAGTATTCGGACATCTCTAATACGCAAGTGAGTTTTATATAAATTTAATAGAAATTCAAGTTAAAATCAGCCGATCGAACATAACGGTATATTTGCAAATACAGACATATATATATATATATATCGATATACATATATATTTATATGTACAACATAATCCCGCTACTTTTCAAATAGTGCGTTTCAATTTCAACCGTTCCGTGGTACCACTCTTCGTGTTTTCATTCCTTACCAGTGTACATACAGAAATATACCAACCTGTTGCAATCGCGCAATACAAAAGCTTCACGCTATTTTGACCTAACATTATAGACAAACGTTATTTTCATCAATAATATCTTTATCAATCATCTAATTCATACCTGTATGTACATTGTACATAGCAATAAATTCTCTCGTAATTTTCACCCTTCATTATATCTACATATCATTGTAGGCAGTTTTGCCATAAAGCGATTTGAGTATATGCATACAAAAAGCAACATACATATTTATGTATACGCAGTTACTTGCAGTCACACCGAATAATATAATTTTCTCAGGCCCCTATTATGATAAAAATTGGATCTTCGACTGTGATCGAAAAAGTTGATCGAACGAATTTTCATTTGGTATTACCACAGCCATTCGACAAGAACTGGCGTCATTGTGAATTTCGATGTTTTTATCTGTTCACAATAACACATTTCTGTCTGCTGTTATTAAGTAAAAGAAAATAAACAGATCAAAACAAATCAAGTGCGGTATTAAATATTTATCTATTTTTGTGAAGACAAACCAAAAAAATATGTGGTTCGATAGTTCATCAGACGAAGAGTAGAGCTTACTTGAACTAGCCAGAATTAGAAAACGTTTGAGGGATGCCTCCAATCCTTTGGAAATGAATACCGCTGCCTACGTAAATCTTTAAAAAAGTTAATCAGTTTGTAAAAATAATAAATTTTTTTTAATGATTTCCAAATAATTTTAGATTCCAATTTTCGCCAGGTTCGGATTTTGTTCCATTATTGAGACCAACGTTTCCAGCTGTTGCTTTGTACTAACGACCTTTGACCTTTATACAATAAATGCAAATAGATAAATATTTGCATTGTAAATCAAAAAAGTAAAGGATAAATGCAAAAACTTACATTTCTTAGCAATTGTATAAAAATTCGATACAGGATCGACAGCAAAATTATATTAGATCCTATAATAGATACACAACGAAAATTTCGACAGCGATAAGCTTCTCATGATACGAATTTGAAATTCGATTTTCGATCTTCGATAGCCAGCGAAGATCGAACACCGAAAAATGCTCATAATAGGCGCCTCAATACATTTTTGCTAACCGATTAACTTATTATCAAATTACATAAATACATTTGGCACATGCTGGTATAATCTTCATCATTTTGAGAGTTTGCATTTCTTTCCAATTCGTGTCTGTATACATTAGAACACCCACAGAATGTATGGGATTTGAAAAAGTATGAAATAATTTCGCTCCACACGCAATTTCTGAAAGAATGGGGATAAAAAATAAGATCTGTAAAAAAATCTGGCCATCTGTAGTGCAAAAATGCCATGGAAATTTGACCTAAAGGCTAAAAATGCACTAAAAAATGGAATATGTCTTTATTGGCTAATATCTCCTAAACTAGTAATTTTAGGAGAAATAATGACATAACGACTTTTATTTAAATTGGAGTCAGGAGTAAATTGCCCATAAAAAGGTTGCACCTGCGAGTGTTCTTTCAAGGACTTTTAATAAGTCGAAGTATATTTTTTATTTTTCATTTTTTTGTAATGGTCAAATAAAATACTTGCAAAATTATGGATTAGATAAGCTATACACCGTTTGGTAGGATATTAACCCAGATACACCCGAACGCCTTCCTGAAGGATTTTAAATGCCGTTCGCTAAATTCAAAATTTTCACTTATTGTAACAGCTAACAAAACAGGCTATGCTTTTTTTTAGTTTAGCTAAAATCAAATTTTATCTCTTCGCGTATTTTTTTGTAAATTTACGATTAGTCAGTGAGAATTCTCCAAGTGAATTGTGCTTTTATTTAAGATGGCTGTCTTGATAGACCTCGTTTTTTATAGGTAAGTTTTATTCTTTTACATAACGAATTGTAGATGTCAGGCTATTATTTTACTACAAAAAATTATTCAATTTAATTATTTGCTTGTTTTGTAGACGTTTTTTGTGAAAAATTTGCCTGTACTGGCGTGGGAAACACGCACATCCTCCCAGAAGGATTATGGGCTAATACAACTAATTTTATTAAAATTTTTTGTAGAAGGAAGATTACCCTAAATGAGTTGTTAGACATCATCGAAACTGCCGATGACGACGATATTCCTGTAACCCCTGCGGGTTAGGGGTTTAGAATATGCCCGCGGTAGGCATACCGGTCGTAAGAGGCGAATAATATGCACAAAGGTAATGATGTGCAACTCGATGGTTGATCCACGGATGTGATGCCTCTCACCTCTCATTACCCATCTTCTCTTTCCTTTCGGAACGAGGGATGACATGACCTAGAAGGTTACACTGGTCATACCAAATCGCTACCCGACAGTCGGGCAGTACCGCAAGGGAGTACCGGACTGGCATTTCGACAACACTCCCCAAAACCTCCGTGCAGTGATTTTGGTGCTAAAACAACAACAACAACAACAGCGATATTCCTGATAATGGATTTGATGTGGTAGTTTTACCCCCAATCAATTTTAATGATGATGTCACTGATGAGGATTCTGGGGAGGAAAACAATCCTACCATCAACAATTTACATGGCATTCAACTCTATACAACCGTCCTGAGGATAATGTGGACTATTTAAATTTTCGGCGAAGATTAGCCTGCTCTATTTTGGAGTCCAACAAAAGAATAGTTACACAGAGAGGACGTGCTAGCCAGTCAGCTTTGATTAATAGCCGGTATGATCGCAAAGATCATTATGTATGTATAGCAACTTAGCATTGCTGCCAACAGGCAAAAAGCAATAATTGGTTTGTAGTAATTGCCCCAAAAAAGCAACGACGAAATGCATAAAATACAATGCGACATTACATGTTGATTGCTTTATAAATTATGAAAGGAAATAAAACTTTTAAGCATTTTTATGATAATAAGTCTATGTACTTCCTTACTTTTTCCATAAAGTCATGGATAAAGCAACAAATAACTTTATATTATACATAAATATGTATGTATGCAAACTACCAATATAAACATAAAATTGTAAATAATAATAGGCGCCTCAATACATTTTTGCTAACCGATTAACTTATTATCAAATTACATAAATACATTTGGCACATGCTGGTATAATCTTCATCATTTTGAGAGTTTGCATTTCTTTCCAATTCGTGTCTGTATACATTAGAACACCCACAGAATGTATGGGATTTGAAAAAGTATGAAATAATTTCGCTCCACACGCAATTTCTGAAAGAATGGGGATAAAAAATAAGATCTGTAAAAAAATCTGGCCATCTGTAGTGCAAAAATGCCATGGAAATTTGACCTAAAGGCTAAAAATGCACTAAAAAATGGAATATGTCTTTATTGGCTAATATCTCCTAAACTAGTAATTTTAGGAGAAATAATGACATAACGACTTTTATTTAAATTGGAGTCAGGAGTAAATTGCCCATATAAAGGTTGTACCTGCGAGTGTCCTTTCAAGGACTTTTAATAAGTCGAAGTATATTTTTTATTTTTCATTTTTTTGTAATGGTCAAATAAAATACTTGCAAAATTATGGATTAGATAAGCTATACACCGTTTGGTAGGATATTAACCACAGTTTAATAATAACATTACATTTTAATTTTACCAACATTTCTGCAATGGTTGGTTGACATAAAACTGAGAAAAAACTGTTTTTACATTTCTAAAAACATGGAAGATGGTATAGCTCAGGGGTCAAAGTTCTAATTCTCTTCCCTCCAAAAGCATTTTCTGAAAGTTTGGGGGTAAACGACAAGTTGTGTAAAAAAGTCTGCCATCTGTAGTGAAAAAATGCCATGGAAATTTTACCTAAAAGCTAAAAATGCACTAAAAAATTGTATATGGCTTTATTGGCTAATATCTCGTAAACCAGCAATATTACCGGATTAAATGACATAAAGACTTTTATTTAGATTGGAGTCAGGAGTAAATTGTCCATATAAAGGTTGTACCTGCGAGTGTCATTTCAAGGTCTTTTAATAAGTCGAAGTTAATTTTTTATTTTTTTTCAAAGTAATGAGTTACATAAGCTTTACACCGTTTGATAGAATATTACCCAAGGTTTCATTTTAACATTGCATTTTAATTTTATTAACACTTTTGCAATGGTAGGTTGGCGTAAAACTGAGAAATTTTTTTTTTTTTTAAATTTTCGAAAACATACAATATGAGATAATTCAGGCGCACAGTTCTAATTTTATAGCTATGTTGAAGTAAAATGGTAAATATGTAACGGAACAAATTTAATAATAATATGAAATAATGTGAAGTCTATAAAACAATATTAAACGTTTTCTTTCGAACAGTTTTTGTTTAAATAATATATAATTTTTTTTTTGATGTGTTTCGTGACGGCAAGTTTTTGTAATGTTGCTCCACGCTTTTGTATTTATTTTCCATTGTGGTGCCTTAAATTGTGGTGGTTAAATTTCTTGGTCTAGAAGTCACAATTACACGTTTATTATGAATGTATTTCTTTTTGACAGTTCAGTACCGGTTTACTGGCAAAACTAAATTTTTAACTAAAATATATACATATTATATTATAGAAAAAAAAAATTTGAATTAATTAGAAAAAAAAAAAACATTCTTATGAAAGGTGTTTAAAAGGACATTCGCAGGAAAAAATGTGTATGGAGAATTTACTCCTGATACCATTCTTAATAAAAGTCTTTGTTATTATTTCTCTATGAAACACTTGCTTACGAGATATTAGCCAATAAAGACCTATACAATTTTTTAGTGCATTTTTAGTTTTTAGGTCAAATTTCCATGGCATTTTTTTACCCCCAAACTTTCAGAAAATGCATTTGGAGGGAAGAGAATTACAACTTTGACCCCTGAACTATACCATATTGCATGTTTTTAGAAATGTAAAAACAGTTTTTTCTCAGTTTTATGTCAACCAACCATTGCAGAAATATTGGTAAAATTAAAATGTAATGTTATTATTAAACTGTGGTTAATATCCTACCAAACGATGTATAGCTTATCTAATCCATAATTTTGCAAGTATTTTATTTGACCATTACAAAAAAATGAAAAATAAAAAATTTACTTCGACTTATTAAAAGTCCTTGAAAGGACACTCGCAGGTACAACCTTTATATGGGCAAATTACTCCTGACTCCAATCTAAGTAAAAGTCGTTATGTCATTATTTCTCCTAAAATTACTAGTTTAGGAGATATTAGCTAATAAAGACATATTCCATTTTTTAGTGCATTTTTAGCCTTTAGGTCAAATTTCGATGGCATTTTTGGACTACAGATGGCCAGATGTTTTTGCAGATCTTATTTTTTATCCCCATTCTTTCAGAAAATGCGTGTGGAGCGAAGAAAATTTTTTTTTTTTTTTTTGTGGGTGTTCTAGTATACATACATACGTACATATACGTAGGCATAAACATATGAACGTTGCGGTATATGAAGTGCGCAAACTAGGAAACAGAAAATTGCGTAAGAACTTTCAGAAATCGTTGGAGAGTTGTTACCAGTAAAAAATCATTGAATTTATTCTACAATTGCTTGCGTTAATCCGAGATCACAACTACATCGAATTTATGGTCAACGAAATAATAAAGCGTGTATATTATATTTGAAATAATATGTTGGGACCCAATCCTCATTCATCTGTGTTCATCGAAGCTCCCAGAGGAATCACTCTCGCTCTGGGAGCAATCAATAGAGTACCGAAAGGAACTTCCAAAGTGGTCCCAAATGGACCAATTCCTAACTGGTCGTTACGAAGTCGTCGAACGCCTACATGGATATAAAAGCAGCAGGCCACGGGTCTCGCTTCCACTAAAATCATCTTCATCTAAGATACAGTCGTATCATTCAGAGGAAAAACTTGCGTTTACTTGCAAATTATGCAATAAAAACCATACCTTGAAAACCTGTCCAGAATTTCGGACACTTAATGTCTCCGAACGTACCAAATTCGTGAAACAAGTCGGTTTTTGCACCAACGGCTTCGCATACAATCACTCTGTCGCCAATTGCCCAAGTACCTTTCGATGTCTGCACTGCAAAAAAAACCATCATACCATGTTACATCCACCAGTGACGAATCAGCCCGAATCAAAGGCATCCGGTAGAACTTTCACAACCACACCCTCCAACAATGCAACCCAACTGTTGCAAACGGAGTCCTCTCAGCAGTCCCGGCATCCCATCTTTGGCCTCACCGAAGGCAATTGGGAAGAGTCTCCATCATCCTCCAAGAACTCTAGTTCTAACATCCAAGCGAATTTCTCGGTGAATCATGAGAAAACGCTACTTCCAACAGCCCAAGTGCAAATCGAACACGCAGGTTCTACCTTCACGTTACGTGCCTTAATTGACCAAGGTTCACAAAAAACGTTCGTATCAGAAAAGATACAAAATCGCCTCCAACTTCCTACCTACAAAGAAAACTTTTCAGTCACGGGAATGGGCGGAAAGTTCGTCGAAAATGCGAACCGAGTCTGCCAACTGATTCTGGTATCCAAACGCCACAATACCCGTATCCACACCAACGCCATCGTCCTGAAGCAACTTACCAGTTGTCTACCATCGTTTAAAATACCAAACCCTAATTTGTCGGAAATTAAGGACCTTGATCTTGCGGATCCATTCTTTTGCACACCTGGGCAGATTGATTTAGTTATAGGCAGCGACCTTATTCCACAAATTATTCTCCAAGGAGTCAAACATCACGTCCTTGGTAGTCTTCTTGCGCAAAACTCCATTTTGGCTGGTACTTAAGTGGACCATTATCCTCCACGGAGTGTTCTAGTTTCCACACATACGCTACTGAGATTTCAAACGAGGATCTTAACGATCAACTAAAGCGCTTCTGGGAACTAGAAGCAATGCCTGAATCACATACTTTGTCAGCTGAAGAAATCACTTGCGAAGATTTCTACCAAAAGACGACTCACCGTCAAAGCGATGGACGATACGTAGTGCGTTTGCCGTTGAAGTCCGAGTTTCCCACCCTCCTCACCCTAGGTCCATCTTGACCACAAGCGATGAAGCAGGCGATTGGAATGGAACATGGGCTTAGTAAAAATACAACCCTCAAAGACAAATACCATCGGGTGCTAGAAGAATATCTGACCCTTGACCATATGAAACCGATCCCTCCGGAAGAAATTCACCACAACGGGAAATATTTTTCCTACTACCTTCCTCACCATTCTGTAGTTAAGCCAGACAGTACTTCCACCAAAGTTCGAGTAGTATTTAATGCCTCGAAATCAACTTCATCTGGAACATCACTTAATGATGTACTCCACGTAGGCCCAACCCTGCAAGCAGATCTTATGTTCGTTATCTTAAATTGGCGTCTGTATAAGTATGTATTCAACGGAGACATACAGAAGATGTACCGCCAAATTCTTTTGCATGAGGACGATCAACAATATCAGAGAATCCTCTTTCGCAGGGACCAGGAGGTAAAACTTACGGATTTTGCACTGAAGAAGGTAACTTTCGGGGTAAATTGTGCGCCATACTTGGTCATTCGCACCTTACACCAGCTGGCACAGGACTCGAAGGATTGCTACCCTCTGGCTCAGAAGATCTTGACCAAAGAAACTTATGTAGACGATATCCTGTCAGGGGGACATGATATTCCGTCGTGCATCCAAGCACAAACTCAAACTATCAAATGTCTGATTTCAGCAGGGTTTCCACTTAAAAAAATTACAGCTACCACGAATGCCACGAAAAGGCAAATTTTATCATCTATTTCGAAACTTTTCGACCCCGCAGGGTGGCTAGCGCCTATTCTAATTCAGGGAAAAATATTATTGCAACAGATATGGCTAGAGGGTATTGAATGGGATGAATGCGTTAAACCACTGTCTCTGCAAAAATGGGTTCAATTCGTATCCGATCTTCCTTATATCGAAACAATTCGAATACCTCGTTGGACGGAGTTTTCCCCTACCCACAAGATCCAAATCCACGGATTTTGTGACGCCTCGGAGAAGGCATACTGTGCCACCATTTACCTACGAGTTCAATCGGGCAACAAAGTATCGTCACATCTTCTTTTTGCAAAAACAAAGGTAGCGCCTTTGCAAACAGTGAGCCTTCCAAGGTTAGAACTGTGTGGTGCTGTCCTCCTATCTAAATGCATCAAAAATCTAACAAACCAACTTCCTTTAGGGGATTTTGAAACATTCTTATGGTCCGACTCATCCATTGTCCTTGCGTGGCTCGAAAAACCACCATGTACATGGAAGGTGTATGTGGCCAATCGTATGTCTCAAATTATCCAAAATGTTGCAAACAGCAAATGGCGACACGTATCTACAAAGCAGAACCCGGCAGATCTAGGCACTCGAGGCTGCAGCCCACATGATTTGGCACAACAATCTCTTTGGTGGACCGGACCTGTCTGGCTTCTTAAACCCCCGGAGGATGTAGTGAACAATTTTGAAATAGCCAAATGTATATATTGTTTTTGATACCTTTGACATCTGGATCACTTTCCGACTACAAGATTTTTTTTTTTTTGCGTATTTTTAAGCAATATTCGATTAGTAGATTCAAATCCTCTTATTACAAGGAACTTTTGTTTTCTATGAATCGTTATCTTTGTCGAGGCGCGGCATTTATTCGCTTAGACTCACAATTTTGATTTATTACCAATTTAAAAGCTTTCATATGAAATTGGGTTTTTCTCTCCATATCGCATCTTGACGATCATGGATAGTAATGAATTTTATTCAGCCTTTGCTTAAAATTTTCTTCAAGTCAAGGATTGTTGACGTATTGCTTATTTTTTTATGAGCCTTTTAATTTTAATGTTTAGTTGGTCAGGGAAAAGATATACGACACTAACTGGTCGTTAAGGGGTATAACCTGCTAGCTTTCACCAGTACTAAATAGTAGAATTTTTTTTTTCAGTGTAGTCTGGGAAAAGTTCTGAAACGTGAAATACAGAGCGGAAATCACATGATGGATTTCTTTGCTCTCAACTCTCGGCGAACTTCCTATGAGCTGCTTTCGTTCTTTTGGATTGAGCCATCGAACGAAGCAGACCACTACAGCTTTCGAAAAAGGTAAAATTTATTTTTTTTTTTTGTTAGTTTCCTTCTCTAGATATCATTTTAGTTAGTTTTTTTTGGTTAACTAATTTACAAATTTTCTAAATTTTGCTTAGGATATGCATAAAGGGAAACTTGCAGGGCTTATTGCTTTTAATTTTGAGACTAGCCCAAATGACCCGGTATTCTTCAAACGCTGCCAATGAAACCTCTACCATCAACCCACATGAGCACTCTATTTTTTTTGCGGAACTCAACAGAACCTAAGGAAAATTGGTGAAACTAAATGAAAATCGAAGGAACGAAGTTATTAAAATTAAAGTTTAAGAACTAAAAGAAATAAAGAAAATTTTTTTGGAAAAGTGCGGAACCAATAAGAAATACAAATAAAAGTTTAATAGTCAGTAGAATATCTAAATTGTGGTGGGGCTATTGTCCGAGCGGCTGTGTATATCCACATACCTACGTACATATGTATATAGTTACGCCGGCCACCGAAAAAGAGAGGAAAACACAGTGAATTTAAGTAAAAATAAATAACAGTAAAAAGAATTTAAATAAACTAGCCTAAAATTTATATTGCACAAAATAGAATACACAATTGGTATAAAAAGTGTAAAGTGGGCAAAATTCTCCTTCGTGGTAGAATATACATATATCTATATCAAGAGAATTCGGAAAATACATATATATACGAAAAAAAAGGCAAAAAAAAAAATACAGTGTATATACAAGACAAAACAAAAAAAAAAAAAAAAAAAAAAAAATTAAATTTGTTAACGTAGCAAATAATAAATAATAAGTGGTTTCAGAACTAGACCCAAAATTTGGTAGTTTTACCAGTTTTTTTTTGCGCGAAAACGATAAAAATACTTCAATTTTATTATGCGGAAAAGAAAGTTATCATAATAAAATTTGATAAATATACCCTAAAGTGAAAGCAGTATGACCGCAAATATTGGTTGATTCGCTGTTAAATCCAAAGTAGTTAACAGTTTTGTTCTTTAGTTCGTTATTATAACAGATTGATTGTCTAGCGCGAACATGTTCCGATACTCCCATCAACATCAATAACTTAACATTTTTATACCTTTCATGAACATGAAATGGTATTATAACTTTGGTCCGATGTTTGTAAGTATGAGAAGAAGAAGAGATAGACCCACTATTAAGTATACCGAAATGATCAGGGCGATGAGGCGAGTTGATTTAGCCATGTCCGTCTGTCCGTCCGTCCGTCCGTCCGTCCGTCCGTCTGTTTGAACGCAAACTAGTCCCTCAGTTTTTGAGATATCTCGATGAAATTTTGCAAGCAGGCGCCATTTTGCATAGGATTAATCATTTGTCGGAACCAGCAAGATCGGACCGATAGAAGGCATAGCTCCCATACAATCGATTGTTCCGATAAATGGGTTTTGGCCTATAACTCTTGCAACTCAAAAGCTAGGAACGTAAAATTTTGCAAGTTTAGTACAAATTGTATTTGCAACGTGTGTAGTGAAAATGACTCAGATCGGACCAACATGACATATAGCTCCCATATAATCGATAGTTTCGATAAATGGGTTTTGGGCTATAATTTTTGCAGTTAAAAAGCTAGGAACGTTAAACTTTGCACGTTTGCTACATATTATACATGTAACATATGTAGGCAAAATCAGCCAGATCGGACCAACATAACGTATAGCTCCCATACAATCGATTGTTCCGATAAGTGTGGTTTAGCATTCATGAAAGGTATAAAGCCTTCGGCACAGCCGAAGACAGCCCTTTCCTTACTTGTTTTTATTGTTGCTGATCTGCTGGTAGCAGCATATGGTCAAACAGAAATGTATATACCCATGTACCCAGATGTACTGCTCGCTCTTTACCTTATAAACATTTTGATCTACAGAAAATCTTAACTTGAATGTAATTATTAAATTATGTTGTCGATAAGCTCACCCATGCGTATATACATAAATCTGTTACGAATATAAATTTAGCCTATCGTTAGGCGTTGAAGCCTGTAAACTATAGTCCATGTAAATGCATACATACATAACGTTGTGCTAAAGTTTTCTGTAATCTACTACATACATATGTACTTATAAGTTTTTCTTCATTTTTGTTATTAATAAATAATGTGAATTTTTGGAGTTGACAGGATGCAGTGTTAAGTTCTTATTAAATGGTGGTAACGAAGTAATTGGGTAAGTCGCTTATTTGTAAGGGACCTGTCACAATAGTATACCTCAACGACAGGTCATGGAAGGGAGGGTAGAGAAGCGAGGCACAACAACATCCGTGTGCCTATCCGGCGGTAAGACTGAAGTGGGGTCACTATTTTCCAGTTAAGTACAGTAGGCCATTCGGCATGATTTCCTTTTTTTATTTTTTTTCTTACATATTTCTCCTATTTCTTTTACCTATACCAGGGCACATGAAAAGACGGTTGATGAAACTTTTCGCGTACAAATTTTTTTTGTAAAAATAAACAGGGACTCTGTAACAAGAAATGTAATGTTAAGCAGTTGTGAGGAAAGGTCGCGAACCCCCCAACCACTGTTTTGCTAGCCACTAGACGGGTCCCGATAGACCTACTCCTCTCAGCTAAAATTCTTTAACTTGGCCCTTAGACGGAGTCGACTCCTTTTCCGTAATTGTTGTTCCTTTTTCCATCGTTCATTACAAAATGGCGCCCAACGTGGGGCAGATAGCTTTGATTTTCGATCCAGCTAGCAATGTTATGTACGTATAGCAATACATACATGATTTATCGGTAACACCTTAGGTAGGTAGGTAGGTAAAATGGCTGCGACCTGAGAGAGGTCGCCCAAGTAGCTTTCTTAGAAGCCGTTTTGATGCCATAAAGACTCGTCGGACCTACTATCAAATGTGCGGATGTTTTCTACAACCAACCGGAGTTGTTTATAAATTCGAGAATGCTTGGAATCCCTAACTCAGATACCCTCCCTAAGTTCTCCAAAAAAGGTGTCCCAAAAGATTTTAGTCGTGTTCTGGCTAGAGCTGGGCATTCACACAGGAAGTGCTCAACGGTCTCTTTGGTAGTAGTGTCTTTACAGCTTCTGCAGTGGTCGTTATGCGGAATACCCATTTTTTCCGCATGTGTGCCAATCGGCCAGTGACCTGTGCATACTGCTACAAGTTTATAAGTATCCGCTCTGGACCTGCCTAAGAGACTCCTTGTTCTCCTCTGATTATACGCCGGCCAGGTGGCTCTAGATATTGCACACGTAGCGATGCCGCTCCACCTACGCTGTGCCTCATTTGTATAGTATTTTTGGATGCGTCCCTTTGCTACTGCTAGGGGTACACCCGTCTCAATTTTGCTTACTTCTTCATTTTCCGCTGATGAGCCCCTACGTGCCAGTTCATCAGCCTTCTCATTACCCTCGATTCCCCTGTGACCCGGGACCCAGACAATGGATATATCCAAACTATCGGCTAGCGCTGCCAAAGTTTGCTTACATGTATGTACTACACTTGAACTAGTGTGCGGCGATGCGATTGCCTTAATCGCTGCCTGGCTATCAGAGAAAATAGTAACCTTCCCTGTTATACTCATGTGCTCGAGCGATTTGCAAGCTTGGCCAATCGCAAGAACTTCTGCCTGAAAAACGCTGCAATACGACGGAAGTCTGAAAGATGCAGAAATAGCCAGACTCTGCGAGAATATTCCAGCCCCCACACCCGAGTCCATCTTGGAGCCGTCTGTGAAGATTTGTATGCCTCCATCACTAACTATCCCGCCTCTCTTCCATTCACTCCTACTTGGAAATGCTGTAGTGGCATTGCTCTCAAACTTCAGTTTGTGAGGATAATAGTCAGTTGCGTTGTCAATTACTCCCGATGGGAGATCGTTAAGGATACTACTGTGCCCCTGCTGAGTATCCTTCCAGCACCCAGACTCTCTGAGCCTCAGTGCGGATTGTGTCGATATGCATAGTATGTGTAAGTCGATTGGGAGCAGGTTCAAAATAGGATCTAGAGCCGCAGTGGGGCAGGTGCGCAAGGCCCCGGTGGTGCCAACACACGCTGTGCGCTGGACCTTCTGCAAACTAGTGAGATTATAGTTCTTCCGAAGAGCTTCCCACCATACCACCGAGCCGTAGGTCAGCACAGGTCTGACTACCGCCTCGTACATCCACAGCACCATCCTTGGCTTCAGACCCCACTTCTTACCAAACATCGATTTGCAGGCGTAGAAAGCAATACAGGCCTTCCTCACCCTCTCCTCGATGCACGCTTTCCAGTTCAACTTACAATCAATTATTAGTCCCAGATACTTAGTGCTGGGGGACAGTTTTAGTTGTTGGCCATTTAACCTAGGAAGTTCGAAAGTAGGCGGCTTGTACTTCCTCGTGAAGAGAAGAAGTTCCGTTTTATCCGGATTCAGCCGGAGGCCACTTTCCTGTGCCCACCTACTGAGTTTTGCTAACGTTCTTTCCATAATCTCGCTCATTACGGAAGGGAAGCGACCCGATACTAGGATCGCCACGTCGTCAGCGTACGCCACAATCTTTACTCCATTTGTATTAAGTTTTAGCAGGATATCATTCATGGTAAGGATCCAAAGCAGAGGTGAGAGGACCCCACCCTGTGGTGTACCTCTACATACCTGTCTACTAGCTTTTGCTCCCCCTAGCTCCGCAGATATTTCACGCTTCCTGAGCAGGGACGAGATCCAGCTTCTAATTGGCTCCTCCACTCCTAACCCCACAAGTTCCGTTGAAATTGCCTCGGCTCTCACATTGTTGAAGGCGCCCTCCACATCTACAAACGCCGCTAGTGTGAATTCTTTATAATGAAGGGATTTCTCCACTGTTCGCACTACTTCATGCAGCGCGGACTCTGTGGATCTTCCCCTCAGATACGCATGCTGTGCCACTGATAAAACGGGCCCCTCCAGAAGTTCCCGTATATGTATATCCAGTAGCCTCTCAAATGTTTTCAGCACGAAGGATGTGAGACTTATTGGCCGGAAGTCCTTGGCCAGCTCATGTCCTCTTCTTCCAGACTTCGGAATGAAAACCACCCTTGTTTTCCTCCATGATTCCGGAATGTGGTTATGGATGATGCAGGCAGCGAAGATCTCCCTCAGTTCCTTAACCAACGGCATCTGAGTCTTCTGCATCATTATCGGAAGTATACCATCTACTCCCGGTGACTTAAACGGTGAGAAGCTATTTATCGCCCAGGCAATTTTATCTTCTGCTAGAAGTTTATCTATTAACATACCAGGTGCTTCCTGCTGCACCACTCCCCTACTCTGCTCCGCCTCCCCGGTACCGTCGGGAAAGTGAGCCTCTATCAGGATATCAAGGGTTTCCGCCGCTGATCCGGCCCACGTGCCATCTGCGCGTTTCACGAAGGTTATGTTTGAGTGCTCCCTGGCAAGGATTCTCCCGAGTCTTGCTGAGTCCTTCGTGGACTCAATAGACTCACAGTGTTCCTGCCAGGATTTCGCCCTTGCGATCCGCACTGCTTTCTTATATTCCCTTTGGGAGATCCTGAACTGCTGAAAATCTCCCCTAGTATGACAATCGTTGAAGACCTTCCTCATTCTTGACCTTAGTTCGCTAAGTTCTTTGTTCCACCATGGGGGGAAGGTCTTCTTGCTCCTTGATGGTGGACAGGAAGCCTTGTAGGCAACCCGAAAACTACTTTCCAGAGACCTAACTCGGTCGTCCAGAGTGTCTGCTGATTGAATGGGTATCTTGTTCCTGCTGAGCCTATCATTGACTATCTTCTCAAATAGACCCCAAGAAGTCCGCCTAGGATTTCTATACGGTTTCTTTATCTCCCTCTCCCAATCTATTTCAAAGAGGATCATTCGATGATCCGACATTGAGATCTTCCTCGAAACCTCCCAGTTTCTTACCAAAAGTTCCTGAGAGTCAGATGCTATGGTGATGTCGAGGACTTCCTCCCACCCTGCGAAGTTCTCCGAACCAGGGAACACAAAGGTGGGAGAGCTTCCCCTGTTACATATACGTAGATTACTAGATAATAAGAATTCAAAAAGAGACTCACCCCTCTCGTTTATCTCACTGCTGCCCCACAGCGAATGCCTCGCGTTTGCATCACTGCCTATGATGACCTCTTCCTTGGCTGTAAGCGTCTCTGTTAGATGCTTCACCTCCTCGGGAGGTGCGGGCCGATCATGAGCCATGTAAGCCGAGGCGAACGTTATACTGCGTCCGCCCTTCGATTCGATCCTGACCACTGCGGTATCGTATGTGCTGAAATTAGGTAAGAAGAAAGCATTAATGGTATCCCTAACGAGGATGCACGCTCTCGGTTTACCTTCTCCGTGTGTGTAGAACAGGTTATAGTTTCTGGTATGGAGGCCCTTCACTTTAGACCGCCATACCCAAGGCTCCTGCACCAAGCAGATGTCTATGTCCTCCTCCCTTAGGAGGACTAGAAGGTTGTCCGAGGCTATTTTTGCGTGCTGCAGGTTAACTTGCGCCACCCTAATCATCGGACCGGGAGGGCGCACCTGCGTCGGAGACCGACTCGGTACCAGCATCAACTGGCACCGCCAGACTAAGCTCCCCAAGAAGCTTATCGGCGTCCTCGATCTCCTCCAAGTTGTTGTCCGGTGCTACTGCCGCTGGGAAAACTTTCAGTTTGGCGCTCCTGACGCCAAACATCAGTTTGTTCCCCCTTTTCGCGAGTTCCCCCACGGACTCGTTATTTATTAGCAGTAGCACCGGTTGGCTATTGCGTTGTTGTTCCTCTACCTTCAGAATCTCCCAGTCGTCCATCGGGACGCCTACGTTCTGAGCTTTGAGGCAGTGAATGATGCTCCTGTCATTCACCTTCATTCTGGGTAACCAAATGCGCGCTCGGGGCCTTCTGGGAATCTCCGAAGCGTTGATGGTCTTTAGCGTAAGACCCTCATATGCGCCGCTGATCTTAGCGACGCATCGCTCGAGAAACTCCCGGGAGAACCCGTCCGCGCATTTGATTACTCTGCAGCCCCGGCAGATCTCCTCGCAGTCGTACACCGGCACTGGGGTTCGATTCTCCAAGAGGTGTTCGACGACCATCTCGGATAGCCGTCCCTCTATGGAGGTCCAGACCGCCAACACCCGTCTCCCATTGTTGCCTGCAGCATCCACCAGCGCCACCTGGAGGTGGTCTCTGACCACCTCACTGTAGGTATGCCTCGCCGCGGCGCTGGTGGAGGGACCCTCGTTTTGTTGGCCGTATCTGCCCCTCTTGCCGTCGCGCTCGTTCACTTCATGTGACCGATTGCGTTTGGCCGACTGCCGTATTTTCGGTTGTTGCTGTTGTGGTTGAGCAGCGGGTTTGGTTGCGAGGGCGACCTCGTAGTCTCTGACCACAGCCTCGTACCTCACCCTGTCCTCGGCATCTCGCTCATGGACCTCACCACTTTCGTGATTCTTCCTGATCTTGTCGAGGACATATAGGGCCCTCTGGTACCTAGCTTTCTCAATGGTACCAGAGGACTTCCTCGACTTCTTCCTTTTGGGAGCCACTGTGGCTGGTGCGCTTCCCTCTTTCTTGGTTATAGGTTGGCTTGGAAGAACAGGGGTACTGTGGCTGGTACCCTTGCCCTCCTTGGTATTGACGCTCCCCTGGCTACTTGCCAGGAGATCGTCCTCTGAGAGCGTTCCCAGAACGCTCTCCTCCTCCTCCTTGTTTTTTTTTAAATTTAAACGATCCATAAAAAGTCCCACGAGTAGACTGGAAGGGGTTCGTCCGCCCCGGCATAGCCAGTGTACCGGGGTAAGGCACTTATACAACCGACCTTGCCCGGGCATCGGAGGGGACCGTACGCGATCAGCTACTCAATATACACCCGCTGACCATTCAGCCCGTCGGCACGGTGCCTTCACACCTTGGGCTTAGGGTGGTGTTGGCGCGGATATCCTTCCATTTCCCGCATCAACCGCTGGTGTGTACACGTACACTCCATTAGTTGATGCGGGAAATAAAAGGTATTCCTCTTAGTTCGTCTCGCATTGGGACCCTTCCAGCGGGACTGATCCCAGTACGAAACTTAAGCCCCTTCTCCACGGCAAGGCGACCAACATTGAAGGGGCGGTAACACCTTATATAAAAAAAAAAAAAAAAAAGATTTTTTTGGCTATCGGTTCCACTGCGAATTAGTTACATCAACTCTACAACAATAGAATAAATTTCAATTATCCATAGAAATTAAGATTCGGATCCTCGAGTGATTTCGATTTCCGGGCGAGTTTAAGACCAGGAATATCGACCTCTTGGCTCTCCTTAGCTACTTTGCAGATCTATGGGTTGTATTCCGAAGTAAATCTTAGTTAGCTGCTGCAAACGGAGGTTTCAGAATGAAAAAGAAATAAAATTATAACTGTAAATAAAACTAGCGTTTCGAGCATTATTCGAACATACGTCGATGTTTGAGGAATTACTGAATTTTCGCGTCAAGCCAAAATTAGTCCGACATCAATCGTGATGCGAGTAAGGCATACGTAAGTGCAGTGATGAGCATTCATTAATCTTCAGTATCAATATTCGAAAAAATAGTGACAAACCCTTTACTCTTTCGCTTTGACGATACCCATTAACCGAGTTACCACCTTAAATTACATCAATTATAAATACTATATTTCGTTTTTTTTTATTACTTAAGCGGATTTAAAATGGCAGTAGTTCATAGTAATGAAGACCTTGCACAAGGCGGCATGGAATTATTAGAGTGTGAAGCAAATCTCTGTACCATATGTCAGCAAGACATAGAGGCAGGACAAAATTGCTCCAAAACTTTATGCGACCATATTTATCACACAGAATGTATTAATAGTTGGTTATCAGCATCGCAAGAGTGTCCTTACTGTAGAAGTAAGTGTCATTTAGCGGAACTGCGTAGAATAAACATTCCGCAGGGCAGTAAAACCCCAGCTATCGAGAGAGATCACAATTTGAACCAACATGAGCAGGGAGGCGCGGTTCCCAGGTATAACCTGCGTAACCCCAAACGTCAACTTTACAGGGAGCAGAACTCGTAACGTCAGCCAAATAATGGTCACAATAATTCAGTACCGTTAATAGATATTCAGGAAAATAGATTTAATAATCCCAACAGTGTTCCTAATAGCCAACGTAATAGGCGGCGTAGGAGTAGTAGTGTTCATCGAAATTTAAACCCAACACTGATTGATAGTAACCAAGTTTCCCAGATAGTAGACTCGGCTATAGAACGTTTACGATCCAGTTTGAACATAGCACCTAGTGGGTCCAACATCGACGAGCAGAGTTACTACCCCTATATGCCGGTTAGACCAAATGTTCCCATGATTAATAACAATAACATGCTTCGACCAGACAAAATAACAACAATAATACAAAACTGGCACTTAAAGTTTGATGGTTCAACCGAAGGTTTGACCTGTAATGAGTTTATTTATCGAGTTCGTTCATTAACAGCGGAAAGTCTAAATAATGACTTTTATGCGGTTTGTAAAAATTTACATGTTTTGCTCACCGGTAAGGCTAAGACCTGGTTTTGGCGCTACCATAAGCAAGTACCAGTAATCGACTGGAATTCTTTCTGTACCGCTTTGAGATTCGAATTTAAAGATCACCGTTCCTCATATGATTTACGTGAAGAAATTAGGAATAGGAAACAGCTTCCGAACGAGTCCTTTATTAACTTTTATGATGCTGTAACAGCTATGCTAGATCGACTTCCTGTTCCAATGGAGGAAACTGAGCTAGTAGAGTTGCTTACGAGAAATTTACGACCGGATATTCGCCATGAACTCCTGTATGTTCCGATACAGTCGATAGCACATTTGCGGAAGCTGGTGCAAATTAGAGAAAATCTCCTAAAGGAAGCAGCCTTTAAGTCGCATACTGCTACAAGACCAAACTATGGACCTCGGCGAGACGTAGCTATGGTGGAGTCAGTACAACCCGCAGAGGAAAGTTTAGGGGAGGAGGTACGGGAGATAGCTGCTGTAGAAAGGGTGAAGGAAACTTCCAGAAAACTCGTCTGCTGGAACTGTGAGGAAGAGGGACATCCATGGGACATGTGTGTCAGTGGGCGGAAAATTTTTTGTTACGGCTGCGGGGCCAAGAACGTATATAAGCCTCAATGCGAAGTTTGTACGAGGGGGGCGTTCGACACAAATCGAATGCCACAGAACCCAAGGAATTAGATAATGCGGATCTACACGTGCAAGCTAGTCCAAGCGAAGCACAATTTAAAGTAAAAGGTATACTAGTACCGAAAAGAGTTTTTGAAATACCGAAACAGGACCCTACCCTAACAGAAATTAATAAAATTATTTACCCCAAAAGGCCATGGCATGAACGCATGCAAAACTATCTTGAAGCAAGGAAAAGAATTTTCGAAGATTTCCCACAAACCAATACCACTAGGAAAACTAAAAGATCTACTCGGAGCTTAAGACGATTTTGGAAAGCGGTTTGCGAGCACAAAAAATTATTAATAGCATCGGTTTTAAATGAGGAAGATTCGCGTTATTATGCCAAAGTTAAGATTTCGGATCGAGAGATATTTGGTTTGTTGGATACCGGGGCCAATATAAGTTGTATGGGTACGAATTGTTCCAACGAAAATTTTTTTTGCCGACCAGACTTTTGTAAGTTGAAATCGACAGTTAAAACTGCAGACGGAAAGTCACATGCGGTACTGGGATATCTTACCGTTAATATTGAATATAAAGCTGTAGTTAAAAAGATGAAGCTTTATATTATACCATCAATGAAACAAGAATTAATCTTGGGAGTCGATTTTTGGAAAATTTTCCAGTTAGTCCCTAATATAATAGGTAGTGTTTCGATCGAGGCTTCAAGCTCGAAAGCCAATGACATAGCTTTATCGAAAGATGTTTCAGCTGTTGCGACTCCATGTTCGCTGACCGAGGGTCAAGGTCAGCAACTGGAAGCAGTAAAATCCCTTTTTCCAAATTTTAAAACACAAGGACTAGGTAGAACAAGTCTGTTGAATCACGATATTGACGTGGGCAATGCTAAACCAGTAAAGCAACGGTTTTATCCAGTGTCACCGGCAGTGGAAAAACTGATGTATCAGGAGGTAGATCGGATGTTAAGTTTAGGAGTAATAGAGATCTCCAAAAGTGCATGGAGCTCACCTATGCGTATGGTTATAAAGCCCAATAAAATTCGACTTTGTTTAGACGCGAGGAGAGTAAGCGAGGTTACTAAAAAAGACGCATACCCCCTCCCATCTATTACAGGCAAACATCATTTCAAAAATTGATCTAAAGGATGCTTACTGGCAGATACCACTGACAGAGCAAGCGAAAGAAATTACAGCGTTTACGCGGCTCAAACGATGTGTCGTCTTATGGACGAAATCATACCCGCTGACCTTAAATATTGCGTTTTTGGGTACCTCGATGACTTAGGCATTGTATCTGACACCTTCGAATCGCATCTGTCGATTTTGGTTAGAACAGCGGAACAATTCCGTAAGGCCAACTTAACTATCAATGTCGAGAAGAGTCAATTTTGTGTTACTAGGGTAAAGTACTTAGGGTACATAATAGGACAGGGAGGTATTGCCACGGATCCGGAAAAGATAGAGTCTATTCTAAATTGGCCGACGCCGAAAAATTTGAAGCAAGTCCGCGGATTCTTAGGTTTAGCAGGGTGGTATCGTAGATTTATCGAAAACTTTTCTGATATCACTTTTCCAATTACGGAAGTCCTTTCCACAAAAAAGAAATTCGAATGGACCGAAGAAGCACAGGCTGCATTCCAAGCGATAAAAGCCAAGTTAACCACAGCCCCCGTTTTGCAAAATCCGGACTTTTCAAAAAAAATTTTATGTTCACTGTGATGCTAGTGATTATGGCATAGGAGCGGTTTTAGTGCAGTTAAACGACAAGGGAGAGGAGTGTCCGGTGGCATTTATGTCAAAGAAATTAAATTCCGCCCAACGCAATTATAGCGTTACAGAACGCGAGTGTTTGGCTGCCATTGAAGCCATAGAGCGCTTCCGATGTTACCTAGAAATGCAAGAATTTGAGGTAATCACTGATCACTCTAGTCTTTTATGGCTAATGCGCCAACCCAAACTAATCGGGAGATTAGCTCGATGGGTTCTGAAATTACAAAGCTACAAATTCACGATAAGTCACAGAAAGGGTAAGGAAAACGTCGTTCCCGACGCGCTATCCCGAATATATTGTGAGGAAGTTATTCAGATAGTGAGTGAACCAGAAATCGAACTTAGTTCCCCACACTTCTTAAGTACGGAATATGAAGCATTGAAAGGTAAAATAAACGAAAATCAGGAGAAATTCCCAGACGTAAAGGTTGTAGACAGATACGTGTACATTCGTACGGAGCATGCAGATGGTACAAATCAGGAAGACGATACATGGAAGCTGTGGATTCCTTCTGAGTTACGACAAGGAATTTTGGCACGAGCCCATGACGATGTCATATCGGCGCACGGCGGCGTACACAAGACCATTGAGCTGATTAGGCGGAAGTTTTATTGGCCAGGGTTAGTCAAGGATGTAAAAAATTATGTAGGAAATTGCGAGATTTGTAAGACTACCAAGTCTCCAAACATGGTTTTACGGCCACCGATGGGGGCGCAAATAATGACAGATCGACCATTTCAGCGACTTTACGTCGACTTGTTAGGACCATATCCCCGAAGTCAGACCCCACCAAAGTTATCACCGAGTTTCTACAGAAAGGTATTTTTCATGTATATGGGGTTCCAGAAACCATTGTGAGTGACAACGGGTCACAGTTTAAAGCAAATGATTTTCGAGCCTTTTTGACGCAGCATGGGATTAAACAGACATTCACCGCCCTTTATTCCCCCCAATCGAACGCTTCTGAACGGGTGAATCGGTCTATAATCGCGGCCATCAGAGCTTACTTAAAAGATGATCACAAAGAATGGGACAGCAACATAACAGCCATCAGTTGCGCACTACGTAATTCGGTTCATCAATCCCTCAAATGTTCTCCGTATCGTGCTCTGTTCGGATTAGATATGATTACGCATGGGTCATCGTATGAAATCTACCGAAAACTAGCAGTCCTGAACGAACCATGCATACGCCTAGGACGAGAAGACGAGCTTTGTCTAATGCGAGACCACCTTAAGAGTAATGCGAGGAAAGCGTACGAAGAAAATGCCCGGCAATATAACTTGCGAGCCAAACCAGTGTCTTTCAGAGTAGGACAAGAAGTGTATAGGCGAAACTTTGCTCAAAGCAATTTTGAAAAGAACTTTAAGGCCAAACTTAGTCGTACATTCTTGAAGGCCAGAGTCAGAGAAAGATTAGGTAATAGTTATTATATTCTAGAAGATCTGCAAGGGAACTTAGTCGGAACTTTTCATGCGAAAGATATTCGAACATAGGACGAAGTTCGGGTTAATTCGGCAGTTTAGGGAACTCTAATTACCCCGTTTGTAGTGAACAATTTTGAAATAGCCAAATGTATATATTGTTTTTGATACCTTTGACATCTGGATCACTTTCCGACTACAAGATTTTTTTTTTTTTTGCGTATTTTTAAGCAATATTCGATTAGTAGATTCAAATCCTCTTATTACAAGGAACTTTTGTTTTCTATGAATCGTTATCTTTGTCGAGGCGTGGCATTTATTCGCTTAGGCTCACAATTTTGATTTATTACCAATTTAAAAACTTTCATATGAAATTGGGTTTTTCTCTCCATATCGCATCTTGACGATCATGGATAGTAATGAATTTTATTCAGCCTTTGCTTAAAATCTTCTTCAAGTCAAGGATTGTTGACGTATTGCTTATTTTTTTATGAGCCTTTTAATTTTAATGTTTAGTTGGTCAGGGAAAAGATATACGACACTAACTGGTCGTTAAGGGGTATAACCTGCTAGCTTTCACCAGTACTAAATAGTAGAATTTTTTTTTTCAGTGTAGTCTGGGAGAAGTTCTGAAACGTGAAATACAGAGCGGAAATCACATGATGGATTTCTTTGCTCTCAACTCTCGGCGAACTTCCTATGAGCTGCTTTCGTTCTTTTGGATTGAGCCATCGAACGAAGCAGACCACTACAGCTTTCGAAAAAGGTAAAATTTATTTATTTTTTTTGTTAGTTTCCTTCTCTAGATATCATTTTAGTTAGTTTTTTTTTGGTTAACTAATTTACAAATTTTCTAAATTTTGCTTAGGATATGTATAAAGGGAAACTTGCAGGGCTTATTGCTTTTAATTTTGAGACCCGCCCAAATGACCCGGTATTCTTCAAACGCTGCCAATGAAACCTCTACCATCAACCCACATGAGCACTCTATTTTTTTTGCGGAACTCAACAGAACCTAAGGAAAATTGGTGAAACTAAATGAAAATCGAAGGAACGAAGTTATTAAAATTAAAGTTTAAGAACTAAAAGAAATAAAGAAAATTTTTTTGGAAAAGTGCGGAACCAATAAGAAATACAAATAAAAGTTTAATAGTCAGTAGAATATCTAAATTGTGGTGGGGCTATTGTCCGAGCGGCTGTGTATATCCACATACCTACGTACATATGTATATAGTTACGCCGGCCACCGAAAAAGAGAGGAAAACACAGTGAATTTAAGTAAAAATAAATAACAGTAAAAAGAATTTAAATAAACTAGCCTAAAATTTATATTGCACAAAATAGAATACACAATTGGTATAAAAAGTGTAAAGTGGGCAAAATTCTCCTTCGTGGTAGAATATACATATATCTATATCAAGAGAATTCGGAAAATACATATATATACGAAAAAAAAGGCAAAAAAAAAAATACAGTGTATATACAAGACAAAACAAAAAAAAAAAAAATAAAAAAAAAATAAATTTGTTAACGTAGCAAATAATAAATAATAAGTGGTTTCAGAACTAGACCCAAAATTTGGTAGTTTTACCAGTTTTTTTTTGCGCGAAAACGATAAAAATACTTCAATTTTATTATGCGGAAAAGAAAGTTATCATAATAAAATTTGATAAATATACCCTAAAGTGAAAGCAGTATGACCGCAAATATTGGTTGATTCGCTGTTAAATCCAAAGTAGTTAACAGTTTTGTTCTTTAGTTCGTTATTATAACAGATTGATTGTCTAGCGCGAACATGTTCCGATACTCCCATCAACATCAATAACTTAACATTTTTTTTATTGTTGCTGATCTGCTGGTAGCAGCATATGGTCAAACAGAAATGTATATACCCATGTACCCAGATGTACTGCTCGCTCTTTACCTTATAAACATTTTGATCTACAGAAAATCTTAACTTGAATGTAATTATTAAATTATGTTGTCGATAAGCTCACCCATGCGTATATACATAAATCTGTTACGAATATAAATTTAGCCTATCGTTAGGCGTTGAAGCCTGTAAACTATAGTCCATGTAAATGCATACATACATAACGTTGTGCTAAAGTTTTCTGTAATCTACTACATACATATGTACTTATAAGTTTTTCTTCATTTTTGTTATTAATAAATAATGTGAATTTTTGGAGTTGACAGGATGCAGTGTTAAGTTCTTATTAAATGGTGGTAACGAAGTAATTGGGTAAGTCGCTTATTTGTAAGGGACCTGTCACAATAGTATACCTCAACGACAGGTCATGGAAGGGAGGGTAGAGAAGCGAGGCACAACAACATCCGTGTGCCTATCCGGCGGTAAGACTGAAGTGGGGTCACTATTTTCCAGTTAAGTACAGTAGGCCATTCGGCATGATTTCCTTTTTTTATTTTTTTTCTTACATATTTCTCCTATTTCTTTTACCTATACCAGGACACATGAAAAGACGGTTGATGAAACTTTTCGCGTACAAATTTTTTTTGTAAAAATAAACAGGGACTCTGTAACAAGAAATGTAATGTTAAGCAGTTGTGAGGAAAGGTCGCGAACCCCCCAACCACTGTTTTGCTAGCCACTAGACGGGTCCCGATAGACCTACTCCTCTCAGCTAAAATTCTTTAACTTGGCCCTTAGACGGAGTCGACTCCTTTTCCGTAATTGTTGTTCCTTTTTCCATCGTTCATTACAAAATGGCGCCCAACGTGGGGCAGATAGCTTTGATTTTCGATCCAGCTAGCAATGTTATGTACGTATAGCAATACATACATGATTTATCGGTAACACCTTATATAAAAAAAAAAAAAAAAAAAGATTTTTTTGGCTATCGGTTCCACTGCGAATTAGTTACATCAACTCTACAACAATAGAATAAATTTCAATTATCCATAGAAATTACCCGACTAACTAAGGTTTTTGGGTGTGATTTGGCCTGAAGGATCGCAATAAGATTCGGATCCTCGAGTGATTTCGATTTCCGGGCGAGTTTAAGACCAGGAATATCGACCTCTTGGCTCTCCTTAGCTACTTTGCAGATCTATGGGTTGTATTCCGAAGTAAATCTTAGTTAGCTGCTGCAAACGGAGGTTTCAGAATGAAAAAGAAATAAAATTATAACTGTAAATAAAATTAGCGTTTCGAGCATTATTCGAACATACGTCGATGTTTGAGGAATTACTGAATTTTCGCGTCAAGCCAAAATTAGTCCGACATCAATCGTGATGCGAGTAAGGCATACGTAAGTGCAGTGATGAGCATTCATTAATCTTCAGTATCAATATTCGAAAAAATAGTGACAAACCCTTTACTCTTTCGCTTTGACGATACCCATTAACCGAGTTACCACCTTAAATTACATCAATTATAAATACTATATTTCGTTTTTTTTATTACTTAAGCGGATTTAAAATGGCAGTAGTTCATAGTAATGAAAACCTTGCACAAGGCGGCATGGAATTATTAGAGTGTGAAGCAAATCTCTGTACCATATGTCAGCAAGACATAGAGGCAGGACAAAATTGCTCCAAAACTTTATGCGACCATATTTATCACACAGAATGTATTAATAGTTGGTTATCAGCATCGCAAGAGTGTCCTTACTGTAGAAGTAAGTGTCATTTAGCGGAACTGCGTAGAATAAACATTCCGCAGGGCAGTAAAACCCCAGCTATCGAGAGAGATCACAATTTGAACCAACATGAGCAGGCAGGCGCGGTTCCCAGGTATAACCTGCGTAACCCCAAACGTCAACTTTACAGGGAGCAGAACTCGCAACGTCAGCCAAATAATGGTCACAATAATTCAGTACCGTTAATAGATATTCAGGAAAATAGATTTAATAATCCCAACAGTGTTCCTAATAGCCAACGTAATAGGCGGCGTAGGAGTAGTAGTGTTCATCGAAATTTAAACCCAACACTGATTGATAGTAACCAAGTTTCCCAGATAGTAGACTCGGCTATAGAACGTTTACGATCCAGTTTGAACATAGCACCTAGTGGGTCCAACATCGACGAGCAGAGTTACTACCCCTATATGCCGGTTAGACCAAATGTTCCCATGATTAATAACAATAACATGCTTCGACCAGACAAAATAAAAACAATAATACAAAACTGGCACTTAAAGTTTGATGGTTCAACCGAAGGTTTGACCTGTAATGAGTTTATTTATCGAGTTCGTTCATTAACAGCGGAAAGTCTAAATAATGACTTTTATGCGGTTTGTAAAAATTTACATATTTTGCTCACCGGTAAGGCTAAGACCTGGTTTTGGCGCTACCATAAGCAAGTACCGGTAATCGACTGGAATTCTTTCTGTACCGCTTTGAGATTCGAATTTAAAGATCACCGTTCCTCATATGATTTACGTGAAGAAATTAGGAATAGGAAACAGCTTCCGAACGAGTCCTTTATTAACTTTTATGATGCTGTAACAGCTATGCTAGATCGACTTCCTGTTCCAATGGAGGAAACTGAGCTAGTAGAGTTGCTTACGAGAAATTTACGACCGGATATTCGCCATGAACTCCTGTATGTTCCGATACAGTCGATAGCACATTTGCGGAAGCTGGTGCAAATTAGAGAAAATCTCCTAAAGGAAGCAGCCTTTAAGTCGCATACTGCTACAAGACCAAACTATGGACCTCGGCGAGACGTAGCTATGGTGGAGTCAGTACAACCCGCAGAGGAAAGTTTAGGGGAGGAGGTACGGGAGATAGCTGCTGTAGAAAGGGTGAAGGAAACTTCCAGAAAACTCGTCTGCTGGAACTGTGAGGAAGAGGGACATCCATGGGACATGTGTGTCAGTGGGCGGAAAATTTTTTGTTACGGCTGCGGGGCCAAGAACGTATATAAGCCTCAATGCGAAGTTTGTACGAGGGGGGCGTTCGACACAAATCGAATGCCACAGAACCCAAGGAATTAGATAATGCGGATCTACACGTGCAAGCTAGTCCAAGCGAAGCACAATTTAAAGTAAAAGGTATACTAGTACCGAAAAGAGTTTTTGAAATACCGAAACAGGACCCTACCCTAACAGAAATTAATAAAATTATTTACCCCAAAAGGCCATGGCATGAACGCATGCAAAACTATCTTGAAGCAAGGAAAAGAATTTTCGAAGATTTCCCACAAACCAATACCACTAGGAAAACTAAAAGATCTACTCGGAGCTTAAGACGATTTTGGAAAGCGGTTCGCGAGCACAAGAAATTATTAATAGCACCGGTTTTAAATGAGGAAGATTCGCGTTATTATGATAAAGTTAAGATTTCGGATCGAGAGATATTTGGTTTGTTGGATACCGGGGCCAATATAAGTTGTATGGGTACGAATTGTTCCAACGAAAATTTTTTTTGCCGACCAGACTTTTGTAAGTTGAAATCGACAGTTAAAACTGCAGACGGAAAGTCACATGCGGTACTGGGATATCTTACCGTTAATATTGAATATAAAGCTGTAGTTAAAAAGATGAAGCTTTATATTATACCATCAATGAAACAAGAATTAATCTTGGGAGTCGATTTTTGGAAAATTTTCCAGTTAGTCCCTAATATAATAGGTAGTGTTTCGATCGAGGCTTCAAGCTCGAAAGCCAATGACATAGCTTTATCGAAAGATGTTTCAGCTGTTGCGACTCCATGTTCGCTGACCGAGGGTCAACGTCAGCAACTGGAAGCAGTAAAATCCCTTTTTCCAAATTTTAAAACACAAGGACTAGGTAGAACAAGTCTGTTGAATCACGATATTGACGTGGGCAATGCTAAACCAGTAAAGCAACGGTTTTATCCAGTGTCACCGGCAGTGGAAAAACTGATGTATCAGGAGGTAGATCGGATGTTAAGTTTAGGAGTAATAGAGATCTCCAAAAGTGCATGGAGCTCACCTATGCGTATGGTTATAAAGCCCAATAAAATTCGACTTTGTTTAGACGCGAGGAGAGTAAGCGAGGTTACTAAAAAAGACGCATACCCCCTCCCATCTATTACAAGCAAACATCATTTCAAAAATTGATCTAAAGGATGCTTACTGGCAGATACCACTGACAGAGCAAGCGAAAGAAATTACAGCGTTTAAGATACCGGGGTGTCCGCGGATTCTTAGGATTAGCAGGGTGGTATCGTAGATTTATCGAAAACTTTTCTGATATCACTTTTCCAATTACGGAAGTCCTTTCTACAAAAAAGAAATTCGAATGGACCGAAGAAGCACAGGCTGCATTCCAAGCGATAAAAGCCAAGTTAACCACAGCCCCCGTTTTGCAAAATCCGGACTTTTCAAAAAAATTTTATGTTCACTGTGATGCTAGTGATTATGGCATAGGAGCGGTTTTAGTGCAGTTGAACGACAAGGGAGAGGAGTGTCCGGTGGCATTTATGTCAAAGAAATTAAATTCCGCCCAACGCAATTATAGCGTTACAGAACGCGAGTGTTTGGCTGCCATTGAAGCCATAGAGCGCTTCCGATGTTACCTAGAAATGCAAGAATTTGAGGTAATCACTGATCACTCTAGTCTTTTATGGCTAATGCGCCAACCCAAACTAATCGGGAGATTAGCTCGATGGGTTCTGAAATTACAAAGCTACAAATTCACGATAAGTCACAGAAAGGGTAAGGAAAACGTCGTTCCCGACGCGCTATCCCGAATATATTGTGAGGAAGTTATTCAGATAGTGAGTGAACCAGAAATCGAACTTAGTTCCCCACACTTCTTAAGTACGGAATATGAAGCATTGAAAGGTAAAATAAACGAAAATCAGGAGAAATTCCCAGACGTAAAGGTTGTAGACAGATACGTGTACATTCGTACGGAGCATGCAGATGGTACAAATCAGGAAGACGATACATGGAAGCTGTGGATTCCTTCTGAGTTACGACAAGGAATTTTGGCACGAGCCCATGACGATGTCATATCGGCGCACGGCGGCGTACACAAGACCATTGAGCTGATTAGGCGGAAGTTTTATTGGCCAGGGTTAGTCAAGGATGTAAAAAATTATGTAGGAAATTGCGAGATTTGTAAGACTACCAAGTCTCCAAACATGGTTTTACGGCCACCGATGGGGGCGCAAATAATGACAGATCGACCATTTCAGCGACTTTACGTCGACTTGTTAGGACCATATCCCCGAAGTCAGACAGGACACATAGGTTTACTAATCGTCTTGGACCATAAGTCTAAATTTCACTGGCTATGTCCTTTAAAAAAATTCACCACCAAAGTTATCACCGAGTTTCTACAGAAAGGTATTTTTCATGTATATGGGGTTCCAGAAACCATTGTGAGTGACAACGGGTCACAGTTTAAAGCAAATGATTTTCGAGCCTTTTTGACGCAGCATGGGATTAAACAGACATTCACCGCCCTTTATTCCCCCCAATCGAACGCTTCTGAACGGGTGAATCGGTCTATAATCGCGGCCATCAGAGCTTACTTAAAAGATGATCACAAAGAATGGGACAGCAACATAACAGCCATCAGTTGCGCACTACGTAATTCGGTTCATCAATCCCTCAAATGTTCTCCGTATCGTGCTCTGTTCGGATTAGATATGATTACGCATGGGTCATCGTATGAAATCTACCGAAAACTAGCAGTCCTGAACGAACCATGCATACGCCTAGGACGAGAAGACGAGCTTTGTCTAATGCGAGACCACCTTAAGAGTAATGCGAGGAAAGCGTACGAAGAAAATGCCCGGCAATATAACTTGCGAGCCAAACCAGTGTCTTTCAGAGTAGGACAAGAAGTGTATAGGCGAAACTTTGCTCAAAGCAATTTTGAAAAGAACTTTAAGGCCAAACTTAGTCGTACATTCTTGAAGGCCAGAGTCAGAGAAAGATTAGGTAATAGTTATTATATTCTAGAAGATCTGCAAGGGAACTTAGTCGGAACTTTTCATGCGAAAGATATTCGAACATAGGACGAAGTTCGGGTTAATTCGGCAGTTTAGGGAACTCTAATTACCCCGTTTGTAGTGAACAATTTTGAAATAGCCAAATGTATATATTGTTTTTGATACCTTTGACATCTGGATCACTTTCCGACTACAAGATTTTTTTTTTTTTTGCGTATTTTTAAGCAATATTCGATTAGTAGATTCAAATCCTCTTATTACAAGGAACTTTTGTTTTCTATGAATCGTTATCTTTGTCGAGGCGTGGCATTTATTCGCTTAGGCTCACAATTTTGATTTATTACCAATTTAAAAACTTTCATATGAAATTGGGTTTTTCTCTCCATATCGCATCTTGACGATCATGGATAGTAATGAATTTTATTCAGCCTTTGCTTAAAATCTTCTTCAAGTCAAGGATTGTTGACGTATTGCTTATTTTTTTATGAGCCTTTTAATTTTAATGTTTAGTTGGTCAGGGAAAAGATATACGACACTAACTGGTCGTTAAGGGGTATAACCTGCTAGCTTTCACCAGTACTAAATAGTAGAATTTTTTTTTTCAGTGTAGTCTGGGAGAAGTTCTGAAACGTGAAATACAGAGCGGAAATCACATGATGGATTTCTTTGCTCTCAACTCTCGGCGAACTTCCTATGAGCTGCTTTCGTTCTTTTGGATTGAGCCATCGAACGAAGCAGACCACTACAGCTTTCGAAAAAGGTAAAATTTATTTATTTTTTTTGTTAGTTTCCTTCTCTAGATATCATTTTAGTTAGTTTTTTTTGGTTAACTAATTTACAAATTTTCTAAATTTTGCTTAGGATATGTATAAAGGGAAACTTGCAGGGCTTATTGCTTTTAATTTTGAGACCCGCCCAAATGACCCGGTATTCTTCAAACGCTGCCAATGAAACCTCTACCATCAACCCACATGAGCACTCTATTTTTTTTGCGGAACTCAACAGAACCTAAGGAAAATTGGTGAAACTAAATGAAAATCGAAGGAACGAAGTTATTAAAATTAAAGTTTAAGAACTAAAAGAAATAAAGAAAATTTTTTTGGAAAAGTGCGGAACCAATAAGAAATACAAATAAAAGTTTAATAGTCAGTAGAATATCTAAATTGTGGTGGGGCTATTGTCCGAGCGGCTGTGTATATCCACATACCTACGTACATATGTATATAGTTACTCCGGCCACCGAAAAAGAGAGGAAAACACAGTGAATTTAAGTAAAAATAAATAACAGTAAAAAGAATTTAAATAAACTAGCCTAAAATTTATATTGCACAAAATAGAATACACAATTGGTATAAAAAGTGTAAAGTGGGCAAAATTCTCCTTCGTGGTAGAATATACATATATCTATATCAAGAGAATTCGGAAAATACATATATATACGAAAAAAAAGGCAAAAAAAAAATACAGTGTATATACAAGACAAAACAAAAAAAAAAAAAAAAAAAAAAAAATTAAATTTGTTAACGTAGCAAATAATAAATAATAAGTGGTTTCAGTACTAGACCCAAAATTTGGTAGTTTTACCAGTTTTTTTTTGCGCGAAAACGATAAAAATACTTCAATTTTATTATGCGGAAAAGAAAGTTATCATAATAAAATTTGATAAATATACCCTAAAGTGAAAACAGTATGACCGCAAATATTGGTTGATTCGCTGTTAAAATCCACCCACGCAAATCAAAACTTTAATTTCTGAATGTAACAAAATTTATAAAAGTTCCAGAATTTGGAACACTCTAATGTGGCAGCAAGCAAGTCACACACACATGGAAGCGCTTTCATCGGTGGACCTGTAAACGCAAAAACACACTGTAGGGTTATAAACAAATATACTTTGCTTTATAATCACTTTGTAATTTTATTTAAATTTAAAAATAATTTTCTACTTTTGTCATTTGACAATTTTTGATTATCAAATATTTTTATATTCATACCAAAAATATATTTTCAAAAATAAACAATAAATATTTATATAAAACCAAAAATGGAACACTTCATTTGGCGATCCAGCCTCGTTTCTTGGAGTCAGACTGGATACAGATATCCCAACCAGAAAACAACAATATTCGTTCGTGCAGCCACACATCAGTGCAACAAATTTCCAAGCCCTCCCCCCACGAATATCATAAGAAATTACAGGTGATCAAAGATATATCTTTGCAAGATCCTAAACAGCGAACAAAGCAAGCAGTCTTTACAACAACTAACAGTCTAACCTATGTACATATTTCAAGTTATCTTTATCTACATCAATTTTCACACAGCAATTAAATACGGTCCTACGCAAACAGGACAGTCGAGGAGTTTTTTATCACTTACATTACAATACCTGTCGGCGGTTCGAGGTATTGCATATGCAAAGCCCCCGTCATGTCAGTAAATCGTCAATCGTTAACAGCAAAAGGTCAATGTCAAACTAAGTTTATAATGAATTACAGTACACCTCAACTTCAATCAGAACAGTCTGCAGTCATCAATCAGTCATCCACTTTACAAAATATTTAGTCCTTTCAAATTTGACTTAAATATCGAAACTATTTAGTTAGCTCATTAAATTTATCGTTCTACTGGGGAGGGGAGTAGATGTAGGGTTATAAACAAATATACTTTGCTTTATAATCACTTTGTAATTTTATTTAAATTTAAAAATAATTTTCTACTTTTGTCATTTGACAATTTTTGATTATCAAATATTTTTATATTCATACCAAAAATATATTTTCAAAAATAAACAATAAATATTTATATAAAACCAAAAATGGAACACTTCACACACAACAGTATCGGGTATGTAAAACCAATTTTCTTCTCTGTTTGTTTACATTTTTATAAATTAAAATTTGATTTGCGAGCGTGAAACCTAAGCTAGAGAGCTGACATTTGTTTTCTTTGCTAGCGCACTGTTAAGAAAAGTGGTTAACAGCATGTTCGTCTGTTAATATCGGCTGCGCTCAGGGATTGTAAAGTAGTTAACAGTTTTGTTCTTTAGTTCGTTATTATAACAGATTGATTGTCTAGCGCGAACATGTTCCGATACTCCCATCAACATCAATAACTTAACATTTTTTTTATTGTTGCTGATCTGCTGGTAGCAGCATATGGTCAAACAGAAATGTATATACCCATGTACCCAGATGTACTGCTCGCTCTTTACCTTATAAACATTTTGATCTACAGAAAATCTTAACTTGAATGTAATTATTAAATAATGTTGTCGATAAGCTCACCCATGCGTATATACATAAATCTGTTACGAATATAAATTTAGCCTATCGTTAGGCGTTGAAGCCTGTAAACTATAGTCCATGTAAATGCATACATACATAACGTTGTGCTAAAGTTTTCTGTAATCTACTACATACATATGTACTTATAAGTTTTTCTTCATTTTTGTTATTAATAAATAATGTGAATTTTTGGAGTTGACAGGATGCAGTGTTAAGTTCTTATTAAATGGTGGTAACGAAGTAATTGGGTAAGTCGCTTATTTGTAAGGGACCTGTCACAATAGTATACCTCAACGACAGGTCATGGAAGGGAGGGTAGAGAAGCGAGGCACAACAACATCCGTGTGCCTATCCGGCGGTAAGACTGAAGTGGGGTCACTATTTTCCAGTTAAGTACAGTAGGCCATTCGGCATGATTTCCTTTTTTTATTTTTTTTCTTACATATTTCTCCTATTTCTTTTACCTATACCAGGACACATGAAAAGACGGTTGATGAAACTTTTCGCGTACAAATTTTTTTTGTAAAAATAAACAGGGACTCTGTAACAAGAAATGTAATGTTAAGCAGTTGTGAGGAAAGGTCGCGAACCCCCCAACCACTGTTTTGCTAGCCACTAGACGGGTCCCGATAGACCTACTCCTCTCAGCTAAAATTCTTTAACTTGGCCCTTAGACGGAGTCGACTCCTTTTCCGTAATTGTTGTTCCTTTTTCCATCGTTCATTACAAAATGGCGCCCAACGTGGGGCAGATAGCTTTGATTTTCGATCCAGCTAGCAATGTTATGTACGTATAGCAATACATACATGATTTATCGGTAACACCTTATATAAAAAAGATTTTTTTGGCTATCGTTTCCACTGCGAATTAGTTACATCAACTCTACAACAATAGAATAAATTTCAATTATCCATAGAAATTACCCGACTAACTAAGGTTTTTGGGTGTGATTTGGCCTGAAGGATCGCAATAAGATTCGGATCCTCGAGTGATTTCGATTTCCGGGCGAGTTTAAGACCAGGAATATCGACCTCTTGGCTCTCCTTAGCTACTTTGCAGATCTATGGGTTGTATTCCGAAGTAAATCTTAGTTAGCTGCTGCAAACGGAGGTTTCAGAATGAAAAAGAAATAAAATTATAACTGTAAATAAAATTAGCGTTTCGAGCATTATTCGAACATACGTCGATGTTTGAGGAATTACTGAATTTTCGCGTCAAGCCAAAATTAGTCCGACATCAATCGTGATGCGAGTAAGGCATACGTAAGTGCAGTGATGAGCATTCATTAATCTTCAGTATCAATATTCGAAAAAATAGTGACAAACCCTTTACTCTTTCGCTTTGACGATACCCATTAACCGAGTTACCACCTTAAATTACATCAATTATAAATACTATATTTCGTTTTTTTTATTACTTAAGCGGATTTAAAATGGCAGTAGTTCATAGTAATGAAAACCTTGCACAAGGCGGCATGGAATTATTAGAGTGTGAAGCAAATCTCTGTACCATATGTCAGCAAGACATAGAGGCAGGACAAAATTGCTCCAAAACTTTATGCGACCATATTTATCACACAGAATGTATTAATAGTTGGTTATCAGCATCGCAAGAGTGTCCTTACTGTAGAAGTAAGTGTCATTTAGCGGAACTGCGTAGAATAAACATTCCGCAGGGCAGTAAAACCCCAGCTATCGAGAGAGATCACAATTTGAACCAACATGAGCAGGGAGGCGCGGTTCCCAGGTATAACCTGCGTAACCCCAAACGTCAACTTTACAGGGAGCAGAACTCGCAACGTCAGCCAAATAATGGTCACAATAATTCAGTACCGTTAATAGATATTCAGGAAAATAGATTTAATAATCCCAACAGTGTTCCTAATAGCCAACGTAATAGGCGGCGTAGGAGTAGTAGTGTTCATCGAAATTTAAACCCAACACTGATTGATAGTAACCAAGTTTCCCAGATAGTAGACTCGGCTATAGAACGTTTACGATCCAGTTTGAACATAGCACCTAGTGGGTCCAACATCGACGAGCAGAGTTACTACCCCTATATGCCGGTTAGACCAAATGTTCCCATGATTAATAACAATAACATGCTTCGACCAGACAAAATAAAAACAATAATACAAAACTGGCACTTAAAGTTTGATGGTTCAACCGAAGGTTTGACCTGTAATGAGTTTATTTATCGAGTTCGTTCATTAACAGCGGAAAGTCTAAATAATGACTTTTATGCGGTTTGTAAAAATTTACATGTTTTGCTCACCGGTAAGGCTAAGACCTGGTTTTGGCGCTACCATAAGCAAGTACCGGTAATCGACTGGAATTCTTTCTGTACCGCTTTGAGATTCGAATTTAAAGATCACCGTTCCTCATATGATTTACGTGAAGAAATTAGGAATAGGAAACAGCTTCCGAACGAGTCCTTTATTAACTTTTATGATGCTGTAACAGCTATGCTAGATCGACTTCCTGTTCCAATGGAGGAAACTGAGCTAGTAGAGTTGCTTACGAGAAATTTACGACCGGATATTCGCCATGAACTCCTGTATGTTCCGATACAGTCGATAGCACATTTGCGGAAGCTGGTGCAAATTAGAGAAAATCTCCTAAAGGAAGCAGCCTTTAAGTCGCATACTGCTACAAGACCAAACTATGGACCTCGGCGAGACGTAGCTATGGTGGAGTCAGTACAACCCGCAGAGGAAAGTTTAGGGGAGGAGGTACGGGAGATAGCTGCTGTAGAAAGGGTGAAGGAAACTTCCAGAAAACTCGTCTGCTGGAACTGTGAGGAAGAGGGACATCCATGGGACATGTGTGTCAGTGGGCGGAAAATTTTTTGTTACGGCTGCGGGGCCAAGAACGTATATAAGCCTCAATGCGAAGTTTGTACGAGGGGGGCGTTCGACACAAATCGAATGCCACAGAACCCAAGGAATTAGATAATGCGGATCTACACGTGCAAGCTAGTCCAAGCGAAGCACAATTTAAAGTAAAAGGTATACTAGTACCGAAAAGAGTTTTTAAAATACCGAAACAGGACCCTACCCTAACAGAAATTAATAAAATTATTTACCCCAAAAGGCCATGGCATGAACGCATGCAAAACTATCTTGAAGCAAGGAAAAGAATTTTCGAAGATTTCCCACAAACCAATACCACTAGGAAAACTAAAAGATCTACTCGGAGCTTAAGACGATTTTGGAAAGCGGTTCGCGAGCACAAGAAATTATTAATAGCATCGGTTTTAAATGAGGAAGATTCGCGTTATTATGCCAAAGTTAAGATTTCGGATCGAGAGATATTTGGTTTGTTGGATACCGGGGCCAATATAAGTTGTATGGGTACGAATTGTTCCAACGAAAATTTTTTTTGCCGACCAGACTTTTGTAAGTTGAAATCGACAGTTAAAACTGCAGACGGAAAGTCACATGCGGTACTGGGATATCTTACCGTTAATATTGAATATAAAGCGGTAGTTAAAAAGATGAAGCTTTATATTATACCATCAATGAAACAAGAATTAATCTTGGGAGTCGATTTTTGGAAAATTTTCCAGTTAGTCCCTAATATAATAGGTAGTGTTTCGATCGAGGCTTCAAGCTCGAAAGCCAATGACATAGCTTTATCGAAAGATGTTTCAGCTGTTGCGACTCCATGTTCGCTGACCGAGGGTCAACGTCAGCAACTGGAAGCAGTAAAATCCCTTTTTCCAAATTTTAAAACACAAGGACTAGGTAGAACAAGTCTGTTGAATCACGATATTGACGTGGGCAATGCTAAACCAGTAAAGCAACGGTTTTATCCAGTGTCACCGGCAGTGGAAAAACTGATGTATCAGGAGGTAGATCGGATGTTAAGTTTAGGAGTAATAGAGATCTCCAAAAGTGCATGGAGCTCACCTATGCGTATGGTTATAAAGCCCAATAAAATTCGACTTTGTTTAGACGCGAGGAGAGTAAGCGAGGTTACTAAAAAAGACGCATACCCCCTCCCATCTATTACAAGCAAACATCATTTCAAAAATTGATCTAAAGGATGCTTACTGGCAGATACCACTGACAGAGCAAGCGAAAGAAATTACAGCGTTTAAGATACCGGGGTGTCCGCGGATTCTTAGGATTAGCAGGGTGGTATCGTAGATTTAACGAAAACTTTTCTGATATCACTTTTCCAATTACGGAAGTCCTTTCTACAAAAAAGAAATTCGAATGGACCGAAGAAGCACAGGCTGCATTCCAAGCGATAAAAGCCAAGTTAACCACAGCCCCCGTTTTGCAAAATCCGGACTTTTCAAAAAAAATTTTATGTTCACTGTGATGCTAGTGATTATGGCATAGGAGCGGTTTTAGTGCAGTTAAACGACAAGGGAGAGGAGTGTCCGGTGGCATTTATGTCAAAGAAATTAAATTCCGCCCAACGCAATTATAGCGTTACAGAACGCGAGTGTTTGGCTGCCATTGAAGCCATAGAGCGCTTCCGATGTTACCTAGAAATGCAAGAATTTGAGGTAATCACTGATCACTCTAGTCTTTTATGGCTAATGCGCCAACCCAAACTAATCGGGAGATTAGCTCGATGGGTTCTGAAATTACAAAGCTACAAATTCACGATAAGTCACAGAAAGGGTAAGGAAAACGTCGTTCCCGACGCGCTATCCCGAATATATTGTGAGGAAGTTATTCAGATAGTGAGTGAACCAGAAATCGAACTTAGTTCCCCACACTTCTTAAGTACGGAATATGAAGCATTGAAAGGTAAAATAACCGAAAATCAGGAGAAATTCCCAGACGTAAAGGTTGTAGACAGATACGTGTACATTCGTACGGAGCATGCAGATGGTACAAATCAGGAAGACGATACGTGGAAGCTGTGGATTCCTTCTGAGTTACGACAAGGAATTTTGGCACGAGCCCATGACGATGTCATATCGGCGCACGGCGGCGTACACAAGACCATTGAGCTGATTAGGCGGAAGTTTTATTGGCCAGGGTTAGTCAAGGATGTAAAAAATTATGTAGGAAATTGCGAGATTTGTAAGACTACCAAGTCTCCAAACATGGTTTTACGGCCACCGATGGGGGCGCAAATAATGACAGATCGACCATTTCAGCGACTTTACGTCGACTTGTTAGGACCATATCCCCGAAGTCAGACAGGACACATAGGTTTACTAATCGTCTTGGACCATAAGTCTAAATTTCACTGGCTATGTCCTTTAAAAAAATTCACCACCAAAGTTATCACCGAGTTTCTACAGAAAGGTATTTTTCATGTATATGGGGTTCCAGAAACCATTGTGAGTGACAACGGGTCACAGTTTAAAGCAAATGATTTTCGAGCCTTTTTGACGCAGCATGGGATTAAACAGACATTCACCGCCCTTTATTCCCCCCAATCGAACGCTTCTGAACGGGTGAATCGGTCTATAATCGCGGCCATCAGAGCTTACTTAAAAGATGATCACAAAGAATGGGACAGCAACATAACAGCCATCAGTTGCGCACTACGTAATTCGGTTCATCAATCCCTCAAATGTTCTCCGTATCGTGCTCTGTTCGGATTAGATATGATTACGCATGGGTCATCGTATGAAATCTACCGAAAACTAGCAGTCCTGAACGAACCATGCATACGCCTAGGACGAGAAGACGAGCTTTGTCTAATGCGAGACCACCTTAAGAGTAATGCGAGGAAAGCGTACGAAGAAAATGCCCGGCAATATAACTTGCGAGCCAAACCAGTGTCTTTCAGAGTAGGACAAGAAGTGTATAGGCGAAACTTTGCTCAAAGCAATTTTGAAAAGAACTTTAAGGCCAAACTTAGTCGTACATTCTTGAAGGCCAGAGTCAGAGAAAGATTAGGTAATAGTTATTATATTCTAGAAGATCTGCAAGGGAACTTAGTCGGAACTTTTCATGCGAAAGATATTCGAACATAGGACGAAGTTCGGGTTAATTCGGCAGTTTAGGGAACTCTAATTACCCCGTTTGTGGTGAACAATTTTGAAATAGCCAAATGTATATATTGTTTTTGATACCTTTGACATCTGGATCACTTTCCGACTACAAGATTTTTTTTTTTTTTGCGTATTTTTAAGCAATATTCGATTAGTAGATTCAAATCCTCTTATTACAAGGAACTTTTGTTTTCTATGAATCGTTATCTTTGTCGAGGCGTGGCATTTATTCGCTTAGGCTCACAATTTTGATTTATTACCAATTTAAAAACTTTCATATGAAATTGGGTTTTTCTCTCCATATCGCATCTTGACGATCATGGATAGTAATGAATTTTATTCAGCCTTTGCTTAAAATCTTCTTCAAGTCAAGGATTGTTGACGTATTGCTTATTTTTTTATGAGCCTTTTAATTTTAATGTTTAGTTGGTCAGGGAAAAGATATACGACACTAACTGGTCGTTAAGGGGTATAACCTGCTAGCTTTCACCAGTACTAAATAGTAGAATTTTTTTTTTCAGTGTAGTCTGGGAGAAGTTCTGAAACGTGAAATACAGAGCGGAAATCACATGATGGATTTCTTTGCTCTCAACTCTCGGCGAACTTCCTATGAGCTGCTTTCGTTCTTTTGGATTGAGCCATCGAACGAAGCAGACCACTACAGCTTTCGAAAAAGGTAAAATTTATTTATTTTTTTTGTTAGTTTCCTTCTCTAGATATCATTTTAGTTAGTTTTTTTTGGTTAACTAATTTACCGTGGTGTGGAGGTAGTGTTGTCGGCCTACCACACCGAAGGTCCGGGTTCGAGCCCTGGTACAGGTTACATCAAAAAGTGGTTTGAAAAAGTTTTTTCAATACGGGGTCGCCCCTCGGCAGTGGTTTGGCAAGCTCTCCGAGTGTATTTCTGCCATGAAAGGCTTCTCAGCAAAAATTCATCTGCTTTGTAGATGCCGTTCGGAGTCGGCGAAAAACCGTAGGTCCCGCCAATTTGTAGGAAAAAATTTCAAAGCGGCACACCACAAATTGGAAGAGAAGCTCGGCGCAAAAATCTCCTAGGAGGTTGATGATATAACTGTTGTATATCGCGCCATATATATATATATATATATAATTTACAAATTTTCTAAATTTTGCTTAGGATATGTATAAAGGGAAACTTGCAGGGCTTATTGCTTTTAATTTTGAGACCCGCCCAAATGACCCGGTATTCTTCAAACGCTGCCAATGAAACCTCTACCATCAACCCACATGAGCACTCTATTTTTTTTGCGGAACTCAACAGAACCTAAGGAAAATTGGTGAAACTAAATGAAAATCGAAGGAACGAAGTTATTAAAATTAAAGTTTAAGAACTAAAAGAAATAAAGAAAATTTTTTTGGAAAAGTGCGGAACCAATAAGAAATACAAATAAAAGTTTAATAGTCAGTAGAATATCTAAATTGTGGTGGGGCTATTGTCCGAGCGGCTGTGTATATCCACATACCTACGTACATATGTATATAGTTACGCCGGCCACCGAAAAAGAGAGGAAAACACAGTGAATTTAAGTAAAAATAAATAACAGTAAAAAGAATTTAAATAAACTAGCCTAAAATTTATATTGCACAAAATAGAATACACAATTGGTATAAAAAGTGTAAAGTGGGCAAAATTCTCCTTCGTGGTAGAATATACATATATCTATATCAAGAGAATTCGGAAAATACATATATATACGAAAAAAAAGGCAAAAAAAAAATACAGTGTATATACAAGACAAAACAAAAAAAAAAAAAAAAAAAAAAAAATTAAATTTGTTAACGTAGCAAATAATAAATAATAAGTGGTTTCAGTACTAGACCCAAAATTTGGTAGTTTTACCAGTTTTTTTTTGCGCGAAAACGATAAAAATACTTCAATTTTATTATGCGGAAAAGAAAGTTATCATAATAAAATTTGATAAATATACCCTAAAGTGAAAACAGTATGACCGCAAATATTGGTTGATTCGCTGTTAAAATCCACCCACGCAAATCAAAACTTTAATTTCTGAATGTAACAAAATTTATAAAAGTTCCAGAATTTGGAACACTCTAATGTGGCAGCAAGCAAGTCACACACACATGGAAGCGCTTTCATCGGTGGACCTGTAAACGCAAAAACACACTGTAGGGTTATAAACAAATATACTTTGCTTTATAATCACTTTGTAATTTTATTTAAATTTAAAAATAATTTTCTACTTTTGTCATTTGACAATTTTTGATTATCAAATATTTTTATATTCATACCAAAAATATATTTTCAAAAATAAACAATAAATATTTATATAAAACCAAAAATGGAACACTTCATTTGGCGATCCAGCCTCGTTTCTTGGAGTCAGACTGGATACAGATATCCCAACCAGAAAACAACAATATTCGTTCGTGCAGCCACACATCAGTGCAACAAATTTCCAAGCCCTCCCCCCACGAATATCATAAGAAATTACAGGTGATCAAAGATATATCTTTGCAAGATCCTAAACAGCGAACAAAGCAAGCAGTCTTTACAACAACTAACAGTCTAACCTATGTACATATTTCAAGTTATCTTTATCTACATCAATTTTCACACAGCAATTAAATACGGTCCTACGCAAACAGGACAGTCGAGGAGTTTTTTATCACTTACATTACAATACCTGTCGGCGGTTCGAGGTATTGCATATGCAAAGCCCCCGTCATGTCAGTAAATCGTCAATCGTTAACAGCAAAAGGTCAATGTCAAACTAAGTTTATAATGAATTACAGTACACCTCAACTTCAATCAGAACAGTCTGCAGTCATCAATCAGTCATCCACTTTACAAAATATTTAGTCCTTTCAAATTTGACTTAAATATCGAAACTATTTAGTTAGCTCATTAAATTTATCGTTCTACTGGGGAGGGGAATAGATGTAGGGTTATAAACAAATATACTTTGCTTTATAATCACTTTGTAATTTTATTTAAATTTAAAAATAATTTTCTACTTTTGTCATTTGACAATTTTTGATTATCAAATATTTTTATATTCATACCAAAAATATATTTTCAAAAATAAACAATAAATATTTATATAAAACCAAAAATGGAACACTTCACACACAACAGTATCGGGTATGTAAAACCAATTTTCTTCTCTGTTTGTTTACATTTTTATAAATTAAAATTTGATTTGCGAGCGTGAAACCTAAGCTAGAGAGCTGACATTTGTTTTCTTTGCTAGCGCACTGTTAAGAAAAGTGGTTAACAGCATGTTCGTCTGTTAATATCGGCTGCGCTCAGGGATTGTAAAGTAGTTAACAGTTTTGTTCTTTAGTTCGTTATTATAACAGATTGATTGTCTAGCGCGAACATGTTCCGATACTCCCATCAACATCAATAACTTAACATTTTTTTTATTGTTGCTGATCTGCTGGTAGCAGCATATGGTCAAACAGAAATGTATATACCCATGTACCCAGATGTACTGCTCGCTCTTTACCTTATAAACATTTTGATCTACAGAAAATCTTAACTTGAATGTAATTATTAAATAATGTTGTCGATAAGCTCACCCATGCGTATATACATAAATCTGTTACGAATATAAATTTAGCCTATCGTTAGGCGTTGAAGCCTGTAAACTATAGTCCATGTAAATGCATACATACATAACGTTGTGCTAAAGTTTTCTGTAATCTACTACATACATATGTACTTATAAGTTTTTCTTCATTTTTGTTATTAATAAATAATGTGAATTTTTGGAGTTGACAGGATGCAGTGTTAAGTTCTTATTAAATGGTGGTAACGAAGTAATTGGGTAAGTCGCTTATTTGTAAGGGACCTGTCACAATAGTATACCTCAACGACAGGTCATGGAAGGGAGGGTAGAGAAGCGAGGCACAACAACATCCGTGTGCCTATCCGGCGGTAAGACTGAAGTGGGGTCACTATTTTCCAGTTAAGTACAGTAGGCCATTCGGCATGATTTCCTTTTTTTATTTTTTTTCTTACATATTTCTCCTATTTCTTTTACCTATACCAGGACACATGAAAAGACGGTTGATGAAACTTTTCGCGTACAAATTTTTTTTGTAAAAATAAACAGGGACTCTGTAACAAGAAATGTAATGTTAAGCAGTTGTGAGGAAAGGTCGCGAACCCCCCAACCACTGTTTTGCTAGCCACTAGACGGGTCCCGATAGACCTACTCCTCTCAGCTAAAATTCTTTAACTTGGCCCTTAGACGGAGTCGACTCCTTTTCCGTAATTGTTGTTCCTTTTTCCATCGTTCATTACAAAATGGCGCCCAACGTGGGGCAGATAGCTTTGATTTTCGATCCAGCTAGCAATGTTATGTACGTATAGCAATACATACATGATTTATCGGTAACACCTTATATAAAAAAGATTTTTTTGGCTATCGTTTCCACTGCGAATTAGTTACATCAACTCTACAACAATAGAATAAATTTCAATTATCCATAGAAATTACCCGACTAACTAAGGTTTTTGGGTGTGATTTGGCCTGAAGGATCGCAATAAGATTCGGATCCTCGAGTGATTTCGATTTCCGGGCGAGTTTAAGACCAGGAATATCGACCTCTTGGCTCTCCTTAGCTACTTTGCAGATCTATGGGTTGTATTCCGAAGTAAATCTTAGTTAGCTGCTGCAAACGGAGGTTTCAGAATGAAAAAGAAATAAAATTATAACTGTAAATAAAATTAGCGTTTCGAGCATTATTCGAACATACGTCGATGTTTGAGGAATTACTGAATTTTCGCGTCAAGCCAAAATTAGTCCGACATCAATCGTGATGCGAGTAAGGCATACGTAAGTGCAGTGATGAGCATTCATTAATCTTCAGTATCAATATTCGAAAAAATAGTGACAAACCCTTTACTCTTTCGCTTTGACGATACCCATTAACCGAGTTACCACCTTAAATTACATCAATTATAAATACTATATTTCGTTTTTTTTATTACTTAAGCGGATTTAAAATGGCAGTAGTTCATAGTAATGAAAACCTTGCACAAGGCGGCATGGAATTATTAGAGTGTGAAGCAAATCTCTGTACCATATGTCAGCAAGACATAGAGGCAGGACAAAATTGCTCCAAAACTTTATGCGACCATATTTATCACACAGAATGTATTAATAGTTGGTTATCAGCATCGCAAGAGTGTCCTTACTGTAGAAGTAAGTGTCATTTAGCGGAACTGCGTAGAATAAACATTCCGCAGGGCAGTAAAACCCCAGCTATCGAGAGAGATCACAATTTGAACCAACATGAGCAGGGAGGCGCGGTTCCCAGGTATAACCTGCGTAACCCCAAACGTCAACTTTACAGGGAGCAGAACTCGCAACGTCAGCCAAATAATGGTCACAATAATTCAGTACCGTTAATAGATATTCAGGAAAATAGATTTAATAATCCCAACAGTGTTCCTAATAGCCAACGTAATAGGCGGCGTAGGAGTAGTAGTGTTCATCGAAATTTAAACCCAACACTGATTGATAGTAACCAAGTTTCCCAGATAGTAGACTCGGCTATAGAACGTTTACGATCCAGTTTGAACATAGCACCTAGTGGGTCCAACATCGACGAGCAGAGTTACTACCCCTATATGCCGGTTAGACCAAATGTTCCCATGATTAATAACAATAACATGCTTCGACCAGACAAAATAAAAACAATAATACAAAACTGGCACTTAAAGTTTGATGGTTCAACCGAAGGTTTGACCTGTAATGAGTTTATTTATCGAGTTCGTTCATTAACAGCGGAAAGTCTAAATAATGACTTTTATGCGGTTTGTAAAAATTTACATGTTTTGCTCACCGGTAAGGCTAAGACCTGGTTTTGGCGCTACCATAAGCAAGTACCGGTAATCGACTGGAATTCTTTCTGTACCGCTTTGAGATTCGAATTTAAAGATCACCGTTCCTCATATGATTTACGTGAAGAAATTAGGAATAGGAAACAGCTTCCGAACGAGTCCTTTATTAACTTTTATGATGCTGTAACAGCTATGCTAGATCGACTTCCTGTTCCAATGGAGGAAACTGAGCTAGTAGAGTTGCTTACGAGAAATTTACGACCGGATATTCGCCATGAACTCCTGTATGTTCCGATACAGTCGATAGCACATTTGCGGAAGCTGGTGCAAATTAGAGAAAATCTCCTAAAGGAAGCAGCCTTTAAGTCGCATACTGCTACAAGACCAAACTATGGACCTCGGCGAGACGTAGCTATGGTGGAGTCAGTACAACCCGCAGAGGAAAGTTTAGGGGAGGAGGTACGGGAGATAGCTGCTGTAGAAAGGGTGAAGGAAACTTCCAGAAAACTCGTCTGCTGGAACTGTGAGGAAGAGGGACATCCATGGGACATGTGTGTCAGTGGGCGGAAAATTTTTTGTTACGGCTGCGGGGCCAAGAACGTATATAAGCCTCAATGCGAAGTTTGTACGAGGGGGGCGTTCGACACAAATCGAATGCCACAGAACCCAAGGAATTAGATAATGCGGATCTACACGTGCAAGCTAGTCCAAGCGAAGCACAATTTAAAGTAAAAGGTATACTAGTACCGAAAAGAGTTTTTGAAATACCGAAACAGGACCCTACCCTAACAGAAATTAATAAAATTATTTACCCCAAAAGGCCATGGCATGAACGCATGCAAAACTACCTTGAAGCAAGGAAAAGAATTTTCGAAGATTTCCCACAAACCAATACCACTAGGAAAACTAAAAGATCTACTCGGAGCTTAAGACGATTTTGGAAAGCGGTTCGCGAGCACAAGAAATTATTAATAGCACCGGTTTTAAATGAGGAAGATTCGCGTTATTATGATAAAGTTAAGATTTCGGATCGAGAGATATTTGGTTTGTTGGATACCGGGGCCAATATAAGTTGTATGGGTACGAATTGTTCCAACGAAAATTTTTTTTGCCGACCAGACTTTTGTAAGTTGAAATCGACAGTTAAAACTGCAGACGGAAAGTCACATGCGGTACTGGGATATCTTACCGTTAATATTGAATATAAAGCTGTAGTTAAAAAGATGAAGCTTTATATTATACCATCAATGAAACAAGAATTAATCTTGGGAGTCGATTTTTGGAAAATTTTCCAGTTAGTCCCTAATATAATAGGTAGTGTTTCGATCGAGGCTTCAAGCTCGAAAGCCAATGACATAGCTTTATCGAAAGATGTTTCAGCTGTTGCGACTCCATGTTCGCTGACCGAGGGTCAACGTCAGCAACTGGAAGCAGTAAAATCCCTTTTTCCAAATTTTAAAACACAAGGACTAGGTAGAACAAGTCTGTTGAATCACGATATTGACGTGGGCAATGCTAAACCAGTAAAGCAACGGTTTTATCCAGTGTCACCGGCAGATATGGCTAGAGGGTATTGAATGGGATGAATGCGTTAAACCACTGTCTCTGCAAAAATGGGTTCAATTCGTATCCGATCTTCCTTATATCGAAACAATTCGAATACCTCGTTGGACGGAGTTTTCCCCTACCCACAAGATCCAAATCCACGGATTTTGTGACGCCTCGGAGAAGGCATACTGTGCCACCATTTACCTACGAGTTCAATCGGGCAACAAAGTATCGTCACATCTTCTTTTTGCAAAAACAAAGGTAGCGCCTTTGCAAACAGTGAGCCTTCCAAGGTTAGAACTGTGTGGTGCTGTCCTCCTATCTAAATGCATCAAAAATCTAACAAACCAACTTCCTTTAGGGGATTTTGAAACATTCTTATGGTCCGACTCATCCATTGTCCTTGCGTGGCTCGAAAAACCACCATGTACATGGAAGGTGTATGTGGCCAATCGTATGTCTCAAATTATCCAAAATGTTGCAAACAGCAAATGGCGACACGTATCTACAAAGCAGAACCCGGCAGATCTAGGCACTCGAGGCTGCAGCCCACATGATTTGGCACAACAATCTCTTTGGTGGACCGGACCTGTCTGGCTTCTTAAACCCCCGGAGGATGTAGTGAACAATTTTGAAATAGCCAAATGTATATATTGTTTTTGATACCTTTGACATCTGGATCACTTTCCGACTACAAGATTTTTTTTTTTTTGCGTATTTTTAAGCAATATTCGATTAGTAGATTCAAATCCTCTTATTACAAGGAACTTTTGTTTTCTATGAATCGTTATCTTTGTCGAGGCGCGGCATTTATTCGCTTAGACTCACAATTTTGATTTATTACCAATTTAAAAGCTTTCATATGAAATTGGGTTTTTCTCTCCATATCGCATCTTGACGATCATGGATAGTAATGAATTTTATTCAGCCTTTGCTTAAAATTTTCTTCAAGTCAAGGATTGTTGACGTATTGCTTATTTTTTTATGAGCCTTTTAATTTTAATGTTTAGTTGGTCAGGGAAAAGATATACGACACTAACTGGTCGTTAAGGGGTATAACCTGCTAGCTTTCACCAGTACTAAATAGTAGAATTTTTTTTTTCAGTGTAGTCTGGGAAAAGTTCTGAAACGTGAAATACAGAGCGGAAATCACATGATGGATTTCTTTGCTCTCAACTCTCGGCGAACTTCCTATGAGCTGCTTTCGTTCTTTTGGATTCAGCTATCGAACGAAGCAGACCACTACAGCTTTCGAAAAAGGTAAAATTTATTTATTTTTTTTGTTAGTTTCCTTCTCTAGATATCATTATACCTAGTAGTGCTTCGCACACAAGGTATATTAACTTCATTCGCCTAACGGTAGTATGTAACGGCATAAACGAATCGAGATAGATATTGACTTATGTATATCAAAATGTTCAGGAGGAAAAGAGAAATTGATTGAGCCATGTCCGTCCGTCCGTCCGTCTGTAAACACGATAACTTGAGTAAATCTTGAGATATCTCAATGAAACTTGGTATGCAGGTTCCTTTTTACTTATCTCTGAACGCTATTGAAAATAGGCGAAATCGGTTAAAAGCCACGCCCACTTTCTATATATATAATATTTTCGAAAATACAAAAAGAGTGATTATTCAGTACATAATACACCTATAAGGATAAAATTTGGTGTGTACCTTAGCGTTAAGGCAAAAAATAAATTTCTGAAGAAATTTTTAAAAAAGGGCGTGGCACCGCCCACTTTTGATTAAGTCAAATTTGGAAATATTATTAATCATAAATCAAACACCGCTCAAGATAGCAAAATAAAATTCAGCACACATATTTCTATTAATACAGGCAATATTTCGAAAAAAAATTAGCGAAATCGGATTAGGTCCACGCCCAATTTTATACGAAAGATTTCGAAAAGGATCATAGATATATTGAATATGCTATAACTTTGCTTAAACTAGCTGTATATCATTTCTATTTCACCTCTAAAGTGTTCGTGGGCAAAGAAAGTCGAAAGCACAAAATTTTTGGAAAATGGGAGTGGCCCCGCCCCTTTATGGGGGATTATTCCACAAAACTTTCCATGCCATAACTCCGGTAAAAATTGACTTATTGAAACGATATTTAGAGAAAGTGTTCAACATATAAAGCTAACTCTTTGCTGAAAAAATAAACAAAATCGGAGAACGGACACGCCCACTTTTTGAACATAGTTCTAAAAAATTTCTTCGTAAAATTAAAATCGCGATATTTCCATAATTGTATAAGTTATATAAATAAGATTTTACACACATAATAGCCTTTTTAAACAAAACTATATTTATTTATTTATTTATTTATTTATTTTTATCTATCAAACACACAACCATAAGTTATTTTACAGTGCTTGAACTTAAAGTAAACTTAAGAATAGCATTATAAATAGTTTTAATAAATAAGCTTAACAGAACAATAGAGATAGGTAGGGCAGAAGAGTAGCAGGTTGTAAGTAAGAGGGAGGGGGGAAGGAAATAAGGAAGAGTGTGGATTTACAAGGCCAATTTATTCACCGAAGTAATGTATGAGCTCGTTTTTGAAGCGCAGTGTATTTAGCATGCCTTTAAGCTTTTGAGGCAGAGCGTTCCAAAGGCGAACAGCAAACACAAGGAATTGACGCTCAGTTACTAGACAGCTATACCTCATAGTAATTAGGTTGACCGAACGAGTTGATCTGGTAAATTGGAGGCGTTCAAACAGATAGTCAGGTTGCTGAGATGTAATTATCTTGTGAAGAAGTGTTAGGCATTTTAATTTGATTAAGTTATCGAAATTAATGGAAAATATTTTTTTGGCATAGAGTGATATGTGATCGTAACGTTTAATACTATATACGTACCTAGCAATATTGTTGTAGAGGACATTAAGTTTTCTACGACACAGACTATCACAGCTGGCATACAATTCGCATCCATATAGCAATGTAGGTAACAAATACGTTTTAGCTAGAAGCAGCCGGATTTTCACGGGAGTGAAATGCTGAGTGGCCCAAAGTGAAAAAAATTTTGTGGATTTTGGTGAAGTAGGCGTGGCGCCGCCCACTTTTTAGCATAAAAGCTCTGCTATTTTCAAAAGCGATTGCTTGGAATTTCAAGAATGTATTTCAATGAAATTTAGTGAGACACTTCCCAATAGTATGTAGTATACTCCTGCCAAAAATTACGCAAATCGAATAACAAACAAGGAAGATTTACGGGCAAGTAGTTAACACCCTACTGCCTTTTTTATACCTAGTAGTGCTTCGCACACAAGGTATATTAACTTCATTCGCCTAACGGTAGTATGTAACGGCATAAACGAATCGAGATAGATATTGACTTATGTATATCAAAATGTTCAGGAGGAAAAGAGAAATTGATTGAGCCATGTCCGTCCGTCCGTCCGTCTGTAAACACGATAACTTGAGTAAATCTTGAGATATCTCAATGAAACTTGGTATGCAGGTTCCTTTTTACTGATCTCTGAACGCTATTGAAAATAGGCAAAATCGGTTAAAAGCCACGCCCACTTTCTATATATATAATATTTTCGAAAATACAAAAAGAGTGATTATTCAGTACATAATACACCTATAAGGATAAAATTTGGTGTGTACCTTAGCGTTAAGGCAAAAAATAAATTTCTGAAGAAATTTTTAAAAAAGGGCGTGGCACCGCCCTCTTTTGATTAAGTCAAATTTGGAAATATTATTAATCATAAATCAAACACCGCTCAAGATAGCAAAATAAAATTCAGCACACATATTTCTATTAATACAGGCAATATTTCGAAAAAAAATTAGCGAAATCGGATTAGGTCCACGCCCAATTTTATACGAAAGATTTCGAAAAGGATCATAGATATATTGAATATGCTATAACTTTGCTTAAACTAGCTGTATATCATTTCTATTTCACCTCTAAAGTGTTCGTGGGCAAAGAAAGTCGAAAGCACAAAATTTTTGGAAAATGGGCGTGTCCCCGCCCCTTTATGGGGGATTATTCCACAAAACTTTCCATGCCATAACTCCGGTAAAAATTGACTTATTGAAACGATATTTAGAGAAAGTGTTCAACATATAAAGCTAACTCTTTGCTGAAAAAATAAACAAAATCGGAGAACGGACACGCCCACTTTTTGAACATAGTTCTAAAAAATTTCTTCGTAAAATTAAAATCGCGATATTTCCATAATTGTATAAGTTATATAAATAAGAGTTTACACACATAATAGCCTTTTTAAACAAAACTATACTGTAAAAAAATTTTGTGGATTTTGGTGAAGTAGGCGTGGCGCCGCCCACTTTTTAGCATAAAAGCTCTGCTATTTTCAAAAGCGATTGCTTGGAATTTCAAGAATGTATTTCAATGAAATTTAGTGAGACACTTCCCAATAGTATGTAGTATACTCCTGCCAAAAATTACGCAAATCGAATAACAAACAAGGAAGATTTACGGGCAAGTAGTTAACACCCTACTGCCTTTTTTTTTATTAATTTTTTATACCTAGTTTTATTTTCATACCTTTCATGAACATGAGGAAAGCTATTTATATTTTCTTATTTAGTGATAATTGAATTTACCACTCACAAAAGAAGTGTTTTTAATCGAAAACAATCAGTTGCCTTTATAACAACTTTTCCGTTATTAAAATAGACCTGAGTAAATTGGGATACCAAAACAGATCACTACTAGGTATTTAATGTTCGGTTACACCCGAACTTAGACTTCCTTACTAGTTTTAGTTAGTTTTTTTTGGTTAACTAACTTACAAATTTTCTAAATTTTGCTTAGGATATGTATAAAGGGAAACTTGCAGGGCTTATTGCTTTTAATTTTGAGACCCGCCCAAATGACCCGGTATTCTTCAAACGCTGCCAAAGAAACCTCTACCATCAACCCACATGAGCACTCTATTTTTTTTTGCGGAACTCAACAGAACCTAAGGAAAATTGGTGAAACTAAATGAAAATCGAAGGAACGAAGTAATTAAAATTAAAGTTTAAGAACTAAAAGAAATAAAGAAAATTTTTTTGGAAAAGTGCGGAACCAATAAGAAATACAAATAAAAGTTTAATAGTCAGTAGAATATCTAAATTGTGGTGGGGCTATTGTCCGAGTGGCTGTGTATATCCACATACCTACGTACATATGTATATAGTTACGCCGGCCACCGAAAAAGAGAGGAAAACACAGTGAATTTAAGTAAAAATAAATAACAGTAAAAAGAATTTAAATAAACTAGCCTAAAATTTATATTGCACAAACTAGAATACACAATTGGTATAAAAAGTGTAAAGTGGGCAAAATTCTCCTTTGTGGTAGAATATACATATATCTATATCATGAGAATTCGGAAAATACATATATATACGAAAAAAAAAAGGCAAAAAAAAAAAATACAGTGTATATACAAGACACAACAAAAAAAAAAAAAAAATAAAAAAAAAATAAAAAAAAATTTGTTAACGTAGCAAATAATAAATAATAAGTGGTTTCAGAACTAGACCCAAAATTTGGTAGTTTTACCAGTTTTTTTTTGCGCGAAAACGATAAAAATACTTCAATTTTATTATGCGGAAAAGAAAGTTATCATAATAAAATTTAATAAATATACCCTAAAGTGAAAGCAGTATGACCGCAAATATTGGTTGATTCGCTGTTAAACTCCACCCACGCAAATCCAAACTTTAATTTCTGAATGTAACAAAATTTATAAAAGTTCCAGAATTTGAAACACTCTAATGTGGCAGCAAGCAAGTCACTCACACATGGAAGCGCTTTCATCGGTGGACCTGTAAACGCAAAAACACACAACAGTATCGGGTATGTAAAACCAATTTTCTTCTCTGTTTGTTTACATTTTTATAAATTAAAATTTGATTTGCGAGCGTGAAACCTAAGCTAGAGAGCTGACATTTGTTTTCTTTGCTAGCGCACTGTTAAGAAAAGTGGTTAACAGCATGTTCGTCTGTTAATATCGGCTGCGCTCAGGGATTTTAAAGTAGTTAACAGTTTTGTTCTTTAGTTCGTTATTATAACAGATTGATTGTCTAGCGCGAACATGTTCCGATACTCCCATCAACATCAATAACTTAACATTTTTTTTATTGTTGCTGATCTGCTGGTAGCAGCATATGGTCAAACAGAAATGTATATACCCATGTACCCAGATGTACTGCTCGCTCTTTACCTTATAAACATTTTGATCTACAGAAAATCTTAACTTGAATGTAATTATTAAATTATGTTGTCGATAAGCTCACCCATGCGTATATACATAAATCTGTTACGAATATAAATTTAGCCTATCGTTAGGCGTTGAAGCCTGTAAACTATAGTCCATGTAAATGCATACATACATAACGTTGTGCTAAAGTTTTCTGTAATCTACTACATACATATGTACTTATAAGTTTTTCTTCATTTTTGTTATTAATAAATAATGTGAATTTTTGGAGTTGACAGGATGCAGTGTTAAGTTCTTATTAAATGGTGGTAACGAAGTAATTGGGTAAGTCGCTTATTTGTAAGGGACCTGTCACAATAGTATACCTCAACGACAGGTCATGGAAGGGAGGGTAGAGAAGCGAGGCACAACAACATCCGTGTGCCTATCCGGCGGTAAGACTGAAGTGGGGTCACTATTTTCCAGTTAAGTACAGTAGGCCATTCGGCATGATTTCCTTTTTTTATTTTTTTTCTTACATATTTTCCTATTTCTTTTACCTATACCAGGACACATGAAAAGACGGTTGATGAAACTTTTCGCGTACAAATTTTTTTTGTAAAAATAAACAGGGACTCTGTAACAAGAAATGTAATGTTAAGCAGTTGTGAGGAAAGGTCGCGAACCCCCCAACCACTGTTTTGCTAGCCACTAGACGGGTCCCGATAGACCTACTCCTCTCAGCTAAAATTCTTTAACTTGGCCCTTAGACGGAGTCGACTCCTTTTCCGTAATTGTTGTTCCTTTTTCCATCGTTCATTACAAGGAATGGCCTACTTCTTCGCCAAAAAACGTTGTTCTTCAAGGAAAACGGAAAGTCGAAGCTCTACATACCATGGAAGCAGAACCTGACATCTTGGACCGATTTTCATCCTGGCCAAAAGCACTGAGAGTGATATCCTACGTTTTTCGTTTCATCCATCGTACCAAATCCATACAGTCCACTCAGCTAACCAATTATGAATCGACAGCTATCACTCAGTCAGAAATCCACTTTGTTAAAACGCGGCTTATTAAACTTGCCAAAGAAAGACGGTATCCTAATGAATATCTAAAACTTTCAAACAAAGAATCGATTTCTAAAAAGAGTTCGCTTTTGTCTTTGAATCCCTTCCTTGATCCCAATGGCCTTCTCAGAGTAAACGGCTGATTGGCTAACTCTGATCTCTCATATAATGAAAAACATCCAATAATCCTCCCTGAATCGTCTAGGTTTTGCTACCTTTATCTACAATTTCTTCATAACTTACTGATGCACGCTGAGCATCAGCTAATGATCAGAACCGTAAGACAGGAATATTTCATTCCTCGGTTAAAATCTAAAACCAAATTTTGCTTACGCATGTGCAAAACATGCACCATCTTCAAAAAAACCACCAGGTCGCAAATTATGGCAGCTCTACCACCAGAGCGTTGTAACTTCTCCTTACCATTTACCTACACCGGACTAGACTTTGCAGGTCCTTTCGATCTTAGATCATCACTCCTTCGTAAATCGTCGATAGTCAAAGGTTACGTTTGCGTCTTCGTATGTTTTGCAACCAAAGCTATCCACCTAGAAGCATGTTCGGATCTCTGCACTAAGGCCTTTCAAGCACCTTTTTCCCGCTTTGTTGGAAGACGCGGTCTGCCAAAACGTATTTTCTCCGACAATGGCAAAAACTTTGTCGGCGCCAATAGGGCATTTCAAAGGGATTTCAAACAATTCCTTAAAGAATCTTCGGAAGACATAGCTTCAAAATATTCTCTTCACGGCTTCGAATGGCATTTTCTTCCTCCCAATGCTCCGCATATGGGTGGACTTTGGGAAGCAGCTGTCAAAAGCTTCAAACTACATTTTAAACGCACCGCTGGAAGCCATCACTTTACTTTCGAAGAGCTTTCTACCTTGCTAGCGCGCATCGAATCATTGCTGAACTCCCGACCACTCTCACCTATGTCAGACAATCCAGATGAGTTGCTAGCCTTAACTCCAGGACACTTTCTACGGGGAGCTCCTTTGCTGGCTACGCCCGAGCTACAAATCGACAACCTTTCACTACAAAATCGGTGAGAAAAACTTAAAATGTTGCATCATCAATTTAGCCAACGATGGAAAGATGAGTACCTTCAAGAACTTCAAAAGAGGTACAAATGGAAATATCCACAACAAGATCTTTCTGAAGGGGATTTCGTCGTCATAAAAAATGAGTTACTTCCCCCAAACGAATGGCGCTTAGGCCGAGTAAAAAAGTGTATCAGGGGTCTGATCGTCATATACGGGTTGCCGACGTTAGGACGCAGCATGGTAGTTTCAATAGACCAGTCGTAAAATTGTGTCCTCTTCCCATCCACACCGAGCTAACTAACACCCAGTTCTAGGTCTAACAATCTAAAAATTCATTTTATTAAAATTCATATTCTTTACAGAAGCCGCAACCCCCGTTCGATTTCGCCGTCCGAGGTACATATCATGAGACCACATCTAGTTCCACGCAACCCGGATGTGCATCAACGCCTAATTTGTTTCCGTTACCACGCACTAAGGTTCTGTAAAGAATTCCAACTAATGGGAGTGGAGGAGCGTAGAGTGAAAGTTTACTTTCTAGAGTATTGCCCCAATTGCTTGGCACGCACGCATAATAGGGTCAGGGATTGTCGCTCCGAAGCAAAATGCAAGATTTGCCATCAATTGCATCACACGCTCTTACACCGTCTATCATCTGACGATGAAGAGGAGCTAACTCCACCGTCTACTTCAAGAGCTAATCCTAGGCCTACGTCAAGAATTAATACAAGGGCTACTCCAAGAACTAATCCACGTCCTACATCACAGAGCAGGTCAAGACCATCGGATGACATGTTGTACCGCGAGTTGGATCAAGAAATTAAAGGGTTGCAAAATCTTCGCAATTTAATTGCACCAGTGCAACGGCGGCGGCATGTTTAAGTGACTTGCTTCCACTTAAATTTGTTGAAGTATTTCGGATAATAAGTGCCTTGCGTCCACTTCCGAACATTCGATTGACTTGCGCTCATGAAACATATCTACATTTCCACCTGTATACATCCCTGCGCTAGTTCGAAAAAGTGCACGGGAGTTGCCATCCAGCACTTCCAACTGAACTTACAGGAGTTGCCTTCCAGTGACATGACCTAGAAGGTTGCACTGGTCATACCAAATCGCTCCCACGACAGTCGGGCAGTACCGCAAGGGAGTACCGGAGCGTACCGGATTCATATCCGGCCAAGGACTGTTATTTCGACAACACTCCTCAAAACCTTCGGGGAGTGATTTTGTTGTTAAAACAACAACAACAACAAGTGTTTTCATATGATTCCTTCTTCTTTATCTACCATCTGCAAGCAGACCAGCACGTTTATTCGTATCAGTTTATTCATCAATTTCCATCATTCATCAAGAGTAATATTATCATCGTTGGGCTATTCAAAAATAAGTATAAACCAACATCAATACGTAAGTTACAAATATACATCATCTTATTCGTACCGGTCACTTGCGGTGAACCATTTGAGAACTTTCCATTTTGGGATAAAATATAAATTACAACCATCACTGAACCATCATTAATTAATTCCAACATCTTTTCATACATTAAATGTAATTTTCATTCGCTCTTGTAAAGCATTAAATGTACATATTTTCCTAATATCGTCCCCAACGTATATTGCTATATCACGGTGTGCCTGAAGCAAGTTTAATTGAAGGGTCAAAGCACAACCGATTTTCTCGTGGATTCTTATTTTATGGACCAAATTAAATCAGAATCCAAAATTTAAGCTTTTTCTACCGAGCCGTTTTTGAGAAAATTCGATTTAAATTTTGAAAATTACAACAAATTAGTACTAACTTTTTTGATATAAGATCCATGGATTTTGTGTTTGTGTCACATAATTTTCAGTACCTGGGTGACCGAGACTTTCTCGGTATTTTTCGAATTTGCCGCATAATCTTACTTACCAAGAGCATAAATTTCCAAAATATCGAACACTAACCACAAAAAGTCACTTAACATACATTGGCGACACCTGTTGTGTATTACATATTCTGGTTGGTATAGGCCCTAAAATACCTTTCATTTGATACCCATATTGCCATATATTACCTCTAAGTTTCCATTAGTGGCAACATTCAAGTAGAAAATCTAAGAAGGAAGCATACTATCCATCTACCAAATTTTATCGAAATCGGTTTAGCCGTTCCCGGGATAGTGGTCGATATCTGAAGGAATAAATAAAATGCGTTCAGGTGGCAACTCTAGGTGGCAATACTATGCGAAAATATTGTGGTTTCTATACGCCTTAAAATACCTTTCATTTGATACCCACAATGCCGTATATTACTTAATATTTTAAAAAAATTCGGAAAGGTGGCAACCCTCTAAGTTTCCTTTAGTGGCAACATCCAAGTGGAAAATCTAAGAAGGAAGCGTACTATCCATCTACCAAATTTCATAGAAATCGGTTTAGCCTTTCCCGAGATAGTGGCCGATATCTGAAGGAATAAAAAAATGTGTTCCGGTGGCAACTCTTGGTGACAATCCTATTCGACAATATTTTGGTTAGTATACGGCCTAAAATACCTTTCATTTGATACCCATATTGCCATATATTGCTTAATATTTAAAAAAAATTGATATAGGTGGCAACCCTAAGGACCACCACTCAAAAACGGCTCGGTAGAAAAAGCTTAAATTTTGGATTCTGACTTAATTGGGTCCCTAAAATAAGAATCCATGAGAAAATCGGTTATGCGTTGACCCTTCAATTAAACTTGCTTCAGGCACACCGTGTATATACGATACATATTTCATCTTGAATTAATAAACCAATATTGTTAGTGTTAAGCCTTACTTTGTTAATAAAGTGAATTATAGACTTAAACACGTGCAAGTCATCATTAATTTAAACAAAAGGTTTTGCTTTTAATTGGACTTTTGAAGGGGTAAATAAATTTTTTGAAACTTATTTTTCAAAAATATGACAAATTAACGTATCTGCAGGCATAAATAAACAAAAATATACATATGTACAAATGAAGTTTAAATGCATCATATAACACTGCCATGAGTTGATAATGAAATATTGAATTTATTGATAAATATGGATTGATAGGATCAAAAGCACTATAAAAACCGTTGTTGGGTGCATGGGGGCTGGTCCTCTACTTAAAATTTCTGAAGTTCTTCTAACAAAATCAATAACATAAGGCCAAGTAAAAAATGTACTTAAGGTTTTTTGTTGATAAATTTTGACTGGCTTACCTATAGTATTGACCTTCCGCCTGCATATTATTATCAGGGACACCGAACCGCATGTTTTGATGTATCACCCAACATTTTCCATAACTTCTACCCTTTGACTCCAAAGCTAAAGGGTTACCGACTATTTCGTTGCCTTAGTCTGGCCTTCTGCGAAATGCCATTTATTTTGACTCTCCTGCTCTCCTGCATTGTCCAGAACAAATTTTCTAAAATTTTTGCTCGCCATAACTGCAAAAACACCTAGAAATAGTAGGGTAATGTAAATTGGCATACATACATTATGTTGGTGTAAAACTGATAATATGAAGTATGTAAAAGTAAAAGTTAAAGAAACAGTTGAAAAAAGCCCTACCAACCATACGCAGATACAAAAATGGATAAAACATAGGTCGCGCTATCCACAAATGAGGATAAAAAAGTGGATAGTTTTCTATGGGCCGCGTGCAGATATTATCCACATTCCCCATGTAAATTTCGTGTACGTGTGACCTTGCATCACCATCGCACTCATTAGGAAATTCCATAAGAAAAAACACAGCTGAGCCGTTCTAAATATAAAAATTTCCCAAAACAAAAGGTTGCATTTTCATAGAGTTGCCAGATCGGAAATCTGGTATGCCTAAAAAATACCCAAAAATTAAGGGAATATGCCCAAAAAAATACCCCAAAAATATGGAAACGGCCCAAAAAATCCAAATAATTTCAAAACGATTTATTTTTTATAAAATACGTTTTAATGAAAATATATACTTTAATTTTAGGAAATATAATACAAAATTTACTTAAAGTTATAGACATACATATAATTAAATACATGCTGTTTTATTTGTTGCAAAAATTATTAAGCGATTTCAACAAAAATAGAATCAAATGAAAGGTAATTTAATAACCTTTCTTTTGATGCTAAACAACTATACAATTACAAATTAAATCTTTAAGAAAAATGTAACTTTTTTACAACTTGAAAAAAATCCATGGATTTTGTTCTATTTCACATATGTGTTTACAAAATTGATAAAATTTACAACAAATTATTAAGCGATTTCAACAAAAAAAGAATCAAATGAAAGGTAATTTAATAACCTTTCTTTTGATGCTAAACAACTATACAATTACAAATTAGATCTTTAAGAAAAATGTAACTTTGTTACAACATGAAAAAAATCCATGGATTTTGTTCTGTTACACATATGTGTTTACAAAATTGATCAAATTTACAACAAATTATTAAGCGATTTCAACAAAAATAGAATCAAATGAAAGGTAATTTAATAACCTTTCTTTTGATGCTAAACAACTATACAATTACAAATTAGATCTTTAAGAAAAATGTAACTTTGTTACAACTTGAAAAAAATCCATGGATTTTGTTCTATTACACATATGTGTTTACAAAATTGATAAAATTGAGAATACATTATTAAAAGATACATAGATATATATATTCGCAGGCTTCGCGTTTCCTTAAGATTGGATACCTGTAAGAAATGAACAAATATTAAATAATCATTCAAATAACATGACATGCCCCTGATCTTGGTCAGGTAAACTACACTTAATTCACTTTTGCCACAACCAAGTTATGCAAATGCACAAGCGCATGTCCATTTGTATATTTTGATGACACCCTAACATATTCCTGATCTTAGTCAGGTAAACTACACTTAATTCACTTTTGCCACAAACATAACAAACAAATGCACAAGCGCATGTACATTTGTATAATATGGTGACATCATAACCATGTCCTGATCTTGGTGAGGCACACTACACTAAATTCATTTTACGCACCTCAAAATTCGACGGCTAAATTTGCGTTCTTGTGGGTCGACCGGAAAGAACCCCAAAATCATTCAATTATCCGCGGAACAGCAGTCCATAACGAAGATACGCCTGTGAAAACATACAATGCATTATAAATATTAATATTTTGTATTAAAAAAGCTTAAAATTATTGTACTTACCTTGATTTTCAATGAAATATGTATATATTTTTAACCAAACACCAAAAAAAATTGAAATTGATTTTGACAGAAAATTTAATTTATGAAATCAGCTGTTTAAATTCCTTTTGTTTGCAATTATGAAAATGTTGCTATTTCATTCACTCTCATGGGAATTGCAATAGCGAAAAAAGAGAACGATTTTTGTTTGGGAAATATATCCCAAAACTATGCGTTGGTATTGGTAAGGAGAAGCAAAAAATAGAGATGGTTTTGGAAATCGGTAAGAAATTCATAAAAAGTGGATAGCCATGGTTGGTAGGGAGTAAATTAAAAAATTTTAAAACTTATAATTTTGTCACTTAGAAAGTTATTCCCGAGGATGCTTCAATTGCCTACCTCATGGGTGGTGTTAAAATGGCAAGACCTTTACTTTAGTACCAATACACCAATTTGCTTCTTCTGGTAAATGTTTCGTTTGTTGGTTAGAGCCTTTGTGGATCAAATTAACGCACGTGAGCGTGAGTGAGTGAAGCCTTCTATAACGCACGAAAAGGCGTTCACGGACATTTATCAATTGAGCTCTTATTTTCAATAAAATTTAAAACAATTTAATAGCGAGATGATAAATAAGCATTTTGCGACCTTAAGGGCCGTTTTCACGACTAGGCGTAAAATTTGTCAACTGTTTTTTATATTCACCAAATTTTTGGAAAAGCAACTGATATAAACCAGTTATACGAAGAAAGGTTGTTTAAGTTCACGAAGAAGTCTATGACATGCTATATCTCCTGTGACAAAACAAAACCAAGTAAGTAGCTCTCCCGCGACGGAATAAGTCTTAGTTATTTTTCCACCTACTTACTTGGTATTGCATTTGTCACGGGAGATATGTATGTTAAAGAAAAGATTGTGCCCAGGAAAATAAGTATTTTATTTCAAAGTTTTATTTTTAGAGGAGCTGAAGAAAATTTAAATTGGTCGAATTTCGACCACGGGCGGTACTAGTATTAATCATTAGCCGGAACCAGCAGATCGGACCAATACAACGCATAGCTCCCATACAATCCATTGTTACGATAAACGGGTTTTGGCCTATAACTCTTGTAATTGAAAAGCTAGGATACCGAAATTTTGAAAGTTTAGAACATATTATATGCGTAATGTGTTTAGTAAATCATCCAAATCGGACCAACATAGCATATACATAGCTCCCATATAATCGATAGTTTCGATAAATGGGTTTTGGGCTATAAATTTTAATTTAAATCTTGCAGGTTTGGTACTTATAATATACATATGTGTGCAGTGAAAATCATACAGATCGGACCAACATAACAGCTCCCATATAATCGAGTATCGGACACTTAAATAAGTTATACGTATTCATGAAAGGTATAAAGCCTTCGGCACAGCCGAAGATAGCCCTTTCCTTACTTCTTTTGTTTCATTTGATGAATGTTCTTACAATATGAGACCTAAGATTTATAAAAGAAAACCTAAAACTCGGAACTAAATTTTTATCTTCGAACGATAAAATGTCGCTCACAGAATAACGTTTACAGTCGATCAAAAATATAAAACTCAAGGGTAACTTTTATTTTCTCTCATAACAAGCAAACTCAAAAAGTTGTCATTACGCTTCATCAAAAAAGTAAAACTCAAAAGTAACGATTAAGTTGTAATTTATATTGGACTAGCAAAAAAATTTCGAAAAGTAACGGTCCCTAGCAGGGTCGGAACCCAAAATTAAAAAAAAAATAGCCTATAGCTCCTTCCAGACTATAATCTGTAGGCGTGCCAAATATCAACAAAGTCCGTCTTGCCATTCTCACGTTTTTAGGGAACAAAAGCAAACGTCTGGACATCCAAACATCCAAACATCGCTACATTCACATTTATAATATTAGTAGGATTATTACCCACAGAATAATTTACCAAATTCGAATATTTTGAAAATTTTGAAAAAAGAGTATTGAAAACCGGTTTTCAAAAATCTTCTTTTGCGGTATTCGCTGGTAACCTTAGGGGGCCTTCAAAAACTCAATTTTGACAAATTGTGCCAGGATGAATGCAAATTCAAATGTTGATTTGATACCATATTGAAGGGTAATATTAAGGTTTTTCGGCAGTTGTCTATAAATTTATCGAAATATATCGAATTCCAAATGAAACCTGGGGCCATCCTATATCTATATGCGAAATATCATAAGTATAGGCCACGTATACTCAGAGTTATAGGTCAAGTATACTCAGAATTGTATAGGGGAAAAAAATATCAAAAAGTAATAGTCCCTAGAAGCCTCCGAACCTCCAAAATTAATAAAAAAAAGTAGCCTATAACTACTTCCAGACTATAACCTATGTATATGCGTTCCAAACTTCATCAAAATCCGTCATGCCATTCTCACGTGATTGAGTAACAGAAGCAAACGTCTGGACATCCAAACATCGCTACATTCACATTTATAATATTAGTATGATTATTGCCTACTACCAAATTCGAATATTTTGAAAATTTTGAAAAAAGAGTATTGAAAACCGGTTTTCAAAAATCTTCTTTTGAGGTATTCGTTGGTAACGTTAGGGGGCCTTTCAAGAATTCAATTTTGACAAATTGTGCCTGGATGAATGCAAATTCAAATGTTGATTTGATACCATATTGCAGGGTAATATTAAGGTTTTTTCTGCAATCGCATTTTTACCGATAACTCAGTTATAGATAAATTTATCGAAATATATCGAAGTAGAAATGAAACCTGGGGCCTTCCCGTTTTGTTTGATACCCATATTGTAGGGCAAGTTTAAGGTTTTTGGGCAATCACATTTTCACCGATAACTTATCATCGATAAATTTATCGAAACCTGTCGTAGTCCAAATGAAACCTGCGGCCTTCTCCTTTCGTTTTATACCCATATTATAGGGTAATGTTAAGTTTTTTGGGCAATCACCGATAACTCAGTTATCGATAAATTTATCGAAACCTATCGAAGTCCAAATGAAACCTGGGGTCATCCCCTTTCGTTTGATACCCATATTGTAGGGAAATATTAAGGTTTTCGGGCAATCGCATTTTGACCGATAACTTAGTTATCGATCAATTTATCGAAATATATTGAAGCCAAAATGAAACCTGGGGCCTTCCCCTTTCGTTTGATACCCATATTGTACGATCTTTCTATACCTATATGCAAAATATCATAAGTATAGGTTCAATATACTTAGAGTTATATGGAATAAAAAAATTTCGAAAAGTAACGGTCCCTAGCAGGGTCGGAACCCCCAAAATTAAAAAATAACTATAATAAAAAAGACTATAATCTGTAGGCGTGCCAAATTTCAACAAAATGCGTCTAGCCATTCTCACGTTTTTAGGGAACAAAAGCAAACGTCGTGACATCCAAACACACATTTATAATATTAGTAGGATTCACTGAAACTTTTTTCAATCATTGTAGATTTCGGTTGAGCATGAAGACGCATGCTCATTAGGGTGGCCCTTATTTTTGATGTTAAATATTTCTTTAACGCTACCCCCCAGTTTGGTTTATTTATATTCAAAAATGAGCTCTGTGAAGTTTGGCGTGTATCGGATAAGGGTAAAGCGTGCCCCGCGTGCAGTTTTAACAACGATTTAAAAAGAAATTGGCATACTAAGCAATTGATTTTGTGGCTTCGTAAAAGTTACACCACGGAATCATATAAATTAGCTAGTTATAATTTGTAGTGCAAATACGAAAATTTTAAAATAGGTGCTTTCTAAATTTTAGTGTAACTGGCTAGTGAATAACTGTTTCCCGAAGATACCAAAAACATATGTATAGAGGTGAGTTACATATGAACATATAATTTCTAAATACATAACGTTAGTTTAAATCAGAAAAAATTGTGAAGTGTCATATGAAGGGTTTAGAACCAAATGGATCTAAGTGTCTCCAAAATTTATTTGAGATATTCAAGTTTAAAGTTTACTGCATTTTGAAAATACTATGTAAAATCTGGGTAGACTGTTTATTGTATAGGAAATAGATGGCACTACAATGTCCGAAATGACTCGGATCTCTTTGCCAACAAATAAACACCATATTTCACTATACAAATATGTCACTTAGATCCTTTTGGTTCTGAGCCCTTCATATGCAATGAACCTGGAACCTAAATATTTCAAATCGCATCGCTTACGACTCATTTGGAAATACCTTTGAAGGAAAATGCAACAAATTTTAGAGTCGGTTTGCATATAAAAATGGCAATCGATCCTGGGTTTCGTACTAGCACTTCAAAATTGTAAAGTTAGGATGTATTTTAGTATATCCTACTAAAACCTATGAAATTTGGAATTTCAAAAAATGTGTCAGTTAGGCTCTTTGTGTTTTAAGGTGACAATGTGTGTTAAATAAGGCCACAGTGTATCCTGTAGAATTAAATGCCGCGTAAAATTTTTTCCAGAACGCAAAAGTCTAGTTTTTATTTTATTCTGTTTTAGTTGAACATTCAATTCCGGGAAATTAGTTGGAACTTTGTCACACATATCGAAGAATTTAAGGTAAATAAATTGCAACAAACTATGTTTTTATATCTGAAAGAAAAGCATGAATATAATTCCTATTGACTGTGAAATCTGTAGCATCATGACAAGGAGGTTTGATAGTTGCTATTAATATATGCAGTGCATTCCTATTACTGATTTCGCACTTATCTAATACTTTTTGACGCCAGCTCTTCTTCTTTGCTGATGGTGATATATCTTTTGACACCCGTGGAACCTCCTCCAAGTCAGATAAACCTAAATTTTTGTGATCTAAACTAACAATATGTATTTATATTTATTTTATAATTATATGTACATATGTCTCTCACCTCTATATGTATTTGGTATCTTCGGGAAACTGTTTTTCACTAGCCAATTCAACTTAAATTTAGAAGGCACTTATTTTAATATTCGTATTTGCACTGCAAATCATAACTAGCTAATTTATGTGATTCCGTGGTGTAGCTATTATGAAGCCACAAAATCAATTGCTTAGTATGCGAGTTTTTTTTTAAATCGTTGTTAAAAGGACCCGAGGGGCTCGCTTTACCATTATCCGATTCAGGGAAAATTTCACAGAGCTCATTTTTATACATAAATAAACCAAACTGGGGGATCCCGCCCCGGGCAACATGCCACCGTTCAGGGCAACCACCCGGAGTTGGAATGGTGTAGCCCAGGGTTATTTTTTGAAGCGCGGCCGAAGGCCGCCAATGCGGATAGGAGTTTTGCACATAAATACCATGGATCACGCCCCGAATTGGGGATCTGACCTAAGTCAATTTTCGGTTTTTTGTTGATAACTTTTCACTAAAACACAAAAATTAATTTCGACTACGGATCATTGATACCAATGTCAAAACGCGTATTTTGACACCCCTATTAGCGCATTCATATCACTTTTAGCAAAATGAAAAATCGCCTAACGTTAATGAAAGAAAGCCTAACAATCAAAAATGAATAAATACCTAATTAGGCGTTTCTTCATTTCTGATTGACCTAAAAAAAAAATTCGCAAAAAAAATGTTTACCTTACAATTTTTTTTAAAATTTATTGTTACTCGTTTTAATGGTCTGCTTAATTTTTACATATTTGCAAATTTTATTGAGCTCAAGACCGTTTATAATAATTCTTAGTCAATTATTATTGTTTTTGAACTTAGGAAAAATTGGTAAGTAGATAAAAATTGCAAAGATATGTACAGCGATGGACGGGGTGATATGTTTCAAAGTGTCCAACTTATCACCAGACCCCTTTTCGGGCACTGGGATACGAACCCACGTGCCGACGCCAAAGCTGCTGTTAGAAAGCTCTAACCACTAAGCTAAGATGCCCTGTAGCGTACCGATGCAATTCTACCTACATATTAATTTTTCCCTTTGTTGGTTGTTGTTGTTTTTTCTGCCAACAGTGTATACACAAATGTTAGGCATTCTGCCTATAAGTAAATTTGTGCCATCTGGGCTTGTTGTTTGTACATTCTTCTTTTGTTAATTTTTGAAGATATGTACATATGGCCAATTTTCCGGCTGCTAACGTTACATTCGCATGGAGTTTTTACTTAGTTTATACGAAATAATAACAAAAATTTTAGAAACGACCTTGGACTTTGCTACTTATGCTATCAGGTAGGCCTATACCTTCATTTTAAGAGTAAAATTAGTTTGATGGCTACCATACCGTAAAAGTTATAAGCTCGTGAAATGCACTGCTAACGTTACATGATTTGGAAGTGAGTTCAAGATACAGATCATGTTTGGTTTAATTTCTGCGAACTTGCTGAGACAATCATCCCAATTTTTCTTCATGTTATATAGCAAAGATGCCACAATGTCATGGCATACTGCTTTACCAAAATCTTTAGGATTTTTTAGCGTAATTTAACATAAAATAAGGCACTGCCTACGTATCTGTACATGCAATAAAATTGTAACCGTTGATCTCTGTACATTGCAGATATACAGAAAATAAAAAAGGAGCCAGTGGAGTCCATTTGAAGAGTTTTTAAAACTTCTGTCGGTCTGACTGTCCTTATGTTTGTGCGCGGGTCACTAAAAATTGAAATGATGGAATTGAATGGAACTTTCACCATTGGACTACTAGATGCCTAATTTAAGATTTAAGATATCTCTTATTTCGAGAGATCAAATAGTTTTGGAGTTATCGACCAATATATAGACCAAAGGCGATCCAAAACGTGTTAGTACAATATGGTTATCAAATAAAAGGTGCGTTTGGAGAATAGGTCTTTTTTGGAGGAAACAGTTGACCCGACAATTTATTTTTTTCCGGGTTTTCTAAACTTAAAATTATTCTCGAAATAACTTCTGTTTTTTTCTTTGGCGAACATGGAAGGGTTTTAACTGCTTTAGAGACAGCCTTTCTCAACGACTGCACAGATTTGTAGGCCGTGTGGCGTTCACTCCTGTCATCGTCGCTAACAGCTACATTTTCGTGCCCATGTCTCTTTTTTTCTTTTTTAAAAGAGAAATAACGCCCATAGGATTTTACGCGAGCAACACGAACTGTTGATTAGGAAAAAATTATTAGTGGAAAACGGAAAATTGACCGAAGTCAGATCCCCAATTCGGGGCGTGATCCATGGTATTTATTTGCAGAACACCTTTCCCCATTGGCGACCTTCGGCCGCGCTTGAAAAAAACGGTACGCACACTTAATTGTTGAATCAGCCAGCTTGTTTTAAATAGTTTTTAACGTCCGTGGGCTTTATTTCTCTTCGAAAAGGGAAATAACACCCATCAGCAAAAGGTGATAACACCTTTTTTAAAAAGGAAATAAAGCCCATGGGCGTTTTTTCCTTGGGCTTTATTTCACTGCACCTTTTTTCATTAATGCCGCTTGTTTTATAAAGAAATCACTGCTAACGTTACATATTATTTAAGCTAACAACGTCTTCAAATCTTTGGGAATTTAACTTTTTTTAATTGGAACGTGAGATATAAGTATAGTATTAAGAAAATATATAAACTCATTAAATTAAAACGTATTTTAACATGTTTTAAAAAACTTTTTTAGTTTTGCACTGCTAACGTTACATACGATTTTTGCGGCTGGTTTATTTTTCACATAACTGCTAGTGGGAACATAACTTTTTTAAAAACTTCACGTGTTATGATATTAAAATTAATAGTTTCTAATAGATAAAACTTGAATGGCTAAATTTCGTCGCAAAAACACGTTATATTTACCTTTTTGTTTGCTGAACTACTTCCGACTACTTTTTGTTTATTCACAACGTTTTATAAAATGAGCGGAAAGTTTAATTTAAAACGACTAAAATCGAATGACACTATTTTCAACAGGTACTATAATATGTCATGAACCCCACAAGACCATCGTGCTTGCAATATTTGCAAAAAAAAAAAAAGTACTTGGTTTACTTTCCCAGAAAATCGATCATATGTATGTAACCATGTGCTCTTGGTTCAATTTATTGTTATTGGTTTTAATGGTCTGCTTAATTTTTACATATTTGCAAATTCTAATGAGCTCAAGACCGTTTATAATAATTCTTAGTCAATTATTATTGTTTTTGAACTTAGGAAAAATTGGTAAGTAGATAAAAATTACAAAGATATGTACAGCGAATTATTATAAACGGTCTTGAGCTCATTAAAATTTGCAAATATGTATGTAAAAATTAAGCAGACCATTAAAACCAATAACAATAAGTTGAACCAAGAGCACATTGTTACATACATATGTACATACATATCTTCAAAAATTAACAAAAGAAGAATGTACAAACAACAAGCCCAGCAAACACAAATTTACTTATAGGCAGAATGCCCTACATTTGTGTATACACTGTTGGCAGAAAAAACTACAACAACCAACAAAGGGAAAAATTAATATGTAGGTAGAATTGCATCGGTACGCTACAGGGCATCTTAGCTTAGTGGTTAGAGCTTTCTAACAGCAGCTTTGATGTAGGCACGTGGGTTCGTATCCCAGTGCCCGAAAAGGGGTCTGATGATAAGTTGGACACTTTGAAACATGTCATCCCGTCCATCGCTGTACATATCTTTGTAATTTTTATCTACTTACCAATTTTTCCTAAGTTCAAAAACAATAATAATTGACTAAGAATTATTATAAACGGTCTTGAGCTCATTAAAATTTGCAAATTTTTTTTTAATTGAAGTTGTTTTTCGTTTGTATTCATAAGTATGTATAGATTAAGATATGCTTTTTTGATGAATTCGGTTAATTTAACTTAGTCACTCATTTACTGGATGGTATATAAAATTCGGTACAAGCAGGTTCCGAATATATTATTATTTGTGTAGTTGCTAATTAACTACTATAGCTGTAAATAAGAAATTTAAAAAAAAAATTTTTTTAAAACCGACAGACGGTCATAATTGGAGGTCATAAGTGGAGGGAATAAAAAAGCTATATCATGAAAACTAGAGCTGATAGAGACAAACTGATTACAGAATTGAATTCAGCGCACCCAAATTAACTAGAATCAGTTGATAAATTTAAAGAAGCAAATTGAGTGTTGGCCCGTGTTATCAGTTTTTATCATGAGTATATCCAAGAACGTATAAAATACCAAAAATATTTATTTCTGCAATACCTTAGTGTAGTCCCATGTGTACATATATAGCTCGTAATAACAAAATACTTGTGTTTTTTAAGTTTGGTGACCGAGAAATTAGCTATTTAATTTGATGTTGTTTGTAAACAATAGTAGTAAAATATCCTACCATTGACTTTGCTGTTGTTCCTTTGACACCTAGTAAACACCCATGTATGTAAACAATACATACGGGACAAACCTATCCGATGGGCTACAAGTTTTGGGTCCGTACAACTCGATTGGGTTATATAATATGGACCGATCCATATCAGGGGCAATCTGAAGAAGCATTGTACAAGTACAAACGACTAGGGTTGGGTGCCAGAGTAATACTACAGTATACTGATATTAATAAAGCGGCATATTTCCACTTGTTTTTTGACAATTTTTTCACCTCAATTCCGTTGATTGATGAGCTTGAGTAAAAGAGGATTCAAGGCGACTGGTACAATAAGGGAAAATCTAGTTTCCAAATGCCCTTTGGTAAGAGGTTTTTAAAAATTCCAATCCACTAGAGCTGAAGATGTCATAGTTTGCAAATGGCACGATAATATTACTGTCACACTTGCATCAAACAACGCAAAAGTAAACCCTGTAACCAAGATAAAAGCCAGCTATTATAAAAGTCTACAATAACAACATGGGAGGGGTTGGCAGATGTGATCAGAATATAAGCCTATACAGGACTTTTATTAGAGGCAAGAAATGGTACTATTTGGTTATAGCTCACTTCCTAAACATGACGCTACACAATGCTTGGCAACTATATAAAGCTTATGATGGGGAATGTGACCACTTAAAATTCCGCCGGAGTGTGGCAACAGGTATTCTGGAAACTTATAAGGAAGCAGATCCACGAAAACCTTTACGAACATGGAAAGCTTTCCACGAGACTCCACGTTTTGATGGCATGGTTCACTTAGTAAAATACCGAAAGGGACAACTGCAACTTTCCACAAACACGCCAATTGGTTGTGTGTAAAATGTGATGTTACTCTTCTCTCAAAAACCTGCTTCGAGATGTATCATACCCATTTTTCTTTATCTTATTAATAAATAAATAGAACAGTGAATTAAAAAGAAATCCTTTATATGCAATAAATCACCAAAAATAGCCCGAAATAGACAAATGCTACTAGATGTAAACCCCATACTTTGGGCGCCTAAAGGAAACAATTACCAATTTCTATTTTTCTTATAAATGGCATATATTTTATGTCAATGAGTGTTTTTTTGACATAAAAAAACTTAATTCTAACATTTTATCATATATTTTGTATTTTAGCAACAGATTTTTTTGGTTGCCAAAATCAGCATGCTTTAGGAGAAAAATAGAGATTTTACGAGATGGCTGAAATTCCAGAATCGCAAACTTAGCTAAATTAGTCGCCAAAAACAGCTGATGACGTTATCTGGTTCATTCGTGTTCATCGCTTAAATGTGCCAAAAAAATGAATCAAAATGAACCAAAAATGGAGATTTTAGGAGATTGTCATTCACTGGAATCGCAAAAGTCGCCAAAATGTATTAAGAGATTTTTGGCGATCGAGATTAAGCTTTAGCGATGACGGGAATCCGGCTGCTGCACTAAACAATTGATCAACAGTTATGTATGTAAGCTGAAAGCGCTCATTTATTCATTGTTAGCCCTTCAACGGTTGTCAATAAATTAGCTTAATTGTAACTCGTTTCTTGTTGAATTTCGTAGCACATGAATAAAGTGAAATTTATACACATGCACTTCATTCTTTGTCTTTCCCAAATATATACCTACACTAGCTGACCCGGCAAACTTCGCTCTGGCCAAAATAGATTTTTTTTATTCATTTCATCTTAAAAGTTGTTTTTACACCGCTATTTTTTTAAATAGAAAATTAACGATTTTTCACTTCATTGCGTATACAACTTATAATATGAAGGGCTCAGAACTAAAAGGTTCTAAATAAGTGTGAGTTATACCCATATTTAACTTTAAACTTGAATATCTCAAATCAATTTCGGAGTCACTTAGATCCATTTGGTTCTAAGCCCTTCACATATAATTTTAGTATTCAGTTTAAGGCTGCACGATACACAAAATTTTTAATTTTCTGTCCCGGAGCGTAAATAAATAGCGAGGACGGTTTTCCTACGCGGAAACACGACACAAAGAGCTATTGATATCGTTAATCTCCTGATCAATTTTCAGGTCCGTTTCACCTTGAAAAATTAAGTTTGTATGGGAGGTGCCACGCCGTTTTTGCCGGTAATCCCCACTTTTATGCTCAAAAATTGTTTTGATAGCATATAGCTCTGTACCAATTTCCAGATCCCTGCCTTAAATCCTTCTAGAGATATTCACCTTGAAAAATTAACTTTGTATGGGAGGTGCCACACCCCTTTTTTCGTTATCCCCAGTTTTTTTAAAGCTGGTAGGGATCGATTCTATATAACCCCTCACCAAGTTTCAATGGTCTAACGAAAATACTTCCAGAGATATCGACTAAGAAGTATTTCAAATTATTTCCATTATTTCCCTGCTTTCCGACTTATTTGTATATTAAACCAGGGTCACCCCTGGTCCACATCTCGGAAAACGGCTTGCATAGGGTTTTGAAAATCTCCTCTTTTTTAAATACTCATCAACACCTTTTATTTAAAACCCATATTGTAGAAACCTGTCTATAGTCACTTCTGGTCCATATTTTGGGAAATACCTCTAATACGGGGTCTTATATTGCACTAATAACTATACCATGTTCAAGCACTCGTCAACACCTTTCATTTGACACCCATATTGTGGGACACCAGTCTAGGGCCACACCTGGTCCATATTTTGGGCAATACTTCGAAAACAGGGTCTCATATGGGACTTACCCCATGCTAAAGCAGTCGTCAACACCTTTCATTTGATACCCATATTGTATGAACACGTTATAAGGTTACCCTGGTCCACATTTTGCGGAATATCTCCAAAGCCTTCCCGGCTCTTTATACTTTTTTTGGCCATAAACCATTTTGGGCTCCATCAAAAACTATGTGCAAAATTTCGTTTAATTCAGTCAAGCCGTTCTTGAGTTATAGCGTCAGCAAGGAAAATAGGCTCCATCTGTATAAATAAAAATGAATGTGTGTCTGTGTGTCCTTTATAGGCGTCCAAAGTACTCAACCGATTTTTATGAAATTTTCACAGTATATTCTTGGGATCATGGGTTATATTAAGGCCAGGCGCGTAGCCAGAAAAAAATTTCGGGGGGGGGGTTTTGGCCAAAGTGTCAGTAAATAAGAATTACCTATAAATACACATATATTTATATTTTCGCATATTACATATTTATACTTTTATTTATTTGAAATTTTCCTCTTTCTACACGGCTAAAAATTTGAGCCTCAATTCATTGGTTTACACAATTTTTAAAACTTTTTTTTAATAAATTCCAAACCTTTCTCAATTTTTTGCGGTTTAGATTTAAAACTTAACCGGGATAAACAAACACGGTACTTTTCGCACAAAATTCATGAGTGCGACGTAGCTCAGTAGGTAGAGCATTGCGCACTGATTTGGGGCACGTCGGTTCGAGACCTAAAATTTTTTAAAAAAACATAAAAAATTGTTAACAACATTTTCGGGGTAAAATTTAAATAATTTTTATTAGGCGCTTTTCTATGACAACCGTCGTAAATTTAATTCTAAACCAAATTTGGTCATGCACCTAGATCAGTATGTCTGCGTTCAAAGGGTTTTTTTTGGAATATCCAGTAAAATTAACTTCTTTAGACTAATTAAATTATTTTGAATGAAAGTATGTGCAAATACATAATGAAACTTCTGCAAATCAAAGCTCAAAACTTTGTGGAAAATTCATGAAAACTTAAGAAATCTCGAAAAAATTTCATCGAAATTTCTAACTTTCTCGTAAAATTTTTTTGATTTTTTTCGAGTATGCAGTTTTGCTGCTCGTTCAATTGTCAAAAGCCGACCAAGAGCATGTTCTTCAATATAAAAATATTACGCTTATAAATTTGTATGGAAGATAATGCACTTGGCTAGGAAAAAAATTGCCAAAAATCGAGTAATTCTTCTAGCGGCTTAAGATTGCTATCTTTGTTCACTTTAATTGAACGAGCCACAAAACTGAAAACTCGAAAAAATTTAAATATTTTTACTAAAAAGTTAGAAATTTTTATGAAAATTTTTCGAGTTTTCTTGAATTTTCATGAATTTTCCACAAAGTTCTTAACTTTGAGTTGCAGTATTTTTCTTGTTTTTTTGCACATTGTTACTTTCTTTGATAATTCAATACGACTGCGTTGTGTACAGCTTAGTAATTTTTGAAAATTTTTTTTAACTTCTTGTTAATTTTTTTGCTTAAACCTTTGGCAACCGTGACTATAACAACGAGGGACACTCATTTTTACGATTTTTGCCCGCTGTATTCATAGCTCGAAAAGCAGTTAGTTTGGCGCGAATTTCTTAAAGGGCCAAATGAGCGAACCGTTGCAGGAATTTAGTTGTGACCTCTCAGACTTGCTCTGACAATTGATTATCGACTGCCAATAACTTCTCTCAGTGTGAAATATTATTTAATTTTATTCTTTCGTATTTTCATTATTGCTATTAATGCTAATTTCTTAACAGGGGTTTTAAAGGTAAATAGAGTAATTATTCTAGTACAGACGTATATTTTTTAATTTTCGGAAATTTCGGGGGGGGGGGGGGGGGGGGTTTGAACCCCCGAAACCCCCCTCTGAATACGCGCCTGATTAAGGCTATATTAATTTTTGGAAAAGTGGGCGGTGCCACGCCCCCAGGCTATATAAAATTTAAATTCTTCATAACTCTGAACATATTTGGTCTAAATTAATGATTTTTGGATATATGCGTCCTTTGGTCAAGATTTATGTAAGTTTGGAAAAGTGGGTGGTGCCACGCCCACATATTTTGTGTTTTGTTTGTACTTCAATAATGTCCAAAGTTTATGGTGGAACTCTTTTAAACTTTCCAGATTGGTTCAGAAGATTGTTGTGTACGATTTAGGCTATATTAATTTTTGGAAAAGTAGGCGGTGCCACGCCCCCAAGCTATATAAAATTTAAATCATCATAACTTTGAATATATTTGGTCTAAACTAATGATTTTTGGATATGTGTATCCCTTGGTCAACAATTATATAATTTGGGAAAAGTGGGCGGTGCCACGCGCCCAGGCTATATAAAACTACAATTCTTCATAACTCTGAACATATTTGGTCCAAATTGATGATTTTTGGATATGTGTGTCCTGTGGTCAAGATTTATGTAATTTTGGAAAAGTGGGCGGTGCCACCCCCCACACTTTTTGTGTTTTGTTTGTACTACAATAATGTCCAAAGTTTTTGGTGGAACTCTTTTAAACTTTCCAGATTGGTTGAGAAAATTGTTGTGTACGATTCAGGCTATATCAATTTTTGGAACAGTAGGCGGTGCCACGCCCCCAGGCTATATTATATTTAAATTCTTCATAACTCTGAACATATTTGGTCTAAATTAATGATTTTTGGATATGTGTGTTCTTTGGTCAAGATTTATGTAATTTTGGAAAAGTGGGTGGTGCCACGCCCACATATTTTGTGTTTTGTTTGTACTTCAATAATGACCAAAGTTTATGGTCGATCTCTTCTAAACTTTCCAGATTGGTTCAGAAGATTGTTGTGTACGATTTAGGCTATATTAATTTTTGGAAAAGTAGGCGGTGCCACGCCCCCAAGCTATATAAAATTTAAATCATCATAACTTTGAATATATTTGGTCTAAACTAATGATTTTTGGATATGTGTATCGCTTGGTCAACAATTATATAATTTGGGAAAAGTGGGCGGTGCCACGCCCACATTTTTTGTATACAGTACGTTGTTTGTACTTCAATAACGTCCAAAGTTTATGGTTGATCTGTTTTAAACTTTTCCAATACGTTAAAATCTTCGTTGGGTACGACATATGTACATAGGCTACATTTGTAAATTTTTTGGAAAAGTGGGCAGTTCCAAGACCACAAGCTAAGTAATATTTCAATTCGTTATATCCCTGAATGTATTTGCTTTAGGGACATTTTAACGTTCTTAAATCTTAATCAAAGCACTTAATTTTTTATGTTTGTTATTGCCGTTTATACATATCCAGAGTATTATAGGATTTCCATAAAATCATAATAGTGGCGTTAAGTGGTAGGGATAGGATATAATTAAATAAATACTAACTATACATCTGCTCAGCAGCGCATAATGGTTTTTTTCATACCCATTGAGTTCAAAAGATCCGTTTTTTGAGTTGGGCATCCAAAAAATTTATTTGTTTATACCAAAGACGTTAAAATCGGAAACATTGTATGGTCCCCTCAATATAACAATAGCGTATAATTTTTTTTGGGTTTTGAGAAAATCGAGTTTAAAGTTTTTGTCAAATCAGATGTCTATTAAAACCTCAATATCACGGTAAATAAAAATTGTTCATAGTGGATTTTTCGATGAATACATTATACCGTTTCTTGCCTTTAAATTTACCAAGTTTTTTATTCTACGCATCCTTTAAGACCATAGTTATGTTATTCAAAGCGCAAGTCCTCCATATAGGCCATTTTATTTTTTAAGGAATTCGTATGATGTATCTGATACACTATTTTATTTTGTATGGTATACGCTGTTTCATTCAATAATTTTACGGTATTTTTATTAAAATATCAATTTGTAACATTATAAAACAGTAATTAATTCCTGTTTATATTTACCTTACTTTCTTCACTTACATTATATAATGGACGATACTCACTCATATGTTTAAAATCCATATATTTAATGAACAAACTTTCTCTTTCAAATGACTACAATATTTCCTTTGCATTCATGTAGTCAAAACAACGTAAAAACCGCATAGACTATTACTCTTGTAAATTTCTGATAAAATTTTCGAATTTGTATTGAAAATAAAACAGCTTATGTGGGGTATAGAAATGGTCGGAATAAAACTATTTCTCAAACAATAGTGTATATCATTATAAGCTATTTTATGAGTTAAAGTTTTGATAAATTGTATTTATTTCTACAGGGTAAAATGGAGTATAATGCGCATACACTATTATTCTTTTAACAACTTTGCAGTGGCAATTTCAAGTAAAATAGCGCATATGAGCTTATACACTTATTGAAGGAAATGTTTGAACAAGAAATTATACACCATTTTTTCCAATGACATTTTGACCCACTTTGTGGAAGTAGAATTTGACGAAATTTTGACCAGACATAGAATCAATGATGGAGAGTCTAAATATGCAATAAAAAAATAATGGCGTATGAGCACATACGCTATTGTTATATTGAGGGGACGGTATATCCTAAAGCACTGCAATAAATGGAATGTTAAAAATTAATAGAAAAATATTTGAAAATGTATTTCTAGGGAAGTCACTGGTCAGGCAGAACACCGTCTGCCGGGTCTGCTAGTTTTTATATATTAAGATAATAATAAAATAATGTGTACTACTACCCCCCGATTCTGTCATCATGATAAATAATCATAAAAAATATTTCAAGCGCTTAGAATTCTGAGTCAGAAATAAAATGACTTCATTTGACTTTGACGCAAAAATAAAAATTATTTTTGAGTTTTACTAAAAATTAAATATTACCTATTTGATAATTTTTCAAGAACACACTTACTTCTTTTTGTTGAGTTAATTACACTTTTTATACTTTTTAAACATTGTTAAAGTTAAATCTATACTGTAATAAATCTCTAGAAACGTCGTACATTAAACATTTCTTTGAAAAAATGACTGGGGATGACTTGGGGAATGCTATAGAGTTCATCTGATAGATTTTTAAAATGATTGTCTGTCTGTTTATACTCAACACAGCTATCCTCAATTAAAAAGAAGTTTCATGAAAATGCCGAATGAAACGGTTCATTGCATCTTCTTTCAGCTATTTTATAGTTTCAAAATCCGTTTCAAACGAAATTCTAGCTGATCGTTTTCCGGTTTTATTCAACAATTATTTTTTTTTTTTAAATTTTTATATACTTTCACTTATTTTTTACGACTCGTTTTAGCGGATTATGGAAGTCAGTGCTTTTTAAATGTTATTTCTACTCTTGTACCTCTCTCAGCCTAACCCAGAACCACAACGTGGAAGTGAGTGAGTTCCATATATGAAAGTTCTTAGGTTGAATAGAGGAATTGATTAAGGCATGTCCATCCGTCTGTCCGTCCGTGTACACGATAACTTGAGTAAAAATTGAGATATTTGCATAAAATTTTGCATACAGTTTACTTTCTGGCCAAGGTAGGTTGCTATTGAAAATGGGCGAAATCGGATGATAACCACGCCCCCTTTTCCGATATCGAAAATTTCCAAAATCACATAAATTGACATAACTTTCGTCAAAACAGATATTTGCATTGAATTTTGCATACAGGTTACTTTATGGCCAAGGCAGGTTGGTGTTTAAAATGGGCGAAATCTGATGATAACCACGCCCCCTTTTTTGATGTAGATTGTGATTTCAAATAAGATTCCAGGGCCTATATCATTGCCAAGTCATGGTATATGTATCTCTTTCAGAAAACTAACTAAACTAGAAATTAATTTAATTATTTTGGAATGATCAGAATGTATGCTATTTGAAAAATAGATGTTGATTACTATAACCTATAAAAATAATGAAAAGAACGACACGGTTTCAACCAAATAATAACACTATGGAAAACTTTTGAAATTATTGTCTGGGGGGTGGGAAATTCCAAGTCAGCGTGATGGTACTAGGTCAGTATAGTAAAACCCTCAAAGGGTTTGGCGTTCGTATGTGTCAGTTTTTTTTATGACCTTTTAAATTGTTTCCTTAAAAATTAAAAAAAAAAAAGTAATTGTTGAATAAAACCGGAAAACGATCAGCTAGAATTTCGTTTGAAACGGATTTTGAAACTATAAAATAGCTGAAAGAAGATGCCGTGAACCGTTTCATTCGGCATTTTCATGAAACTTCTTTTTGATTGAGGATAGCTGTGTCAAGGATCTCGGAAACTAAGGAATGGATTTTGATGGGAGTTTCACTATTGGTTTGAAGCTTGTTTTATCAAAATCGAACGACAAACAAAAAATATATACTGATTTTTAGGCAGGTACATATGGCTGATTCCTTGGAAACTGATATATTTCACATCGACTTTTTGTGAAATGTCAATGTTACGATAAATGACTTTTGAAAGTGTATACAGAGTAAATGGGGTATAAGAAATAGCCCCTGTTTCGCATTGCGCTACACAAATATATCAGTTTCCAAGGAACTTTTTCCCCCATACAAATCTGAGTATACTTGACCTATACTTATGATATTTCGCATATATGTAGGAATAGGATGGCCACAGGTTTCATTTGGACTTCGATATATTTCGATAAATTTATGGACAACTGAGTTATTGGTCAAAATGCGATTGCAGAAAAACCTTAATATTACCCTACAATATTGTATTAAATCAACATTTGAATTTGCATTCATTCTGGCACAATTTGTCAAAATTGAATTCTTGAAAGGCCCCCTAACGTTACCAACGAATACCGCAAAAGAAAATTTTTGAAAACCGGTTTTCGATACTCTTTTTTCAAAATTTTCAAAATATTCGAATTTGGTAAATTCTTCAGTAGGCAATAATCCTACTAATATTATAAATGTGAATGTAGCGATGTTTTGATGTTTGGATGTCCAGACGTTTGCTTTTGTTCCCTAAAAACGTGAGAATGGCTAGACGGATTTTGTTGAAATTTGGCACGCCTGCAGGTTATAGTCTGGAAGGAGCTATATGCTATTTTTTTTTCTTTTGTTTCTTTTAGAAATTTTTTTTATTCCATATAACTCTAAGTATATTGAACCTATACTTATGATATTTCGCATATAGTTACATAGGTATAGAAAGATCGTACAATATGGGTATCAAGCGAAAGGGGAAGGCCCCAGGTTTCATTTTAGCTTCGATATATTTCGATAAATTGATCGATAACTAAGTTATCGGTGAAAATGCGATTTCCCAAAAACCTTAAACTTGCCCTACAATATGGGTATCAAACGAAAGGGGGCCGCAGGTTTCATTTGTACTTCAATATATTTCGATAAATTGATCGATAAGTGAGGCATCGGTCAAAATGCGATTGCCCGAAAACCTCTATATTACCCTGCAATATGGGTATCAAACGAAAGGGGATAGCTCCAGGTTTCATTTCGACTTCGATAGGTTTCGATAAATGTATCGATAACTGAGTTATCGGTGAAAATGTTATTGCACAAAAACCTTAAAATTGCCCTACAATATGGGTATCAAACGAAAGGGGAAGGCCCCAGGTGTCCTTTGTACTTGGATATATTTCGATAAATTGATCGATAACTGAGTTATCGGTCAAAATTCGACTGCCCGAAAACCTCTATATTACATTACAATATGGGTATCAAACGAAAGGGGATAGCTCCAGGTTTCATTTGGACTTCGATATATTTCGATAAATTTATCGATAACTGAGTTATCGGTGATTGCCCAAAAAACTTAACATTACTCTATAATATGGGTATAAAACGAAAGCGGATAGCTCCAGGTTTCATTTGGACTTCGATAGGTTTCGATAAATGTATCGATAACTGAGCTATCGGTGAAAATGTTATTGCACAAAAACCTTAAAATTGCCCTACAATATGGGTATCAAACGAAAGGGGAAGGCCCCAGGTTTCATCTGTACTTCGACATATTTCGATAAATTTATCTATAACTGAGTTATCGGTAAAAATGCGATTGCAGAAAACCCTTAATAAATATTACCCTACAATATTGTATCAAATCAACATTTGAAGTTGAATTCATCCTGACACAATTTGTCAAAATTGAGTTCTTGAAAGGCCCCCTAACGTTACCAACGAATACCTCAAAAGAACATTTTTGAAAACCAGTTTTCAATATTCTTTTTCAAAATTTGGTAAATTCTTCAGTAGGCAATAATCATACTAATATTAGAAATGTGAATATAGCGATGTTTGGATGTCCAGACGTTTGCTTCTGTTACTCAATGACGTGAGAATGGCAAGACGGATTTTGATGAAGCTAGGAAAGCATACAGGTTATAGTCTGGAAGGAGTTATAGTCTATTTTATTTTATTAGTTTTGGGGGTTCGGACGCTTTTAGGGACCATTACTTTTTGATATTTTTTTCCCCCATACAAATCTGAGTATACTTGACCTATACTTATGATATTTCGCATATATGTAGGTATAGGATGGCCACAGGTTTCATTTGGACTTCGATATATTTCGATAAATTTATCGACAACTGAGTTATTGGTCAAAATGCGATTGCAGAAAAACCTTAATATTACCCTACAATATTGTATCAAATCAACATTTGAATTTGCATTCATCCGGGCACAATTTGTCAAAATTGAATTCTTGAAAGGCCCCCTAACGTTACCAACGAATACCGCAAAAGAAAATTTTTGAAAACCGGTTTTCAATACTCTTTTTTCAAAATTTTCAAAATATTCGAATTTGGTAAATTCTTCAGTAGGCAATAATCCTACTAATATTATAAATGTGAATGTAGCGATGTTTGGATGTTTGGATGTCCAGACGTTTGCTTTTTGAAATTTGGCACGCCCACAGGTTATAGTCTGGAAGGAGCTATAGGCTATTTTTTTTTCTTTTGTTTCTTTTCGAAATTTTTTTTATTCCATATTACTCAAAGTATATTGAACCTACACTTATGATATTTCGCATATAGGTATAGAAAGATCGTACAATATGGGTATCAAACGAAAGGGGAAGGCCCCAGGTTTCATTTTAGCTTCGATATATTTCGATAAATTGATCGATAACTAAGTTATCGGTCAAAATGCGATTTCCCAAAAACCTTAAACTTGCCCTACAATATGGGTATCAAACGAAAGGGGAAGGCCGCAGGTTTCATTTGTACTTAAATATATTTCGATAAATTGATCGATAAGTGAGTCATCGGTCAAAATTCGATTGCCCGAAAACCTCTATATTACCCTACAATATGGGTATCAAGCGAAAGGAGATAGCTCCAGGTCTCATTTGTACTTCAATATATTTCGATAAATTGATCGATAACTGAGTCATCGGTCAAAATGCGATTGCCCGAAAGCCTCTATATTACCCTGCAATATGGGTATCAAACGAAAGGGGATAGCTCCAGGTTTCATTTGGACTTCGATAGGTTTCGATAAATGTATCGATAACTGAGTTATCGGTGAAAATGTTATTGCACAAAAACCTTACAATTGCCCTACAATATGGGTATCAAACGAAAGGGGAAGGCCCCAGGTTTCATTTGTACTTCAATATATTTCGATAAATTGATCGATAACTAAGTTATCGGTCAAAATTCGACTGCCCGAAAACCTCTATATTACCCTACAATATGGGTATCAAACGAAAGGAGATAGCTCCAGGTTTCATTTGGACTTCGATATATTTCGATAAGTTTATCGATAACTGAGTTATCGGTGATTGCCCAAAAAACTTAACATTACCCTATAATATGGGTATAAAACGAAAGAAGAAGGCAGCAGGTTTCATTTGGACAACGATAGGTTTCGATAAATTGATCGATAACTGAGTTATCGGTGAAAATGTGATTGCCCAAAAAACTTAACATTACCCTATAATATGGGTATAAAACGAAAGGAGAAGGCAGCAGGTTTCATTTGGACTACGATAGGTTTCGATAAATTGATCGGTAACTGAGTTATCGGTGAAATGTGATTGCCAAAAACCTTAAACTTGACCTACAATATGGGTATCAAACGAAAGGGGAAGGCCCCAGGTTTCAATTTAGCTTTGACATATTTCGATAAATTGATCGATAACTAAGTTATCGGTCAAAATTCGACTGCCCGAAAACCTCTATATTACCCTACAATATGGGTATCAAACGAAAGGAGATAGCTCCAGGTTTCATTTGGACTTCGATATATTTCGATAAGTTTATCGATAACTGAGTTATCGGTGATTGCCCAAAAAACTTAACATTACCCTATAATATGGGTATAAAACGAAAGAAGAAGGCAGCAGATTTCATTTGGACAACGATAGGTTTCGATAAATTGATCGATAACTGAGTTATCGGTGAAAATGTGATTGCCCAAAAAACTTAACATTACCCTATAATATGGGTATAAAACGAAAGGAGAAGGCAGCAGGTTTCATTTGGACTTCGATAGGTTTCGATAAATGTATCGATAACTGAGCTATCGGTGAAAATGTTATTGCACAAAAACCTTAAAATTGCCCTACAATATGGGTATCAAACGAAAGGGGAAGGCCCCAGGTTTCATCTGTACTTCGACATATTTCGATAAATTTATCTATAACTGAGTTATCGGTAAAAATGCGATTGCAGAAAAACCTTAATAAATATTACCCTACAATATTGTATCAAATCAACATTTGAAGTTGAATTCATCCTGGCACAATTTGTCAAAATTGAATTCTTGAAAGGCCCCCTAACGTTACCAACGAATACCTCAAAAGAACATTTTTGAAAACCAGTTTTCAATATTCTTTTTCAAAATTTGGTAAATTCTTCAGTAGGCAATAATCATACTAATATTAGAAATGTGAATGTAGCGATGTTTGGATGTCCAGACGTTTGCTTCTGTTACTCAATGACGTGAGAATGGCAAGACGGATTTTGATGAAGCTAGGAAAGCATACAGGTTATAGTCTGGAAGGAGTTATAGGCTATTTTATTTTATTAATTTTGGGGGTTTGGACGCTTCTAGGGACCATTACTTTTTGATATTTTTTTCCCCCATACAAATCTGAGTATACTTGACCTATACTTATTATATTTCGCATATATGTAGGTATAGGATGGCCACAGGTTTCATTTGGACTTCGATATATTTCGATAAATTTATCGACAACTGAGTTATTGGTCAAAATGCGATTGCAGAAAAACCTTAATATTACCCTACAATATTGTATCAAATCAACATTTGAATTTGCATTCATCCTGGCACAATTTGTCAAAATTGAATTCTTGAAAGGCCCCCTAACGTTACCAACGAATACCGCAAAAGAAAATTTTTCAAAATATTCGAATTTGGTAAATTCTTCAGTAGGCAATAATCCTACTAATATTATAAATGTGAATGTAGCGATTTTTGGATGTTTGGATGTCCAGACGTTTGCTTTTGTTCCCTAAAAACGTGAGAATGGCTAGACGGATTTTGTTGAAGGTCATAGTCTGGAAGGAGCTATAGGCTAGTTTTTTTTCTTTTGTTTCTTTTCGAAATTTTTTTTATTCCATATAACTCTAAGTATATTGAACCTATACTTATGATATTTCGCATATACATAGGTATAGAAAGATCGTACAATATGGGTATCAAACGAAAGGGGAAGGCCCCAGGTTTCATTTTAGCTTCGATATATTTCGATAAAGCGATTTCCCAAAAACCTTAAACTTGCCCTACAATATGGGTATCAAGCGAAAGGAGATAGCTCCAGGTTTCATTTGGACTTCGATATATTTCGATAAATTGATCGATAACTGAGTCATCGGTCAAAATGCGATTGCCCCAAAAACTTAACATTACCCTATAATATGAGTATAAAACGAAAGGAGAAGGCAGCAGGTTTCATTTGGACAACGATAGGTTTCGATAAATTGATCGATAACTGAGTTATCGGTGAAAATGTGATTGCCCAAAAACCTTAAACTTGACCTACAATATGGGTATCAAACGAAAGGGGAAGGCCCCAGGTTTCAATTTAGCTTTGATATATTTCGATAAATTGATCGATAACTAAGTTATCGGTCAAAATTCGATTGCCCGAAAACCTTAATATTACCCGGCAATATGGGTATCAAACGAAAGGGGATAGCTCCAGGTTTCATTTGGACTTCGATAGGTTTCGATAAATTGATCGATAACTGAGTTATCGGTCAAAATGCGATTGCCCGAAAACCTCTATATTACCCTACAATATGGGTATCAAACGAAAAGAGATAGCTCCAGGTTTCATTTGGACTTCGATATATTTCGACAAATCTATCGACAACTGAGTTATTGGTCAAAATGCCATTGCAGAAAAACCTTAATATTACCCTACAATATTGTATCAACATTTGAATTTGCATTCATCCTGGCACAATTTGTCAAAATTTAATTCTTGAAAAGCCCCCTAACGTTACCAACGAATACCGCAAAAGAAAATTTTTGAAAACCGGTTTTCAATACTCTTTTTTCAAAATTTTCAAAATATTCGAGTTTGGTAAATTCTTCAGTAGGCAATAATCCTACTAATATTATAAATGTGAATGTAGCGATGTTTGGATGTCCAGACGTTTGCTTTTTGAAATTTGGCACGCCCACAGGTTATAGTCTGGAAGGAGCTATAGGCTATTTTTTTTTCTTTTGTTTGATAACTAAGTTATCGGTCAAAATTCGACTGCCCGAAAACCTTAATATTACCCGGAAATATGGGTATCAAACGAAAGGGGATAGCTCCAGGTTTCATTTGGACTTCGATATATTTCGATAAATTTATCGATAACTGAGTTATCGGTGATTGCCCAAAAAACTTAACATTACTCTATAATATGGGTATAAAACGAAAGGGGATAGCTCCAGGTTTCATTTGGACTTCGATAGGTTTCGATAAATGTATCGATAACTGAGCTATCGGTGAAAATGTTATTGCACAAAAACCTTAAAATTGCCCTACAATATGGGTATCAAACGAAAGGGGAAGGCCCCAGCTTTCATCTGTACTTCGACATATTTCGATAAATTTATCTATAACTGAGTTATCGGTAAAAATGCGATTGCAGAAAAACCTTAATAAATATTACCCTACAATATTGTATCAAATCAACATTTGAAGTTGAATTCATCCTGGCACAATTTGTCAAAATTGAATTCTTGAAAGGCCCCCTAACGTTACCAACGAATACCTCAAAAGAACATTTTTGAAAACCAGTTTTCAATATTCTTTTTCAAAATTTGGTAAATTCTTCAGTAGGCAATAATCATACTAATATTAGAAATGTGAATGTAGCGATGTTTGGATGTCCAGACGTTTGCTTCTGTTACTCAATGACGTGAGAATGACAAGACGGATTTTGATGAAGCTAGGAAAGCATACAGGTTATAGTCTGGAAGGAGTTATAGGCTATTTTATTTTATTAATTTTGGGGGTTCGGACGCTTCTAGGGACCATTACTTTTTGATATGTTTTTCCCCCATACAAATCTGAGTATACTTGACCTATACTTATTATATTTCGCATATATGTAGGTATAGGATGGCCACAGGTTTCATTTGGACTTCGATATATTTCGATAAATTTATCGACAACTGAGTTATTGGTCAAAATGCGATTGCAGAAAAACCTTAATATTACCCTACAATATTGTATCAAATCAACATTTGAATTTGCATTCATCCTGGCACAATTTGTCAAAATTGAATTCTTGAAAGGCCCCCTAACGTTACCAACGAATACCGCAAAAGAAAATTTTTGAAAACCGGTTTTCAATACTCTTTTTTCAAAATTTTCAAAATATTCGAATTTGGTAAATTCTTCAGTAGGCAATAATCCTACTAATATTATAAATGTGAATGTAGCGATGTTTGGATGTTTGGATGTCCAGACGTTTGCTTTTGTTCCCTAAAAACGTGAGAATGGCTAGACGGATTTTGTTGAAATTTGGCACGCCTACAGGTCATAGTCTGGAAGGAGCTATAGGCTAGTTTTTTTTCTTTTGTTTCTTTTCGAAATTTTTTTATTCCATATAACTCTAAGTATATTGAACCTATACTTATGATATTTCGCATATACATAGGTATAGAAAGATCGTACAATATGGGTATCAAACGAAAGGGGAAGGCCCCAGGTTTCATTTTAGCTTCGATATATTTCGATAAATTGATCGATAACTGAGTCATCGGTCAAAATGCGATTGCCCGAAAACCTCTATATTACCCTGCAATATGGGTATCAAACGAAAGGGGATAGCTCCAGGTTTCATTTGGACTTCGATAGGTTTCGATAAATGTATCGATAACTGAGTTATCGGTGAAAATGTGATTGCCCAAAAACCTTAAACTTGACCTACAATATGGGTATCAAACGAAAGGGGAAGGCCCCAGGTTTCAATTTAGCTTTGATATATTTCGATAAATTGATCCATAACTAAGTTATCGGTCAAAATTCGATTGCCCGAAAACCTTAATATTACCCGGCAATATGGGTATCAAACGAAAGGGGATAGCTCCAGGTTTCATTTGGACTTCGATAGGTTTCGATAAATTGATCGATAACTGAGTTATCGGTCAAAATGCGATTGCCCGAAAACCTCTATATTACCCTACAATATGGGTATCAAACGAAAAGAGATAGCTCCAGGTTTCATTTGGACTTCGATATATTTCGACAAATCTATCGACAACTGAGTTATTGGTCAAAATGCCATTGCAGAAAAACCTTAATATTACCCTACAATATTGTATCAACATTTGAATTTGCATTCATCCTGGCACAATTTGTCAAAATTTAATTCTTGAAAAGCCCCCTAACGTTACCAACGAATACCGCAAAAGAAAATTTTTGAAAACCGGTTTTCAATACTCTTTTTTCAAAATTTTCAAAATATTCGAGTTTGGTAAATTCTTCAGTAGGCAATAATCCTACTAATATTATAAATGTGAATGTAGCGATGTTTGGATGTTTGGATGTCCAGACGTTTGCTTTTTGAAATTTGGCACGCCCACAGGTTATAGTCTGGAAGGAGCTATAGGCTATTTTTTTTTCTTTTGTTTCTTTTCGAAATTTTTTTTATTCCATATAACTCAAAGTATATTGAACCTACACTTATGATATTTCGCATATAGGTATAGAAAGATCGTACAATATGGGTATCAAACGAAAGGGGAAGGCCCCAGGTTTCATTTTAGCTTCGATATATTTCGATAAATTGATCGATAACTAAGTTATCGGTCAAAATGCGATTTCCCAAAAACCTTAAACTTGCCCTACAATATGGGTATCAAACGAAAGGGGAAGGCCGCAGGTTTCATTTGTACTTCAATATATTTCGATAAATTTATCGATAACTGAGTTATCGGTGATTGCCCAAAAAACTTAACATTACTCTATAATATGGGTATAAAACGAAAGGGGATAGCTCCAGGTTTCATTTGGACTTCGATAGGTTTCGATAAATGTATCGATAACTGAGCTATCGGTGAAAATGTTATTGCACAAAAACCTTAAAATTGCCCTACAATATGGGTATCAAACGAAAGGGGAAGGCCCCAGCTTTCATCTGTACTTCGACATATTTCGATAAATTTATCTATAACTGAGTTATCGGTAAAAATGCGATTGCAGAAAAACCTTAATAAATATTACCCTACAATATTGTATCAAATCAACATTTGAAGTTGAATTCATCCTGGCACAATTTGTCAAAATTGAATTCTTGAAAGGCCCCCTAACGTTACCAACGAATACCTCAAAAGAACATTTTTGAAAACCAGTTTTCAATATTCTTTTTCAAAATTTGGTAAATTCTTCAGTAGGCAATAATCATACTAATATTAGAAATGTGAATGTAGCGATGTTTGGATGTCCAGACGTTTGCTTCTGTTACTCAATGACGTGAGAATGACAAGACGGATTTTGATGAAGCTAGGAAAGCATACAGGTTATAGTCTGGAAGGAGTTATAGGCTATTTTATTTTATTAATTTTGGGGGTTCGGACGCTTCTAGGGACCATTACTTTTTGATATGTTTTTCCCCCATACAAATCTGAGTATACTTGACCTATACTTATTATATTTCGCATATATGTAGGTATAGGATGGCCACAGGTTTCATTTGGACTTCGATATATTTCGATAAATTTATCGACAACTGAGTTATTGGTCAAAATGCGATTGCAGAAAAACCTTAATATTACCCTACAATATTGTATCAAATCAACATTTGAATTTGCATTCATCCTGGCACAATTTGTCAAAATTGAATTCTTGAAAGGCCCCCTAACGTTACCAACGAATACCGCAAAAGAAAATTTTTGAAAACCGGTTTTCAATACTCTTTTTTCAAAATTTTCAAAATATTCGAATTTGGTAAATTCTTCAGTAGGCAATAATCCTACTAATATTATAAATGTGAATGTAGCGATGTTTGGATGTTTGGATGTCCAGACGTTTGCTTTTGTTCCCTAAAAACGTGAGAATGGCTAGACGGATTTTGTTGAAATTTGGCACGCCTACAGGTCATAGTCTGGAAGGAGCTATAGGCTAGTTTTTTTTCTTTTGTTTCTTTTCGAAATTTTTTTATTCCATATAACTCTAAGTATATTGAACCTATACTTATGATATTTCGCATATACATAGGTATAGAAAGATCGTACAATATGGGTATCAAACGAAAGGGGAAGGCCCCAGGTTTCATTTTAGCTTCGATATATTTCGATAAATTGATCGATAACTGAGTCATCGGTCAAAATGCGATTGCCCGAAAACCTCTATATTACCCTGCAATATGGGTATCAAACGAAAGGGGATAGCTCCAGGTTTCATTTGGACTTCGATAGGTTTCGATAAATGTATCGATAACTGAGTTATCGGTGAAAATGTGATTGCCCAAAAACCTTAAACTTGACCTACAATATGGGTATCAAACGAAAGGGGAAGGCCCCAGGTTTCAATTTAGCTTTGATATATTTCGATAAATTGATCCATAACTAAGTTATCGGTCAAAATTCGATTGCCCGAAAACCTTAATATTACCCGGCAATATGGGTATCAAACGAAAGGGGATAGCTCCAGGTTTCATTTGGACTTCGATAGGTTTCGATAAATTGATCGATAACTGAGTTATCGGTCAAAATGCGATTGCCCGAAAACCTCTATATTACCCTACAATATGGGTATCAAACGAAAAGAGATAGCTCCAGGTTTCATTTGGACTTCGATATATTTCGACAAATCTATCGACAACTGAGTTATTGGTCAAAATGCCATTGCAGAAAAACCTTAATATTACCCTACAATATTGTATCAACATTTGAATTTGCATTCATCCTGGCACAATTTGTCAAAATTTAATTCTTGAAAAGCCCCCTAACGTTACCAACGAATACCGCAAAAGAAAATTTTTGAAAACCGGTTTTCAATACTCTTTTTTCAAAATTTTCAAAATATTCGAGTTTGGTAAATTCTTCAGTAGGCAATAATCCTACTAATATTATAAATGTGAATGTAGCGATGTTTGGATGTTTGGATGTCCAGACGTTTGCTTTTTGAAATTTGGCACGCCCACAGGTTATAGTCTGGAAGGAGCTATAGGCTATTTTTTTTTCTTTTGTTTCTTTTCGAAATTTTTTTTATTCCATATAACTCAAAGTATATTGAACCTACACTTATGATATTTCGCATATAGGTATAGAAAGATCGTACAATATGGGTATCAAACGAAAGGGGAAGGCCCCAGGTTTCATTTTAGCTTCGATATATTTCGATAAATTGATCGATAACTAAGTTATCGGTCAAAATGCGATTTCCCAAAAACCTTAAACTTGCCCTACAATATGGGTATCAAACGAAAGGGGAAGGCCGCAGGTTTCATTTGTACTTCAATATATTTCGATAAATTTATCGATAACTGAGTTATCGGTGATTGCCCAAAAAACTTAACATTACTCTATAATATGGGTATAAAACGAAAGGGGATAGCTCCAGGTTTCATTTGGACTTCGATAGGTTTCGATAAATGTATCGATAACTGAGCTATCGGTGAAAATGTTATTGCACAAAAACCTTAAAATTGCCCTACAATATGGGTATCAAACGAAAGGGGAAGGCCCCAGCTTTCATCTGTACTTCGACATATTTCGATAAATTTATCTATAACTGAGTTATCGGTAAAAATGCGATTGCAGAAAAACCTTAATAAATATTACCCTACAATATTGTATCAAATCAACATTTGAAGTTGAATTCATCCTGGCACAATTTGTCAAAATTGAATTCTTGAAAGGCCCCCTAACGTTACCAACGAATACCTCAAAAGAACATTTTTGAAAACCAGTTTTCAATATTCTTTTTCAAAATTTGGTAAATTCTTCAGTAGGCAATAATCATACTAATATTAGAAATGTGAATGTAGCGATGTTTGGATGTCCAGACGTTTGCTTCTGTTACTCAATGACGTGAGAATGACAAGACGGATTTTGATGAAGCTAGGAAAGCATACAGGTTATAGTCTGGAAGGAGTTATAGGCTATTTTATTTTATTAATTTTGGGGGTTCGGACGCTTCTAGGGACCATTACTTTTTGATATGTTTTTCCCCCATACAAATCTGAGTATACTTGACCTATACTTATTATATTTCGCATATATGTAGGTATAGGATGGCCACAGGTTTCATTTGGACTTCGATATATTTCGATAAATTTATCGACAACTGAGTTATTGGTCAAAATGCGATTGCAGAAAAACCTTAGTATTACCCTACAATATTGTATCAAATCAACATTTGAATTTGCATTCATCCTGGCACAATTTGTCAAAATTGAATTCTTGAAAGGCCCCCTAACGTTACCAACGAATACCGCAAAAGAAAATTTTTGAAAACCGGTTTTCAATACTCTTTTTTCAAAATTTTCAAAATATTCGAATTTGGTAAATTCTTCAGTAGGCAATAATCCTACTAATATTATAAATGTGAATGTAGCGATGTTTGGATGTTTGGATGTCCAGACGTTTGCTTTTGTTCCCTAAAAACGTGAGAATGGCTAGACGGATTTTGTTGAAATTTGGCACGCCTACAGGTCATAGTCTGGAAGGAGCTATAGGCTAGTTTTTTTTCTTTTGTTTCTTTTCGAAATTTTTTTATTCCATATAACTCTAAGTATATTGAACCTATACTTATGATATTTCGCATATACATAGGTATAGAAAGATCGTACAATATGGGTATCAAACGAAAGGGGAAGGCCCCAGGTTTCATTTTAGCTTCGATATATTTCGATAAATTGATCGATAACTGAGTCATCGGTCAAAATGCGATTGCCCGAAAACCTCTATATTACCCTGCAATATGGGTATCAAACGAAAGGGGATAGCTCCAGGTTTCATTTGGACTTCGATAGGTTTCGATAAATGTATCGATAACTGAGTTATCGGTGAAAATGTGATTGCCCAAAAACCTTAAACTTGACCTACAATATGGGTATCAAACGAAAGGGGAAGGCCCCAGGTTTCAATTTAGCTTTGATATATTTCGATAAATTGATCCATAACTAAGTTATCGGTCAAAATTCGATTGCCCGAAAACCTTAATATTACCCGGCAATATGGGTATCAAACGAAAGGGGATAGCTCCAGGTTTCATTTGGACTTCGATAGGTTTCGATAAATTGATCGATAACTGAGTTATCGGTCAAAATGCGATTGCCCGAAAACCTCTATATTACCCTACAATATGGGTATCAAACGAAAAGAGATAGCTCCAGGTTTCATTTGGACTTCGATATATTTCGACAAATCTATCGACAACTGAGTTATTGGTCAAAATGCCATTGCAGAAAAACCTTAATATTACCCTACAATATTGTATCAACATTTGAATTTGCATTCATCCTGGCACAATTTGTCAAAATTTAATTCTTGAAAAGCCCCCTAACGTTACCAACGAATACCGCAAAAGAAAATTTTTGAAAACCGGTTTTCAATACTCTTTTTTCAAAATTTTCAAAATATTCGAGTTTGGTAAATTCTTCAGTAGGCAATAATCCTACTAATATTATAAATGTGAATGTAGCGATGTTTGGATGTTTGGATGTCCAGACGTTTGCTTTTTGAAATTTGGCACGCCCACAGGTTATAGTCTGGAAGGAGCTATAGGCTATTTTTTTTTCTTTTGTTTCTTTTCGAAATTTTTTTTATTCCATATAACTCAAAGTATATTGAACCTACACTTATGATATTTCGCATATAGGTATAGAAAGATCGTACAATATGGGTATCAAACGAAAGGGGAAGGCCCCAGGTTTCATTTTAGCTTCGATATATTTCGATAAATTGATCGATAACTAAGTTATCGGTCAAAATGCGATTTCCCAAAAACCTTAAACTTGCCCTACAATATGGGTATCAAACGAAAGGGGAAGGCCGCAGGTTTCATTTGTACTTCAATATATTTCGATAAATTGATCGATAAGTGAGTCATCGGTCAAAATTCGATTGCCCGAAAACCTCTATATTACCCTACAATATGGGTATCAAGCGAAAGGAGATAGCTCCAGGTCTCATTTGTACTTCAATATATTTCAATAAATTGATCGATAACTGAGTCATCGGTCAAAATGCGATTGCCCGAAAGCCTCTATATTACCCTGCAATATGGGTATCAAACGAAAGGGGATAGCTCCAGGTTTCATTTGGACTTCGATAGGTTTCGATAAATGTATCGATAACTGAGTTATCGGTGAAAATTTTATTGCACAAAAACCTTAAATTTGCCCTACAATATGGGTATCAAACGAAAGGGGATAGCTCCAGGTTTCATTTGGACTTCGATATATTTTGATAAGTTTATCGTTAACTGAGTTATCGATGATTGCCCCAAAAACTTAACATTACCCTATAATATGGGTATAAAACGAAAGGAGAAGGCAGCAGGTTTCATTTGGAAAACGATAGGTTTCGATAAATTGATCGTAACTGAGTTATCGGTGAAAATGTGATTGCCCAAAAACCTTAAACTTGACCTACAATATGGGTATCAAACGAAAGGGGAAGGCCCCAGGTTTCAATTTAGCTTTGATATATTTCGATAAATTGATCGATAACTAAGTTATCGGTCAAAATTCGATTGCCCGAAAACCTTAATATTACCCGGCAATATGGGTATCAAACGAAAGGGGATAGCTCCAGGTTTCATTTGGACTTCGATAGGTTTCGATAAATTGATCGATAACTGAGTTATCGGTCAAAATGCGATTGCCCGAAAACCTCTATATTACACTACAATATGGGTATCAAACGAAAAGAGATAGCTCCAGGTTTCATTTGGACTTCGATATATTTCGACAAATCTATCGACAACTGAGTTATTGGTCAAAATGCCATTGCAGAAAAACCTTAATATTACCCTACAATATTGTATCAACATTTGAATTTGCATTCATCCTGGCACAATTTGTCAAAATTTAATTCTTGAAAAGCCCCCTAACGTTACCAACGAATACCGCAAAAGAAAATTTTTGAAAACCGGTTTTCAATACTCTTTTTTCAAAATTTTCAAAATATTCGAGTTTGGTAAATTCTTCAGTAGGCAATAATCCTACTAATATTATAAATGTGAATGTAGCGATGTTTGGATGTTTGGATGTCCAGACGTTTGCTTTTTGAAATTTGGCACGCCCACAGGTTATAGTCTGGAAGGAGCTATAGGCTATTTTTTTTTCTTTTGTTTCTTTTCGAAATTTTTTTTATTCCATATAACTCAAAGTATATTGAACCTTCACTTATGATATTTCGCATATAGGTATAGAAAGATCGTACAATATGGGTATCAAACGAAAGGGGAAGGCCCCAGGTTTCATTTTAGCTTCGATATATTTCGATAAATTGATCGATAACTAAGTTATCGGTCAAAATGCGATTTCCCAAAAACCTTAAACTTGCCCTACAATATGGGTATCAAACGAAAGGGGAAGGCCGCAGGTTTCATTTGTACTTCAATATATTTCGACAAATTGATCGATAAGTGAGTCATCGGTCAAAATTCGATTGCCCGAAAACCTCTATATTACCCTACAATATGGGTATCAAGCGAAAGGAGATAGCTCCAGGTCTCATTTGTACTTCAATATATTTCGATAAATTGATCGATAACTGAGTCATCGGTCAAAATGCGATTGCCCGAAAGCCTCTATATTACCCTGCAATATGGGTATCAAACGAAAGGGGATAGCTCCAGGTTTCATTTGGACTTCGATAGGTTTCGATAAATGTATCGATAACTGAGTTATCGGTGAAAATGTTATTGCACAAAAACCTTAAAATTGCCCTACAATATGGGTATCAAACGAAAGGGGAAGGCCCCAGGTTTCATTTGTACTTGAGTCATCGGTCAAAATGCGATTGCCCGAAAACCTCTATATTACCCTACAATATGGGTATCAAACGAAAGGAGATAGCTCCAGGTTTCATTTGGACTTCGATATATTTTGATAAGTTTATCGATAACTGAGTTATCGGTGATTGCCCAAAAAACTTAACATTACCCTATAATATGGGTATAAAACGAAAGAAGAAGGCAGCAGGTTTCATTTGGACAACGATAGGTTTCGATAAATTGATCGATAACTGAGTTATCGGTGAAAATGTGATTGCCCAAAAAACTTAACATTACCATATAATATGGGTATAAAACGAAAGGAGAAGGCAGCAGGTTTCATTTGGACTTCGATAGGTTTCGATAAATTGATCGATAACTGAGTTATCGGTCAAAATGCGATTGCCCGAAAACCTCTATATTACCCTACAATATGGGTATCAAACGAAAAGAGATAGCTCCAGGTTTCATTTGGACTTCGATATATTTCGACAAATCTATCGACAACTGAGTTATTGGTCAAAATGCCATTGCAGAAAAACCTTAATATTACCCTACAATATTGTATCAACATTTGAATTTGCATTCATCCTGGCACAATTTGTCAAAATTGAATTCTTGAAAAGCCCCCTAACGTTACCAACGAATACCGCAAAAGAAAATTTTTGAAAACCGGTTTTCAATACTCTTTTTTCAAAATTTTCAAAATATTCGAGTTTGGTAAATTCTTCAGTAGGCAATAATCCTACTAATATTATAAATGTGAATGTAGCGATGTTTGGATGTTTGGATGTCCAGACGTTTGCTTTTTGAAATTTGGCACGCCCACAGGTTATAGTCTGGAGCTATAGGCTATTTTTTTTTCTTTTGTTTCTTTTCGAAATTTTTTTTATTCCATATAACTCAAAGTATGTTGAACCTACACTTATGATATTTCGCATATAGGTATAGAAAGATCGTACAATATGGGTATCAAACGAAAGGGGAAGGCCCCAGGTTTCATTTTAGCTTCGAAATATTTCGATAAATTGATCGATAACTAAGTTATCGGTCAAAATGCGATTTCCCAAAAACCTTAAACTTGCCCTACAATATGGGTATCAAACGAAAGGGGAAGGCCGCAGGTTTCATTTGTACTTCAATATATTTCGATAAATTGATCGATAAGTGAGTCATCGGTCAAAATTCGATTGCCCGAAAACCTCTATATTACCCTACAATATGGGTATAAAGCGAAAGGAGATAGCTCCAGGTCTCATTTGTACTTCAATATATTTCGATAAATTGATCGATAACTGAGTCATCGGTCAAAATGCGATTGCCCGAAAACCTCTATATTACCCTGCAATATGGGTATCAAACGAAAGGGGATAGCTCCAGGTTTCATTTGGACTTCGATAGGTTTCGATAAATGTATCGATAACTGAGTTATCGGTGAAAATGTTATTGCACAAAAACCTTAAAATCGCCCTACAATATGGGTATCAAACGAAAGTGGAAGGCCCCAGGTTTCATTTGTACTTCAATATATTTCGATAAATTGATCGATAACTGAGTCATCGGTCAAAATGCGATTGCCCGAAAACCTCTATATTACCCTACAATATGGGTATCAAACGAAAGGAGATAGCTCCAGGTTTCATTTGGACTTCGATATATTTCGATAAGTTTATCGATAACTGAGTTATCGGTGATTGCCCAAAAAACTTAACATTACCCTATAATATGGGTATAAAACGAAAGAAGAAGGCAGCAGGTTTCATTTGGACAACGATAGGTTTCGATAAATTGATCGATAACTGAGTTATCGGTGAAAATGTGATTGCCCAAAAAACTTAACATTACCCTATAATATGGGTATAAAACGAAAGGAGAAGGCAGCAGGTTTCATTTGGACTACGATAGGTTTCGATAAATTGATCGGTAACTGAGTTATCGGTGAAATGTGATTGCCAAAAACCTTAAACTTGACCTACAATATGGGTATCAAACGAAAGGGGAAGGCCCCAGGTTTCAATTTAGCTTTGACATATTTCGATAAATTGATCGATAACTAAGTTATCGGTCAAAATTCGACTGCCCGAAAACCTTAATATTACCCGGCAATATGGGTATCAAACGAAAGGGGATAGCTCCAGGTTTCATTTGGACTTCGATAGGTTTCGATAAATGTATCGATAACTGAGCTATCGGTGAAAATGTTATTGCACAAAAACCTTAAAATTGCCCTACAATATGGGTATCAAACGAAAGGGGAAGGCCCCAGGTTTCCTTTGTACTTCGACATATTTCGATAAATTTATCTATAACTGAGTTATCGGTAAAAATGCGATTGCAGAAAAACCTTAATATTACCCTACAATATTGTATCAAATCAACATTTGAAGTTGAATTCATCCTGGCACAATTTGTCAAAATTGAATTCTTGAAAGGCCCCCTAACGTTACCAACGAAAACCTCAAAAGAACATTTTTGAAAACCAGTTTTCAATATTCTTTTTCAAAATTTGGTAAATTCTTCAGTAGGCAATAATCATACTAATATTATAAATGTGAATGTAGCGATGTTTGGATGTCCAGTCGTTTGCTTCTGTTACTCAATGACGTGAGAATGGCAAGACGGATTTTGATGAAGCTAGGAAAGCATACAGGTTATAGTCTGGAAGGAGTTATAGTCTATTTTATTTTATTAATTTTGGGGGTTCGGACGCTTCTAGGGACCATTACTTTTGGATATTTTTTTCCCCCATACAAATCTGAGTATACTTGACCTATACTTATGATATTTCGCATATATGTAGGTATAGGATGGCCACAGGTTTCATTTGGACTTCGATATATTTCGATAAATTTATCGACAACTGAGTTATTGGTCAAAATGCGATTGCAGAAAAACCTTAATATAACCTTACAATATTGAATCAAATCAACATTTGAATTTGCATTCATCCTGGCACAATTTGTCAAAATTGAATTCTTGAAAGGCCTCCTAACGTTACCAACGAATACCGCAAAAGAAAATTTTTGAAAACCGGGTTTCAATACTCTTTTTTCAAAATTTTCAAAGTATTCGAATTTGGTAAATTCTTCAGTAGGCAATAATCCTACTAATATTATAAATGTGAATGTAGCGATGTTTGGATGTTTGGATGTCCAGACGTTTGCTTTTGTTCCCTAAAAACGTGAGAATTGTTACGGGAAATGTGAAGACAGCCTTATTTTCGATTACAATGCATTCAAGTTTGATTGAAGGTGCAACCGTGCTTGTGCAATGAATTGGGCGGACTTTCCGAACGCTCTTTTGGCAAAGCAAATGGCTACTGCAGCCAACTCATTGCGGTTCTGCTTCCGGCCTTTCCTTCACAAACAACCGAGCAGGCCACAACTTACAGGAGAAACCCAGGTACAAACAAAAATTTTACCACTTGCTATAAAGGGAAATAATGTGAAATTTCAACGCAGCCATCAAAAACCCATCTTAGGAGGACAACATAGTACTGGTAGCATCATACCGCAGCTGTGAAATTGCAATCAGCGAATAATTCAACCAGCCTACTTCACATATCAGCATAGCAGTTCCCGATGCACGAGTCCAATTGAACGAATAGGAACAGAAGCGAGGGTGTTCACCTAGTAAAAAATCGTAACCTATTAGTAAGCATCCAGCAGCAAAACATAAAAAGCGGTGGAATAAAACCAAGTAAGGCCGTCCTTTTAGTAGCTATAAGAAAAGCTTATATAGCCAAAGACACAATTTAGTTTGGAAGTGCCAACGTATTCTTAAACGCGTAGAGATTTTGCTGGAGGTATGTGTATCGGTAGCTGGCGGCGCGTGAGCGTTTCTTAAGAGAGTGAGCGTCGCAAGCAAGCGCGTATCTCTGTTACTCTTCTGCTCAATCAGTATTGCGCAGTCTTATAAGTGGGTGGCAGCGGTCAGCGCAGCGGCACACACGCTGAATCCAGCTTTGACAAACCAACAGCTCGTGACAACGACGCTGAAGTTTTTATGTGCGCGGAAGCAACATAGTAGTAAGAGATAGGCAGTAGAGGTTTCTCTGAGCACAGGTTGTCAAACAAGAGCGTCACCGTACAGGCGGGGAAGCGATAGTGTCGTCAGTGGAGCAACGGAGCAGGCATGCCATGCAGGCACGAGTATAGGTATTTATTTTCAGTGATTATTGTAAGCGTCTAGTAGGGCAACAATAAAAAGAATTGATGTGAGCGTGAGGCATGAGCCGGATGGTGGAAGTCTTGTAACATGAGAGCGTCAGGTACGCATAGGAGCTAGTTGATGGCAGAGGCGCCTCAGGGCTAAAGGCTGGTAGGTCAGTTTGGTATTATAGATGAAAAGCATTCAACGATAGTTCACCATTTGAAAGCATGCCGAGGGCGTTAGTCAGCCTCTCTAAGATAATTCTAAAGACGCAGGCAATATCGCAATAATTAGCTACTCAGTTTGACGGACAATATAGCTCTTTTATTTGGTAGAAGACATTCGAGAATAGCGTGCCCATGTCATTAGAAAACACCTCAACGTGAGTATGTATTATTTGTCAGCAACGATTGTTTGCACTCATTAGCCTCAAGATTCACACGCTTGCTAAACTCTTTCGCAAAGAGAGCCTGGGTGAGTTCTGTTCTCGGATGTCTCGCGTCGGTTGTCACTGCAACAACCACAACATTTATTTTATTTCACTATAATATTTACACTATAAATTTGAATTATCTGATGTACATACACGCATATTTCTTTAGTAAGTAAGAACACGAATTCCAGCCATTAATTCGGCTCCTTACTCCATGAGTATTCAAAACATGAAATATTAGAATATGTTGTTATTTCTGAATAATAATGGGCCAGTGGCTCGTACATGTATATTAGGTTGAAGTTGCTTTTGAAGTAGACAGATCAGCGGGAGAACCCGAACCTGATTGGTATAGTATAAGTGCAGACTACGCTGGAGAAGGAAGCGTAGATGAATTGTAATTAGTTTAAGATTGAAGTTATTAAATGAATATGATTTGCTAAGCATTAAGGGACGTGTATGGTATCTTGTGTTCGGGTGATGCTTGGGCCGGAAGGGCCATAGCATGGGGCGAATAATGGGACAGTGATTGTAGAGGGGACTCATATCGGGTTAATCGCGAGTGGTGGTAGTAACATCAAACCAACGGGTACGATTTCTTTTTATTATTGCTAGCGCGGTATATCTATTAACAACGATTAAGGTGATCCCAACGAACCACCCCAATCCGGTGAGCTAAGCCGCAACATGCGTACCCAGGGGATTCATCAGGCATCGCAACAACATCGCCTTGCCGCGCTCACCTCAAGCGGGAGGTAACAAATAGAAAAATGGCGCTCAACGTGGGGCCCACTAACGTGATTTAGATCACGGAGTGTGACTCCTGATCAACATATATTCAAGAATGGATTCGTGAATCGCGATATGAGTCAGGTTTAAGGTAAGGGGAACATAGCGCTCAGCGCAGCTCAGCTGGCAGTTCAATCGGCAAGCTTGAATGTGAGGCCATGCAAACCGTGAGAAACGACGTGCGGAATCTAGGCCAGCGAATCTCGGTCATGGAAAAACATCAACAAGGCGACAAGGAGACGAGATCGAGTGAGGAGCGGGGAAAACCCAGCGGACCAAGTGCAAAGGATCAAGAAACTAATGACTGTTCAGGGGAGAGTGAAGCAAGAGGTGAGCTGGGGGCACCGGTGCGCCGACAGCTATTTACTCAGCCTTCTCACAGCAGACATTTACAAACGGACAAAACAAAGTTTAAAACAATTCTGGACTGGGGATTAAAGTTCGAGGGCGGCGCTAAGTTTCCCATTGAGCGGTTTTTGTTTAGAGTGGAAACCCTTCAGAAACATCATGGCATTACCTCTCAGGATCTTTACGCCACCTTTCATCTCCTGTTAGCAGGGACCGCGCAAGAGTGGCTCTGGCTCTATATGGAAGAGCAGGCAGAGGATGAGGTGGACGGGTTTACAAAGCTACGCGAAGCCCTTCTGGAGCACTTTCGGAAATCGGAGTGCGATGTGGAGATTCGCCAAGCTCTAAATGAGCGCAGGAGTCCCGCGAATCTTTTGATGATTTTTACGCTGCCATAAGGGGTATGGCATTCACAATGAAGACTAGGATGCCTGAACATAGCTTGGTGAATATCATAAGGCGGAATTTAAGATCGAAAATAAAGAACTTAATATCAGTTGAAATTACAGTGTAGGCGTGCGGAGAAGCACTTAGGCGAGCAGGAGGGTGTACTGCCGAGGAAAAAGACCGTTGATGAGGTTAGATTGATAGGGAAAGGGGCTCCCGGAGAAACGGAAGATACAGTGGACGCTATCGATTGGAGGGAGCGCAAGGGCTTCCACAGCGATCGGCCGGACAGGCACATGGTAGTGGCCGATGGCAAATCGATAGAGAAACAAGTCAGCGATAAATGTGACTTGCAATTCCATGAGCTGGTGTGCTTCAAATGTAACCAGGCGAGCACCAAATTCGTAGTGTGCGAGAAATGCAGACAGGAAAACCAGGTCCATGGCAGCCAAACCGGGATAGCTCGCCAGGGAACCTCGGTCCCGGAAAGAAAACAACACAAACCATTTTAAAAAACGAGAACCGCGTTTCTGAAGCACGCGGAACTGTGCTCAGAAGCCTGGAGGAGAGAGAGAAGGAGTACAATGAAGCAACGAGACGAATATTTGCGATAGCTTGCATGGACGAAAACCGGGGAAGCAGAACGAGAGGAAGAAACGCCAAGAAGATAGCCAAGCTACGGGAAAAAGTAAGGCAGCGCAAACATATAAGACGGGCCATGGCAGCCACAATAATCCGTAGCGAAACGGATCGTAGGCCTTACGCCGAAGTGTCAATCGACGGTGAACCCATGAGGGGATTGCTAGACAGCGGAGCCTAGGTCAGTTGTTTGGGGAGTGCAGCTGTGGGTCGTTGTATCAAAAAGGCAGTTCTCTGGATTGACGAGGAGCTGAAGACGGGTGATGGTAAAGGCCAAGCAGTGATAGGTAGGATCGAAGTGGAGGTAACATGGCGCGGTAAGACAGCGCGGCTGAGCCTGTATCTTGTTCCAAGCCTGAAACAGGAGCTATATCTAGGAATAGACTTCTGGGAAGCGTTTGACCTGTTGCCAGCTACTATATCAGAAATCAGTCTGGGCAGCCCGGGTACGATCGATCTCAGCCCTGAACAAGTGTTGAGACCAAAACGCGTGAAGTCCTTGTTCCCGTCATCGGAGACATTGGGTCTGGGGAAAACTCATCTCACGGAGCACGCGATAGAGGTGCACGAAGAGACGGTGCCAGTGAAACAACGATACTACCCGATGTCGCCGGTGAAGCAGCGGTGCGCATACGAGGAGATTGATCGTATGCTGGAGCTCGGCGTTATAGAGGAAAGCGAGAGCGCCTGGAGTTCGCCTATCGTTTTGGTCCAGAAGCCTGGCAAGAATAGATTATGCGTTGATATGCGCAAGCTAAACGAACGTACCAAAAAGGAAGCGTATCCGACTCAGCACTTAGACGGAATTCTGAGTCGCCTACGTGACACGTTCTTCATAACCGGAATCGATCTAAAGGATGCCTTTTGGCAGATCCCGTTGGAGGAGAAGTCGCGGGAGAAGACGGCGTTCACCGTCCCTGGGCGACCGTTATACCACTTCATGGTTATGCCCTTCGGTCTGTGTAATGCGCGCCAGAGGCTCTGCCGTCTAATGGATAAGGTGATACCGTCCAGGCTAAGGGAGAACGTATTTGTCTACATTGATGACTTGCTGGTGTGCTCACCGGACTTTGACACTCACTTGCAACACCTCGGTGAAATTGCGGAATGTCTTGCTAAAGCAGGACTAACGATAAATCTACATAAATCTAAATTTTGCCAGAAGGAAGTACGCTATCTGGGATTTATCATTGGGCAGGGTGAGCTACGCACGGATCCCGCGAAAGTGGACGCCATGATGGAATTCCCGCTCCCAAGGACGATCAGACAGTTAAGACGATTCCTCGGCCTGACGGGATGGTACAGGCGATTCATTCCAAACTACGCTGTAGTCACGGCGCCACTTACCGACTGCCTCAAAAAGAGCAAAGAGTTCTCTATGACGGAGGAAGCAATCGCAGCGTTCGAGCAGTTGAAGAGAGACCTGGTTTCCTCGAAGGTTCTCGTCAACCCTGACTTCACCAAGCATTTTACGTACAGTGCGATGCTTCCACGACAGGCATAGGAGGGGTGCTGTTTCAGCTCGATGATGAGGGAAACGAGCGACCGGTTACGTATATGTCGCAGAAGTTGAACTCGGCTCAGCGAAACTACACTGTCACCGAGCTGGAGTGCTTGGCAGCCGTGAGGAGCGTGGAGAAGTTTCGACCGTACATAGATGGCACGAGGTTTACTATAATAACCGACCACATGAGCCTCAAGTGGCTCATGAACAGCCGGGACCTGGCAGGACGTTTAGCGCGGTGGATCATCAAACTACAAGCATTTGATTTTACCATCGAACATCGAAAGGGTACGAGGAATGTAGTCCCAGACGTTCTTAGCAGGGTGAACATGGACGAAATAGAAGTTTCCAGTCTTGAAATGGATATCTCGTTAAGCGACGAGGAGTTTCGGTCTGAAAGTTAAATCAAGTTAGTAAAGGCTGTACAGGACAACGTGGAACGGGTGCCGGACCTCAAAGTCGAGTCGGGTATCGTCTACAAAAACACCAGATTCCGAAGAGACGAGGAGACAGAGGATTTGGGTTGGAAGTTATGGGTCCCCGAAGGGCTACGGAAGTTGCTGCTGGAGCGGATGCACGATGGGGTGACGGCAGGTCACGGCGGAGTTTTAAAGACGATTCGGCGACTGCAAAGCCGGTATTATTGGCCAGGAATGGTAGTAGCAGTCAAAAATTACGTAAGGGAGTGTGAGGTATGCAAGTGTTCAAAGGCCTCGAACACCGTAAGTAGACCCCCAATGGGAAATCGCGTGGAAACCGAGAGACCCTTGCAGCGCCTCTACATAGATTTCTGTGGGCCGTATCCACGCTCACGCCAGGGTAATTGCTACGTTTTGGTAGTGTTGGACCACTTCACCAAGTTTATATTTCTCAAGCCTATGACAAGTGCCACGGCCAAGGAGGTGGTGCGTTACCTGGAGAGTGATGTCTTCCATATCTTCGGGGTTCCAGAGGTTGTTGTTTCGGATAATGGGCGGCAGTTTGTGTCCGAGATGTTCAAAAGATTTCTCTCGGGATATGGCGTCAAGCATCTTCGGACCGCCGTGTATTCTCCCCAGGCTAACGCGTCGGAACGAGTGAACAGATCCCTGCTGGCCATAGTCAGAGCATATATCGATGAAGGGGATCAGAAATCGTGTGACGCGCACGTCTCGACAGCGGCTTTCGCGCTTCGTAGCGCCGTCCATGAAGCGATCCAAACAGAGCCTTACCGAACCCTTTTTCGCCAGTCCATGGTGCAGCACGCAGAGACGTATGGATTGCTGCGGAAGCTGGGAGAAATAGAGTATTCGGAGGTGGAAGTGCTGCCCAGAGACTTTCGGATAAAACTCCTTAGGGATAAAATAGCCCAGAGTCTGAGGCTGGCTTATGCGAAGGGGCAGAAGGCGTACAACACGCGGTCGAAGCCCATTGAGTATTCAGTGGGACAGGTGGTTTACCGCAGAAGTTTCCGACAAAACGACGCGACTCGAGGGTTCAGTGCCAAGTTGGCATCGAAGTTCATTAAGGCGGTGGTTATCCGGCGGGTGGGTAACTGTCTTTATGAAGTGGCGGATATGCGAGGCAGGCCTACAGGCATTTTCCACGCCAAGGACTTGCGGGTTTGAGGCAGGGACGGGGGTTCGGGCCCCACACTACAATGGAAGTCTCAAAACCCATCTCTTCGTCTTTCGAGCCCATAGAATCGAGTCTATGTGGGAATCAATTCGATTCGGAGCAGGCATGCCATACAGGCACGAGTATAGGTATTTATTTTGAGTGATTATTGTAAGCGTCTAGTAGGGCAACAATAAAAAGAATTGATGTGAGCGTGAGGCATGAGCCGGATGGTGGAAGTCTTGTAACAAAAGAGCGTCAGGTACGCATAGGAGCTACTAGTTGATGGCAGAGGCGCCTCAGGGCTAAAGGCTGGTAGGTCAGTTTGGTATTATAGATGAAAAGCATTCAACGATAGTTCACCATTTGAAAGCATGCCGAGGGCGTTAGTCAGCCTCTCTAAGATAATTCTAAAGACGCAGGCAATATCGCAATAATTAGCTACTCAGTTTGACGGACAATATAGCTCTTTTATTTGGTAGAAGACATTCGAGAATAGCGTGCCCATGTCATTAGAAAACACCTCAACGTGAGTATGTATTATTTGTCAGCAACGATTGTTTGCACTCATTAGCCTCAAGATTCACACGCTTGCTAAACTCTTACGCAAAGAGAGCCTGGGTAAGTTCTGTTCGCGGATGTCTCGCGTCGGTTGTCACTGCAACAACCACAACATTTATTTTATGTCACTATAATATTTACACTATAAATTTGAATTATCTGATGTGCATACACGCATATTTCTTTAGTAAGTAAGAACACGAATTCGAGCCATTAATTCGGCTGCTTACTCCATGAGTATTCAAAACATGAAATATTAGAATATGTTCTTATTTCTGAATAATAATGGGCCAGGGGCTCGTACATGTATATTAGGTTGAAGTTGCTTTTGAAGTAGATAGATCAGCGGGAGAACCCGAACCTGATTGGTATAGTATAAGTGCAGACTACGCTGGAGAAGGAAGCGTAGATGAATTGTAACTAGTTTAAGATTGAAGTTATTAAATGAATATGATTTGCTAAGCATTAAGGGACGTGTGTGGTATCTTGTGTTCGGGTGATGCTTGGGCCGGAAGGGCCATAGCATGGGGCGAATAATGGGACAGTGATTGTAGAGGGGACTCATATCGGGTTAATCGCGAGTGGTGGTAGTAACATCAAACCAACGGGTACGATTTCTTTTTCTTATTGCTATCGCGGTATATCTATTAACAACGCTTAAGGTGATCCCAACGACCCACCCCAATCCGGCGAGCTAAGAAGCAACATGCGTACCCAGGGGATTCATCAGGCATCGCAACAACATCGCCTTGCCGCGCTCACCTCAAGCGGGAGGTAACAGAATGGCTAGACGGATTTTGTTGAAATTTGGCACGCCTACAGGTTATAGTCTGGAAGGAGCTATAGGCTATTTTTTTTTCTTTTGTTTCTTTTCGAAATTTTTTTATTCCATATAACTGTAAGTATATTGAACCCATACTTATGATATTTCGCATATACATAGGTATATAAAGGTCGTACAATATGGGTATCAAACGAAAGGGGAAGGCCCCAGGTTTCATTTAAGCTTCGATATATTTCGATAAATTGATCAATAACTAAGTTATCGGTCAAAATGCGATTTCCCAAAAACCTTAAACTTGCCCTACAATATGGGTATCAAACGAAAGAAGAAGGCCGCAGGTTTCATTTGTACTTCAATATATTTCGATAAATTGATCGATAACTGAGTCATCCGTCAAAATTCGATTGCCCGAAAACCTCTATATTACCCTACAATATGGGTATCAAGCGAAAGGAGATAGCTCCAGGTCTCATTTGTACTTCAATATATTTCGATAAATTGATCGATAACTGAGTCATCGGTCAAAATGCGATTGCCCGAAAACCTCTATATTACCCTGCAATATGGGTATCAAACGAAAGGGGATAGCTCCAGGTTTCATTTGGACTTCGATAGGTTTCGATAAATGTATCGATAACTGAGTTATCGGTGAAAATGTTATTGCACAAAAACCTTAAAATTGCCCTACAATATGGGTATCAAACGAAAGGGGAAGGCCGCAGGTTTCATTTGTACTTCAATATATTTCGATAAATTGATCGATAACTGAGTCATCGGTCAAAATTCGATTACCCGAAAACCTCTATATTACCCTACAATATGGGTATCAAGCGAAAGGGCATAGCTCCAGCTCTCATTTGTACTTCAATATATTTCGATAAATGTATCGATAACTGAGTTATCGGTGAAAATGTTATTGCACAAAAACCTTAAAATTGCCCTACAATATGGGTATCAAACGAAAGGGGAAGGCCCCAGGTTTCATTTGTACTTCAATATATTTCGATAAATTGATCGATAACTGAGTCATCGGTCAAAATGCGATTGCCCGAAAACTTCTATATTACCCTACAATATGGGTATCAAACGAAAGGGGATAGCTCCAGGTTTCATTTGGACTTCGATATATTTCGATAAATTTATCGATAACTGAGTTATCGGTGATTGCCCGAAAAAATTAACATTACTCTATAATATGGGTATAAAACGAAAGGGGATAGCTCCAGGTTTCATTTGGACTTCGATAGGTTTCGATAAATTGATCGATAACTAAGTTATCGGTCAAAATGCGATTTCCCAAAAACCTTAAACTTGCCCTACAATATGGGTATCAAACGAAAGGGGAAGGCCCCAGGTTTCATTTGTACTTCAATATATTTCGATAAATTAATCGATAACTGAGTTATCGGTCAAAATGCGACTGTCCGAAAACCTCTTTATTACATTACAATATGGGTATCAAACGAAAGGGGATAGCTCCAGGTTTCATTTGGACTTCGATATATTTCGATAAATTTATCGATAACTGAGTTATCGGTGATTGCCCAAAAACCTTAACATTACTCTATAATCTATATATAAAAATGGAGCCTATTTTCCTTGCTGACGCTATAACTCCAGAACGGCAGGACCGAATTAAACGAAATTTTGCACGTAGTTTTTGATTGAGCCCGACATGTATAAGAAAACGGGAAGGTTTTGGAGATATTCCACAAAATGTGGACCAGGGGTGACTCCAGAAAGTGTTTGTACGATATGGGTATCAAATGAAAGCTATTGATGAGTGTTCTAACATGGATTGGTTTTGAGTCCCATATGGGGTCCCGTTTCCGAGATATTAGCCCAAATGTGGCCCAGGGGTGACTACAGAAAGTGTTTGTACGATATGGGTATCAAATGAAAGGTATTGATGAGTGTTCTAACATGGAGTGGTTTTGAGTCCCATATGGGGTCCCGTTTCCGAGATATTGACCCAAATGTGGACCAGGGGTGACTCCAGAAAGTGTTTGTACGATATGAGTATCAATTGAAAGGTATTGATAAGTGTTCTAACATGGAGTGGTTTTGAGTCCCATATGGGGTCCCGTTTCCGAGATATTGACCCAAATGTGGACCAGAGGTGACTCCAGAAAGTGTTTGTACGATATGGGTATCAAATGAAAGGTGTTGACGAGCGCTTGAACATAGTGTAGTTATTAGTCCCATATAAGACCCCGTATTCGAGGTATTTCCCAAAATATGGACCAGGTGTGACCCCAGACGGGTTTTCTACAATATGGGTATCAAATAAAAGGTATTGATGAGTATTTAAAAAAGAGGTGATTTTCAAGACCCTATGCGACCCGTTTTCCGAGATATCTACCAAAATGTGGACCAGGGGTGACCTTATAAGGTGTTTATACGATATGGGTGTCGAATAAAAGGTTTTAATGAGTGTTTAAAAAAGAGGTGATTTTCAGGACCCTATGCTACCCCGCTTACGAGTTATCCAAAAATGAGGACCAGGTATAATATAAAAAAAAGTCGGAAAGCAGGAAAATAATGGAAGTCATTTTTCACATACATCGCCATTAATTTTATGTGACATTTTTTCTTATGCGCACGTTCTTTCAAACGCAAAATTAAAACCGTTATTGTGTTCACTGTGAAATTGAAAAATGTATAGTAACTCATCAATTGAGAACGGCTGGACCGATTTCACTAATTTTTTTTTTGTATTTGTTTGTGCCCCGAGAAGGTTCTTCAGAAATAAAAAGTTAAAAAAGTTTCTGGAATCCTGAGATATTGACCGAAATGTGGACCAGATACCCCGAATGTATTTTAACAATATGCGTATCAAATTAAAGGTGTTGATGAGGGTTTTCTCAAGGAACAGTTTTCAGGTTCATCAGCGAACCCGTTTCCAAGATATTGACCATTAGGTGGACCAAGGCGGACCCAAGAATAAGCTCATATAATATAGCTATCATATCAAAAGTGTTGATGACTGTGTCCGCTTAGAGTGAATTTTAGATTCATCTGAATTCAGGAAAAAAATTATCATACAAAAGCTTTTTCATAGAGCTGTTTGCCTTATCTATATATATAAAAATGGAGGGAAAAAATGTATAGTAACTCATCAATTGAGAACGGCTGGACCGATTTCACTAATTTATTTTTTATTGTATTTGTTTGTGCCCCGAGAAGGTTCTTCAGAAAGAAAAAGTTAAAAAAGTTTCTGGAATCCTGAGATATTGACCAAAATGTGGACCAGGGGTGACCCCGAATGTATTTTAACAATATGCGTATCAAATTAAAGGTGTCGATGAGAGTTTTCACAAGGAACAGTTTTCAGGTTCATCAGCGAACCCGTTTCCAAGAAATTGACCATTAGGTGGACCAAGGCTGACCCAAGAATCTATGTATATCTATATATAAAAATGGAGCCTATTTTCCTTGCTGACGCTATAACTCCAGAACGGCAGGACCGAATTAAACGAAATTTTGCACGTAGTTTTTGATTGAGCCCGACATGGTTTATGGCCAAAAAAAGTATAAGAAACCGGGAAGGTTTTGGAGATATTATACAAAATGTGGACCAGGGGTGACTCCAGAAAGTGTTTGTACGATATGGGTATCAAATGAAAGCTATTGATGAGTGTTCTAACATGGATTGGTTTTGAGTCCCATATGGGGTCCCGTTTCCGAGATATTAACCCAAATGTGGACCAGGGGTGACGATATGGGTATCAAATGAAAGGTATTGATGAGTGTTCTAACATGGAGTGGTTTTGAGTCCCATATGGGGTCCCGTTTCCGAGATATTGACCCAAATGTGGACCAGGGGTGACTCCAGAAAGTGTTTGTACGATATGAGTATCAATTGAAAGGTATTGATAAGTGTTCTAACATGGAGTGGTTTTGAGTCCCATATGGGGTCCCGTTTCCGAGATATTGACCCAAATGTGGACCAGAGGTGACTCCAGAAAGTGTGAAAGAAAGTGAAAGGTGTTGACGAGCGTGAAAGGTGTTGACGAGCGCTTGAACATAGAACGAGAAAGTGAAAGGTGTTGACGAGCGCTTGAACATAGTGTAGTTATTAGTCCCATATAAGACCCCGTATTCGAGGTATTTCCCAAAATATGGACCAGGTGTGACCCCAGACGGGGTTTCTACAATATGGGTATCAAATAAAAGGTATTGATGAGTATTTAAAAAAGAGGTGATTTTCAAGACCCTATGCGACCCGTTTTCCGAGATATCTACCAAAATGTGGACCAGGGGTGACCTTAGAAGGTGTTTATACGATATGGGTGTCGAATAAAAGGTGTTAATGAGTGTTTAAAAAAGAGGTGATTTTCAGGACCCTATGCTACCCCGCTTACGAGTTATCCAAAAATGAGGACCAGGTATAATATAAAAAAAAGTCGGAAAGCAGGAAAATAATGGAAGTCATTTTTCACATACATCGCCATTAATTTTATGTGACATTTTCTCTTATGCGCACGTTCTTTCAAACGCAAAATTAAAACCGTTATTGTGTTCACTGTGAAATTGAAAAATGTATAGTAACTCATCAATTGAGAACGGCTGGACCGATTTCACTAATTTTTTTTTTGTATTTGTTTGTGCCCCGAGAAGGTTCTTCAGAAATAAAAAGTTAAAAAAGTTTCTGGAATCCTGAGATATTGACCGAAATGTGGACCAGATACCCCGAATGTATTTTAACAATATGCATATCAAATTAAAGGTGTTGATGAGGGTTTTCTCAAGGAACAGTTTTCAGGTTCATCAGCGAACCCGTTTCCAAGATATTGACCATTAGGTGGACCAAGGCTGACCCAAGAATAAGCTCATATAATATAGCTATCATATCAAAAGTGTTGATGACTGTGTCCGCTTAGAGTGAATTTTAGATTCATCTGAATTCAAGAAAAAAATTATTATACAAAAGCTTTTTCATAGAGCTGTTTGCCTTATCTATTTATAAAAATGAATCCCTATTTCCCTTGGTCATCGCATCACGCCTGAATGGATAAACTAATTACAAAAGTTAAACTAGGTTATGTCGATTTGCTATTCTTTTTTCAATTCTGTTCGCAGTTTTGGTAAGTTTGAATATATTAACTGACGGTGTCACCTCCTAAAAAAATTGAATGCGTGTCGTGAAATAACATTGAAACATTGCCTTATCTTATAAATTGTGAAACATTGCCTTATCTTATAAATAAAAATGAATGTGTGTCTGTGTCTCCTTTATGGGCGTCCAAAGTACTCAACCGACTTTTATGAAATTTTCACAGTATATTCTTGAGATCATGGGATAAAGCATAGGCTATATTAATTTTTGGAAAAGTGGGCGGTGCCACTCCCCCAGGCTATATAAAACTACAATTCTTCATAACTCTGAACATATTTGGTCTCAATTAATGATTTTTGGATATGTGTGTCCTTTGGTCAAGATTTATGTAATTTTGGAAAAGTGGGCGGTGCCACGCCCACATTTTTTGTGTTTTGTTTGTACTTCAATAATGTCCAAAGTTTATGGTCGATCTCTTTTAAACTTTCAAGACTGGTTAAGAAAATTGTTGTGTACGATTTAGGCTATATCAATTTTTGGAAAAGTAGGCGGTGCCACGCCCCAAGGCTATATAAAATTTAAATTCTTCATAGCTCTGAACATATTTGGTCTAAATTAATGATTTCTGGATATGTGTGTCCTTCGGTCAAGATTTATGTAATTTTGGAAAAGTGGGCGGTGCCACGCCCACATTTTTTGTGTTTTGTTTGTACTTCAATAATGTCCAAAGTTTATGGTCGATCTCTTTTAAACTGTCAAGATTGGTTCAGAAGATTGTTGTGTACGATTTAGGCTATATCAATTTTTGGAAAAGTAGGCGGTGCCACGCCCCCAGGCTATATAAAATTTAAATTCTTCATAGCTCTGAACATATTTGGTCTAAATTAATGATTTCTGGATATGTGTGTCCTTTGGTCAAGATTTATGTAATTTTGGAAAAGTGGGGTGCCACGCCCCTTTTTTGTGTTTTGTTTGTACTTCAATAATGTCCAAAGTTTATGGTTGATCTGTTTTAAACTTTTCCAATACGTTAAAATCTTCGTTGGGTACGACATATGTACATAGGCTACATTTGTAAATTCTTTCGAAAAGTGGGCAGTTCCAGGACCACAAGCTAAGTAATATTACAATTCGTTATATCCCTGAATGTATTTGCTTTAGTGACATTTTAACGTTCTTAAATCTTAATCAAAGCACTTAATTTTTTTTGTTTGTTATTGCCGCTCATACATATCCAGAGTATTATAGGTAGATATCTATATATAAAAATGGAGCCTATTTTCCTTGCTGACGCTATAACTCCAGAACGGCAGGACCGAATTAAACGAAATTTCGCACGTAGTTTTTGATTGAGCCCGACATGGTTTATGGCCAAAAAAAGTATAAGAAACCGGGAAGGTTTTGGAGATATTCCACAAAATGTGGACCAGGGGTGACTCCAGAAAGTGTTTGTACGATATGGGTATCAAATGAAAGCTATTGATGAGTGTTCTAACATGGATTGGTTTTGAGTCCCATATGGGGTCCCGTTTCCGAGATATTAACCCAAATGTGGACCAGGAGTGACGATATGGGTATCAAATGAAAGGTATTGATGAGTGTTCTAACATGGAGTGGTTTTGAGTCCCATATGGGGTCCCGTTTCCGAGATATTGACCCAAATGTGGACCAGGGGTGACTCCAGAAAGTGTTTGTACGATATGAGTATCAATTGAAAGGTATTGATAAGTGTTCTAACATGGAGTGGTTTTGAGTCCCATATGGGGTCCCGTTTCCGAGATATTGACCCAAATGTGGACCAGAGGTGACTCCAGAAAGTGTGAAAGAAAGTGAAAGGTGTTGACGAGCGTGAAAGGTGTTGACGAGCGCTTGAACATAGAACGAGAAAGTGAAAGGTGTTGACGAGCGCTTGAACATAGTGTAGTTATTAGTCCCATATAAGACCCCGTATTCGAGGTATTTACCAAAATATGGACCAGGTGTGACCCCAGACGGGGTTTCTACAATATGGGTATCAAATAAAAGGTATTGATGAGTATTTAAAAAAGAGGTGATTTTCAAGACCCTATGCGACCCGTTTTCCGAGATATCTACCAAAATGTGGACCAGGGGTGACCTTAGAAGGTGTTTATACGATATGGGTGTCGAATAAAAGGTGTTAATGAGTGTTTAAAAAAGAGGTGGTTTTCAGGACCCTATGCTACCCCGCTTACGAGTTATCCAAAAATGAGGACCAGGTATAATATAAAAAAAAGTCGGAAAGCAGGAAAATAATGGAAGTCATTTTTCACATACATCGCCATTAATTTTATGTGACATTTTCTCTTATGCGCACGTTCTTTCAAACGCAAAATTAAAACCGTTATTGTGTTCACTGTGAAATTGAAAAATGTATAGTAACTCATCAATTGAGAACGGCTGGACCGATTTCACTAATTTTTTTTTTGTATTTGTTTGTGCCCCGAGAAGGTTCTTCAGAAATAAAAAGTTAAAAAAGTTTCTGGAATCCTGAGATATTGACCGAAATGTGGACCAGATACCCCGAATGTATTTTAACAATATGCATATCAAATTAAAGGTGTTGATGAGGGTTTTCTCAAGGAACAGTTTTCAGGTTCATCAGCGAACCCGTTTCCAAGATATTGACCATTAGGTGGACCAAGGCTGACCCAAGAATAAGCTCATATAATATAGCTATCATATCAAAAGTGTTGATGACTGTGTCCGCTTAGAGTGAATTTTAGATTCATCTGAATTCAAGAAAAAAATTATTATACAAAAGCTTTTTCATAGAGCTGTTTGCCTTATCTATTTATAAAAATGAATCCCTATTTCCCTTGGTCATCGCATCACGCCTGAATGGATAAACTAATTACAAAAGTTAAACTAGGTTATGTCGATTTGCTATTCTTTTTTCAATTCTGTTCGCAGTTTTGGTAAGTTTGAATATATTAACTGACGGTGTCACCTCCTAAAAAAATTGAATGCGTGTCGTGAAATAACATTGAAACATTGCCTTATCTTATAAATTGTGAAACATTGCCTTATCTTATAAATAAAAATGAATGTGTGTCTGTGTCTCCTTTATGGGCGTCCAAAGTACTCAACCGACTTTTATGAAATTTTCACAGTATATTCTTGAGATCATGGGATAAAGCATAGGCTATATTAATTTTTGGAAAAGTGGGCGGTGCCACTCCCCCAGGCTATATAAAACTACAATTCTTCATAACTCTGAACATATTTGGTCTCAATTAATGATTTTTGGATATGTGTGTCCTTTGGTCAAGATTTATGTAATTTTGGAAAAGTGGGCGGTGCCACGCCCACATTTTTTGTGTTTTGTTTGTACTTCAATAATGTCCAAAGTTTATGGTCGATCTCTTTTAAACTTTCAAGACTGGTTAAGAAAATTGTTGTGTACGATTTAGGCTATATCAATTTTTGGAAAAGTAGGCGGTGCCACGCCCCAAGGCTATATAAAATTTAAATTCTTCATAGCTCTGAACATATTTGGTCTAAATTAATGATTTCTGGATATGTGTGTCCTTCGGTCAAGATTTATGTAATTTTGGAAAAGTGGGGTGCCACGCCCCTTTTTTGTGTTTTGTTTGTACTTCAATAATGTCCAAAGTTTATGGTTGATCTGTTTTAAACTTTTCCAATACGTTAAAATCTTCGTTGGGTACGACATATGTACATAGGCTACATTTGTAAATTCTTTCGAAAAGTGGGCAGTTCCAGGACCACAAGCTAAGTAATATTACAATTCGTTATATCCCTGAATGTATTTGCTTTAGTGACATTTTAACGTTCTTAAATCTTAATCAAAGCACTTAATTTTTTTTGTTTGTTATTGCCGCTCATACATATCCAGAGTATTATAGGTAGATATCTATATATAAAAATGGAGCCTATTTTCCTTGCTGACGCTATAACTCCAGAACGGCAGGACCGAATTAAACGAAATTTCGCACGTAGTTTTTGATTGAGCCCGACATGGTTTATGGCCAAAAAAAGTATAAGAAACCGGGAAGGTTTTGGAGATATTCCACAAAATGTGGACCAGGGGTGACTCCAGAAAGTGTTTGTACGATATGGGTATCAAATGAAAGCTATTGATGAGTGTTCTAACATGGATTGGTTTTGAGTCCCATATGGGGTCCCGTTTCCGAGATATTAACCCAAATGTGGACCAGGAGTGACGATATGGGTATCAAATGAAAGGTATTGATGAGTGTTCTAACATGGAGTGGTTTTGAGTCCCATATGGGGTCCCGTTTCCGAGATATTGACCCAAATGTGGACCAGGGGTGACTCCAGAAAGTGTTTGTACGATATGAGTATCAATTGAAAGGTATTGATAAGTGTTCTAACATGGAGTGGTTTTGAGTCCCATATGGGGTCCCGTTTCCGAGATATTGACCCAAATGTGGACCAGAGGTGACTCCAGAAAGTGTGAAAGAAAGTGAAAGGTGTTGACGAGCGTGAAAGGTGTTGACGAGCGCTTGAACATAGAACGAGAAAGTGAAAGGTGTTGACGAGCGCTTGAACATAGTGTAGTTATTAGTCCCATATAAGACCCCGTATTCGAGGTATTTCCCAAAATATGGACCAGGTGTGACCCCAGACGGGGTTTCTACAATATGGGTATCAAATAAAAGGTATTGATGAGTATTTAAAAAAGAGGTGATTTTCAAGACCCTATGCGACCCGTTTTCCGAGATATCTACCAAAAAGTGGACCAGGGGTGACCTTAGAAGGTGTTTATACGATATGGGTGTCGAATAAAAGGTGTTAATGAGTGTTTAAAAAAGAGGTGATTTTCAGGACCCTATGCTACCCCGCTTACGAGTTATCCAAAAATGAGGACCAGGTATAATATAAAAAAAAGTCGGAAAGCAGGAAAATAATGGAAGTCATTTTTCACATACATCGCCATTAATTTTATGTGACATTTTCTCTTATGCGCACGTTCTTTCAAACGCAAAATTAAAACCGTTATTGTGTTCACTGTGAAATTGAAAAATGTATAGTAACTCATCAATTGAGAACGGCTGGACCGATTTCACTAATTTTTTTTTTGTATTTGTTTGTGCCCCGAGAAGGTTCTTCAGAAATAAAAAGTTAAAAAAGTTTCTGGAATCCTGAGATATTGACCGAAATGTGGACCAGATACCCCGAATGTATTTTAACAATATGCATATCAAATTAAAGGTGTTGATGAGGGTTTTCTCAAGGAACAGTTTTCAGGTTCATCAGCGAACCCGTTTCCAAGATATTGACCATTAGGTGGACCAAGGCTGACCCAAGAATAAGCTCATATAATATAGCTATCATATCAAAAGTGTTGATGACTGTGTCCGCTTAGAGTGAATTTTAGATTCATCTGAATTCAAGAAAAAAATTATTATACAAAAGCTTTTTCATAGAGCTGTTTGCCTTATCTATTTATAAAAATGAATCCCTATTTCCCTTGGTCATCGCATCACGCCTGAATGGATAAACTAATTACAAAAGTTAAACTAGGTTATGTCGATTTGCTATTCTTTTTTCAATTCTGTTCGCAGTTTTGGTAAGTTTGAATATATTAACTGACGGTGTCACCTCCTAAAAAAATTGAATGCGTGTCGTGAAATAACATTGAAACATTGCCTTATCTTATAAATTGTGAAACATTGCCTTATCTTATAAATAAAAATGAATGTGTGTCTGTGTCTCCTTTATGGGCGTCCAAAGTACTCAACCGACTTTTATGAAATTTTCACAGTATATTCTTGAGATCATGGGATAAAGCATAGGCTATATTAATTTTTGGAAAAGTGGGCGGTGCCACTCCCCCAGGCTATATAAAACTACAATTCTTCATAACTCTGAACATATTTGGTCTCAATTAATGATTTTTGGATATGTGTGTCCTTTGGTCAAGATTTATGTAATTTTGGAAAAGTGGGCGGTGCCACGCCCACATTTTTTGTGTTTTGTTTGTACTTCAATAATGTCCAAAGTTTATGGTCGATCTCTTTTAAACTTTCAAGACTGGTTAAGAAAATTGTTGTGTACGATTTAGGCTATATCAATTTTTGGAAAAGTAGGCGGTGCCACGCCCCAAGGCTATATAAAATTTAAATTCTTCATAGCTCTGAACATATTTGGTCTAAATTAATGATTTCTGGATATGTGTGTCCTTCGGTCAAGATTTATGTAATTTTGGAAAAGTGGGGTGCCACGCCCCTTTTTTGTGTTTTGTTTGTACTTCAATAATGTCCAAGGTTTATGGTTGATCTGTTTTAAACTTTTCCAATACGTTAAAATCTTCGTTGGGTACGACATATGTACATAGGCTACATTTGTAAATTCTTTCGAAAAGTGGGCAGTTCCAGGACCACAAGCTAAGTAATATTACAATTCGTTATATCCCTGAATGTATTTGCTTTAGTGACATTTTAACGTTCTTAAATCTTAATCAAAGCACTTAATTTTTTTTGTTTGTTATTGCCGCTCATACATATCCAGAGTATTATAGGTAGATATCTATATATAAAAATGGAGCCTATTTTCCTTGCTGACGCTATAACTCCAGAACGGCAGGACCGAATTAAACGAAATTTCGCACGTAGTTTTTGATTGAGCCCGACATGGTTTATGGCCAAAAAAAGTATAAGAAACCGGGAAGGTTTTGGAGATATTCCACAAAATGTGGACCAGGGGTGACTCCAGAAAGTGTTTGTACGATATGGGTATCAAATGAAAGCTATTGATGAGTGTTCTAACATGGATTGGTTTTGAGTCCCATATGGGGTCCCGTTTCCGAGATATTAACCCAAATGTGGACCAGGGGTGACGATATGGGTATTGATGAGTGTTCTAACATGGAGTGGTTTTGAGTCCCATATGGGGTCCCGTTTCCGAGATATTGACCCAAATGTGGACCAGGGGTGACTCCAGAAAGTGTTTGTACGATATGAGTATCAATTGAAAGGTATTGATAAGTGTTCTAACATGGAGTGGTTTTGAGTCCCATATGGGGTCCCGTTTCCGAGATATTGACCCAAATGTGGACCAGAGGTGACTCCAGAAAGTGTTTGTACGATATGGGTATCAAATGAAAGGTGTTGACGAGCGCTTGAACATAGTGTAGTTATTAGTCCCATATAAGACCCCGTATTCGAGGTATTTCCCAAAATATGGACCAGGTGTGACCCCAGACGGGTTTTCTACAATATGGGTATCAAATAAAAGGTATTGATGAGTATTTAAAAAAGAGGTGATTTTCAAGACCCTATGCGACCCGTTTTCCGAGATATCTACCAAAATGTGGACCAGGGGTGACCTTAGAAGGTGTTTATACGATATGGGTGTCGAATAAAAGGTGTTAATGAGTGTTTAAAAAAGAGGTGATTTTCAGGACCCTATGCTACGAGTTATCCAAAAATGAGGACCAGGTATAATATAAAAAAAAAGTCGGAAAGCAGGAAAATAATGGAAGTTATTTTTCACATACATCGCCATTAATTTTATGTGACATTTTTTCTTATGCGCACATTCTTTCAAACGCAAAATTAGAACCGTTATTGTGTTCACTGTGAAATTGAAAAATGTATAGTAACTCATCAATTGAGAACGGCTGGACCGATTTCACTAATTTTTTTTTGTATTTGTTTGTGCCCCGAGAAGGTTCTTCAGAAATAAAAAGTTAAAAAAGTTTCTGGAATCCTGAGATATTGACCGAAATGTGCACCAGATACCCCGAATGTATTTTAACAATATGCATATCAAATTAAAGGTGTTGATGAGGGTTTTCTCAAGGAACAGTTTTCAGGTTCATCAGCGAACCCGTTTCCAAGATATTGACCATTAGGTGGACCAAGGCTGACCCAAGAATAAGCTCATATAATATAGCTATCATATCAAAAGTGTTGATGACTGTGTCCGCTTAGAGTGAATTTTAGATTCATCTGAATTCAAGAAAAAAATTATTATACAAAAGCTTTTTCATAGAGCTGTTTGCCTTATCTATTTATAAAAATGAATCCCTATTTCCCTTGGTCATCGCATCACGCCTGAATGGATAAACTAATTACAAAAGTTAAACTAGGTTATGTCGATTTGCTATTCTTTTTTCAATTCTGTTCGCAGTTTTGGTAAGTTTGAATATATTAACTGACGGTGTCACCTCCTAAAAAAATTGAATGCGTGTCGTGAAATAACATTGAAACATTGCCTTATCTTATAAATTGTGAAACATTGCCTTATCTTATAAATAAAAATGAATGTGTGTCTGTGTCTCCTTTATGGGCGTCCAAAGTACTCAACCGACTTTATGAAATTTTCACAGTATATTCTTGAGATCATGGGTTAAAGCATGGGCTATATTAATTTTTGGAAAAGTGGGCGGTGCCACTCCCCCAGGCTATATAAAACTACAATTCTTCATAACTCTGAACATATTTGGTATAAATTAATGATTTTTGGATATGTGTGTCCTTTGGTCAAGATTTATGTAATTTTGGAAAAGTGGGCGGTGCCACGCCCACATTTTTTGTGTTTTGTTTGTACTTCAATAATGTCCAAAGTTTATGGTCGATCTCTTTTAAACTTTCAAGACTGGTTAAGAAAATTGTTGTGTACGATTTAGGCTATATCAATTTTTGGAAAAGTAGGCGGTGCCACGCCCCAAGGCTATATAAAATTTAAATTCTTCATAGCTCTGAACATATTTGGTTTAAATTAATGATTTCTGGATATGTGTGTCCTTCGGTCAAGATTTATGTAATTTTGGAAAAGTGGGCGGTGCCACGCCCACATTTTTTGTGTTTTGTTTGTACTTCAATAATGTCCAAAGTTTATGGTCGATCTCTTTTAAACTGTCAAGATTGGTTCAGAAGATTGTTGTGTACGATTTAGGCTATATCAAATTTTGGAAAAGTAGGCGGTGCCACGCCCCCAGGCTATATAAAATTTAAATTCTTCATAGCTCTGAACATATTTGGTCTAAATTAATGATTTCTGGATATGTGTGTCCTTTGGTCAAGATTTATGTAATTTTGGAAAAGTGGGCGGTGCCACGCCCCTTTTTTGTGTTTTGTTTGTACTTCAATAATGTCCAAAGTTTATGGTTGATCTGTTTTAAACTTTTCCAATACGTTAAAATCTTCGTTGGGTACGACATATGTACATAGGCTACATTTGTAAATTCTTTCGAAAAGTGGGCAGTTCCATTTTCAATTCGTTATACAAAACGAAGTTGTCATATAAACTCGACAAGTTAGACTGGCCATTCAGCCGTGCCAGCTAAATAAGTTTCTGTCGGGAATTTAGACTGGCCACTCAGCCGTGCCAGCTATATCCCAGCTACAGCCAAGAATTTAGACTGGCCACTCAGCCGTGCCAGCTAAATCCAAGCTACGGGACTCACACCTGCGTAGACTGGCCACACTGCCGCGCCAGCTACGTAACCTTAACCATTAGTATGTAAGATTAGATTAAGATTAAAATAAAAATAAATTTTTTTTTTTCTTCTCGTTTATGGGTCCACATATGTATGTACATACGTAAATAAATCTACTGGCAAGAAATATACAACTTTTTATTTTTTCAAAGTTTCTTCCACCTAGCTCTAGGTAAGAAGCAGAGGTACGGCCAGACGATAAACCTCAATCTTCGGGAGGTCGCTCAAGGGCAGACATTGGTGACTGCGCCATCCGGCACTCACCATCCTAGATATAAGCCAGTAGCTTTAAGAGGACGTGGTCGGAAATCCTGGGGGCGGATTAAGATGTTGCGTATCGCAAGGGGGCCGGCATGTTTAGGCCCGATGCCTAAAGTCTAAAAAAATGCGCCACCCTAATGGCACTTTTCATTTTATACAAAACCCCAACACCAAGCTGCCCACATGTATATACATGTACGCATATTCATGTTTGTCAGCAAACATATACATGCATGTGGGTGTGCATGTGTCGGTTCACCTCCCCTTAAAACCGCAGGCTGAAATATGGGGTTCAACGGTTGTCCGCGACTGGCCAACCGTCTACTTTTCCAGCGAGCGTTGAAGAAACCACATCACGGCCACCCCAGGACTTTCACCGGCAACCAATATTTAAGGTAAAACAATTTGTAAAATTATCAATCTTTTAACTCAATAAACGGCCACTATTTATAACGAGAATTCTCGTTCTTTTATTTTCTTTTCACACTAAATCACAAATCGACTGCGGTGCGTCCGAGCCACGGCCGCTCTTAAGAACCACCGCACCCGACTTTGTTCACCCTGAATGTATTTGCTTTAGTGACATTTTAACGTTCTTAAATCTTAATCAAAGCACTTAATTTTTTTTGTTTGTTATTGCCGCTCATACATATCCAGAGTATTATAGGTAGATATAGGATATAATTAAATAAGTACTAACTATACATCTGCTCAGCAGCGCATAAAGACTTTAAAGCCAGAAACATTGTATATCCTAAAGCACTGCAATAAATGGAATGTTAAAAGTTAAAGAAAAATATTTGAAAATGTATTTCTAGGGAAGTCACTGGTCAGGCAGAACAACGTCTGCCGGGTCTGCTAGTATGGGTATAAAACGAAAGGGGAAGGCCCCAGGTTTCATCTGTACTTCGACATATTTCGATAAATTTATCTATAACTGAGTTATCGGTAAAAATGCGATTGCAGAAAAACCTTAATATTACCCTACAATATTGTATCAAATCAACATTTGAAGTAGAATTCATCCTGGCACAATTTGTCAAAATTGAATTCTTGAAAGGCCTCCTAACGTTACCAACGAATACCTCAAAAGAACATTTTTGAAAACCAGTTTTCAATATTCTTTTTCAAAATTTGGTAAATTCTTCAGTAGGCAATAATCATACTAATATTATAAATGTGAATGTAGCGATGTTTGGATGTCCAGGCGTTTGCTTCTGTTACTCAATGACGTGAGAATGGCAAGACGGATTTTGATGAAGCTAGGAAAGCATACAGGTTATAGTCTGGAAGGAGTTATAGGCTATTTTATTTTATTAATTTTGGGGGTTCGGACGCTTCTAGGGACCATTACTTTTTGATATTTTTTCCCCCCATACAAATCTGAGTATACTTGACCTATATTTATGATATTTCGCATATATGTAGGTATAGGATGGCCACAGGTTTAATTTGGACATAAATATATTTCGGTAAATTTATGGACAACTGAGTTATTGGTCAAAATGCGATTGCAGAAAAACCTTAATATTACCCTACAATATTGTATTAAATCAACATTTGAATTTGCATTCATCCTGGCACAATTTGTCAAAATTGAATTCTTGAAAGGCCCCCTAACGCTACCAACGAATACCGCAAAAGAAAATTTTTGAAAACCGGTTTTCGATACTCTTTTTTCAAAATTTTCAAAATATTCGAATTTGGTAAATTCTTCAGTAGGCAATAATCCTACTAATATTATAAATGTGAATGTAGCGATGTTTGGATGTTTGGATGTCCAGACGTTTGCTTTTGTTCCCTAAAAACGTGAGAATGGCTAGACGGATTTTGTTGAAATTTGGCACGCCTACAGGTCATAGTCTGGAAGGAGCTATAGGCTAGTTTTTTTTCTTTTGTTTCTTTTCGAAATTTTTTTTATCTATATATATAAAAATAAGTCCCCGTATATGTACGTCGCCGAACTACTCATAAACGCGTAGTGCGATTTCAACCAAACTTATACACTACGTGGGCAGTGGTCCATTTATGGTTTATATGAAGTTTCAAGACCCTATGCGACCCGTTTTCCGAGATATCGATTTAAATATTGACCAGGGGTGACCCTAGAAGGTGTTTACACAATATGGGTATCGAATAAAAGGTGTTGATAAGGGTTTTAACACGAAGTGGTTCAAAGTCCAATATGGGACCCTGTTTCCGAGATATCGACCAAAATGTGGACCAAGCGTGACTCTAAAGAGTGTTTACACAATATGGGTACCAAATGAAAGGTGTTGATAAGGGTTTTAACAGGAAGTGGTTCAAAGTCCCATATGGGACCCCGTTTCCGAGATATCGACCAAAATGTGAACCAGGCGTGACTCTAAAAAGTGTTTGCTCAATATGGGTACCAAATGAATGGTGTTAATGAGGGTTTTAACAGGAAGTGGTTCAAAGTCGTATATGGGACCCCGTTTCCGAGATATCGACCAAAATGTAGACCAGGTGTGACTCTAAAAAGTGTTTGCGCAATATGGTATCTACCAAATGAAAGGTGTTGATGAGGGTTTTAATAGTAAGTGGTTCAAAGTCCAATATGGGACCCCGTTTCCTAGATATTGACCAAGATGTGGACCAGGTGTGACCCTAAAAAGCCTTTACACAATATGGGTACCAAATTAAAGCTGTTGATGACAGTTTAAAAAGGAAGTGGTTCAAAGTCCCATATGGGACCCCAAATGAGGACTAGGTGTGACTCTAAAAAGTGTTTGCACAATATGGTAGGTACCAAATGAAAGGTGTTGATGAGGGTTTTAATAGGAAGTGGTTCAAAGTCCAATATGGGACCTCTTTTCCTAGATATCGACCAAAATGTGTGACCCTAGAAAGGGTTTCGACAATATGGATACCAAAAGAAAGGTGTTGACTAAGGTTTCAACAGGGAGTGGTTTGGTACGCTGACGGATGTCGTAGCGAATAAAAGTATAATATATCCTTTTGATAATATATCATTTTGACAAGAAAATTAAGAACTTTTTATTTATTGTAGCTTTTGTATCATAAACCTTGGCTAGTATTACCGCGAGGTAAGAAAGCTTTCACTACCCCTCTTCCTCTCAATCAAAATATTTTAACATTTGACAAATTTTTATTTCACATTTGATTGGGGAAAAAACTATTAAATCAAATGAGCATATTTTCGCTTTTGAATAATTTTTAATTTAAAAAAAACGTTTACGTGCTGGTGATATATTACCATATTGGCTATTGAATAATTTGTTATAGAAAAAAATAGTTTATGTGCTGTGGATGTATTATTGGCTAATTTATACATTTTTGGAAAGGCTACTACTCCAGCTATCCAAAAATGTGTAAACTACCCGTTTTCCGAGATATCGACCAAAATATGGACCAGGGGTGACCCTAGAAAGTGTTTACACAATATGGGTATCGAATAAAAGGTGTTGATGAGGGTTTTAACAGGAAGTGGTTCCAAGTCCCATATGGGACCCCGTTTCCGAGATATCGACCAAAATATGGACCAGGTGTGACTCTAAAAAGTGTTTGCGCAATATGGTATCTACCAAATGAAGGTGTTGATGAGGGTTTTAATAGTAAGTGGTTCAAAGTCCAATATGGGACCCCGTTTCCTAGATATTGACCAAAATGTGTGACCCTAGAAAGGGTTTCGACAATATGGATACCAAAAGAAAGGTGTTGACTAAGGTTTCAACAGGGAGTGGTTTGGTACGCTGACGGATGTCGTAGCGTATAAAAGTATAATATATCCTTTTGATAATATATCATTTTGACAAGAAAATTAAGAACTTCTTATTTATTGTGGCTTTTGTATCATAAACCTTGGTTAGTATTACCGCGAGGTAAGAAAGCTTTCACTACCCCTCTTCCTCTCAATCAAAATATTTTAACATTTGACAAATTTTTATTTCAAATTTGATTGGGAAAAAAACTATTAAATCAAATGAGCATATTTTCGCTTTTGAATAATTTTTAATTTTCAAAAACGTTTATGTGCTGGTGTTATATTACCATACTAGAAGGACCCGGCAGACGTTGTTCTGCCCAAACTTAGGGAAAAAATCGCACGATAAATAAAAAAGTTTGGAATATTTCGGTCCCTGGTCCACTTCCCGGTAACTTTACATAAACACTCTCCGGGTTTCTACTGAGCTATCCTGTAAATATGAACAAAATCGGCGCTGTAGTTCCGAAGTCTATAACATACATATGTACATACAGGAGTTAATTTATTGAAATGTTGCAATGTCAAAGCGAACCCCGTGACCTCCCCCTTTCATTTGATACCCATATTGTATACAAACTAAGAGGTTTTTTGGCAACCACATTTTTACCGATAACTCAGTTATCGATTAATTTATCGAAATGTTGCAATGTCCAAACAAACCCGTGGCCTCCCCCTTTCATTTAATACACATATTGTATACAAATTAGAGGTTTTTAGGCAACCACATTTTTACCAATAACTCAGTTATCGATTAATTAATCGAAATGTTGCAATGTCCAAACAAACCCCGTGGCCTCCCCCTTTCATTTAATACCCATATTGTATACAAATTAAGAGGTTTTTTGGCAACAACATTTTGACCGATAACTCATTTATCGATTAATTTATCGAAATGTTGCAATGTCCAAACTAACCCCGTGGCCTTTACCATATTGTATGCATGTTTAGAGGTGTTGGACAACCACATTTTTACCAAATTTGAAAATATACAGTTCTAGGTTAGTTGGCAAACATTAGTGCGCACATCTCCAAAACCGTGTGAGGTATTGAAATGGCATTAAATGGGGTCCTATGCTAAGCTCCATAGAATATGTGTACAAAATTTCGTAAAGATTGGTGCTGTATTTATATTAGCGCTATTATTATTAATATATCGAAATGAACCAAAGTCCAAATGAAAGCTCTGGTCTTCCCCTTTCGATTGATACCAATTTTGTGCGAATATTCCAAAGTTTACCCGAAACCACATTTTGACCGATAACTCTGTTATCGATAAATATATCGAAATGAACCAAAGTCCAAATAAAATCTGTGGTCTTCCCCTTTCGATTGATACCAATTTTGGGCAAATATTCCAAAGTTTACCCGAAACCACATTTTGACCGATAACTCTGTGATCGATAAATATATCGAAATGAACCGAAGTCCAAATAAAATCTGTGGTCTTCCCCTTTCGATTGATACCAATTTTGTGCGAATATTCCAAAGTTTACCCGAAACCACATTTTGACCGATAACTCTGTTATCGATAAATATATCGAAATGAACCAAAGTCCAAATAAAAGCTGTGGTCTTCCCCTTTCGATTGATAGCAATTTTGTGCGAATATTCCAAAGTTTACCCGAAACCACATTTTGACCGATAACTCTGTTATCGATAAATATATCGAAATGAACCAAAGTCCAAATAAAAGCTGTGGTCTTCCCCTTTCGATTGATAGCAATTTTGTGCGAATATTCCAAAGTTTACCCGAAACCACATTTTGACCGATAACTCTGTTATCGATAAATATATCGAAATGAACCAAAGTCCAAATAAAAACTGTGGTTCTTCCCCTTTCGATTGATACCAATTTTGTGCGAATACTCCAAATTTTACGGAAAACAACATTTTGGCCGATAACTCTGTTATCGATAAATTTATCGAAATTTCATGATGCCTGTTACCCATTCCACACTCCTAGGAACCTGTCTGCAAAATTTCGTGATGATCGGGCCATTTGTTCAGACGATAAAGAACCACAAACATCCGCAGTCACTCACAAACTTACGTTTTTATATATTAGTAAGATTGGCTATTGAATAATTTGTTATAGAAAAAAATTGTTTATTTGCTGTGGATGTGTTATTGGCTAATTAAATCATTTTATATAACCGTTATTTTTTAAAGAAATACAATGAATTGAGAAAATTAGTGGTGTTTATTTTCATAGTTTTCTTTTTAACAGAGCCTCACAATGATCTTAGGTTCATAATGATCCTAGGTATACAATAACAAAAAAACAAAGGCAAAACAACGTTTCCCGGGCTCAGCTAGTTCCATATAACTCTAACATATACATAGGTATAGAAAGATCGTACAATACGGGTATCAAACGAAAGGGGAAGGCCCCAGGTTTCATTTTAGCTTCGATATATTTCGATAAATTGATCGATAACTAAGTTATCGGTCAAAATGCGATTTCCCAAAAACCTTAAACTTGCCCTACAATATGGGTATCAAACGAAAGGGGAAGGCCGCAGGTTTTATTTGTACTTCAATATATTTCGATAAATTGATCGATAAGTGAGTCATCGGTCAAAATGCGATTGCCCGAAAACCTCTATATTAACCTACAATATGGGTATCAAACGAAAGGAGATATCTCCAGGTTTCATTTGGACTTCGATATATTTCGATAAGTTTATCGATAACTGAGTTATCGGTGATTGCCCAAAAAACTTAACATTACCCTATAATATGCGTATAAAACGAAAGGAGAAGGCAGCAGGTTTCTATTTAGCTTTGACATATTTCGATAAATTGATCGATAACTAAGTTATCGGTCAAAATTCGATTGCCCGAAAACCTTAAACTTGACCTACAATATGGGTATCAAACGAAAGGGGAAGGCCCCAGGTTTCATTTGTACTTCGACATATTTCGATAAATTTATCTATAACTGATTTATCGGTCAAAATGCGATTGCCCGAAAACTTCTATATTACCCTACATTATGGGTATCAAACGAAAGAAGATAGCTCCAGGTTTCATTTGTACTTCGAAAGGTTTCGGTAAATTGATCGATAACTGAGTTATCGGTGAAAATGTGATTGACCAAAAACCTTAAACTTGCCCTACAATATGGGTATCAAACGAAAGGGGAAGGCCCCAGGTTTCATTTGTACTTCGACATATTTCGATAAATTTATCTATAACTGAGTTATCGGTCAAAATGCGATTGCCCGAAAACCTTAAACTTGCCCTACAATATGGGTATCAAACAAAGGGGAAGGCCCCAGGTTTCATTTGTACTTCAATATATTTCGATAAATTGATCGCTAACTGAGTCATCGGTCAAAATGCGATTGCCCGAAAACTTCTATATTACCCTACAATATGGGTATCAAGCGAAAGGAGATAGCTCCAGGTTTCCTTTGTACTTCGACATATTTCGGTAAATTGATCGATAACTGAGTTATCGGTGAAAATGTGATTGCCCAAAAACCTTAAACTTGCCCTACAATAGGGGTATCAAACAAAGGGGAAGGCCCCAGGTTTCATTTGTACTTCGATAGGTTTCGATAAATGTATCGATAACTGAGTCATCGGTCAAAGGAGATAGCTCCAGGTTTCATTTGGACTTCGATAGGTTTCAATAAATGTATCGATAACTGAGTCATCGGTCAAAATTCGATTGCCCGAAAACTTCTATATTACCCTACAATATGGGTATCAAGCGAAAGGAGATAGCTCCAGGTTTCCTTTGTACTTCGACATATTTCGGTAAATTGATCGATAACTGAGTTATCGGTGAAAATGTGATTGCCCAAAAACCTTAAACTTGCCCTACAATAGGGGTATCAAACAAAGGGGAAGGCCCCAGGTTTCATTTGTACTTCGATAGGTTTCGATAAATGTATCGATAACTGAGTCATCGGTCAAAATTCGATTGCCCGAAAACCTCTATATTACGTTACAATATGGGTATCAAACAAAGGGGAAGGCCCCAGGTTTCATTTGTACTTCGATAGGTTTCGATAAATGTATCGATAACTGAGTCATCGGTCAAAATTCGATTGCCCGAAAACCTTAATATTACCCGGCAATATGGGTATCAAACGAAAGGGGATAGCTCCAGGTTTCATTTGGACTTCGATAGGTTTCAATAAATGTATCGATAACTGAGTCATCGGTCAAAATTCGATTGCCCGAAAACCTATATATTACCCTACAATATGGATATCAAGCGTACTTCGACATATTTCGGTAAATTGATCGATAACTGAGTTATCGGTGAAAATGTGATTGCCCAAAAACCTTAAACTTGCCCTACAATATGGGTATCAAACAAAGGGGAAGGCCCCAGGTTTCATTTGTACTTCAATATATTTCGATAAATTGATCGATAACTGAGTCATCGGTCAAAATGCGATTGCCCGAAAACTTCTATATTACCCTACAATATGGGTATCAAACGAAAGAAGATAGCTCCAGGTTTCATTTGGACTTCGATAGGTTTCGGTAAATTGATCGATAACTGAGTTATCGGTGAAAATGTGATTGACCAAAAACCTTAAACTTGCCCTACAATATGGGTATCAAACGAAAGGGGAAGGCCCCAGGTTTCATTTGTACTTCGACATATTTCGATAAATTTATCTATAACTGAGTTATCGTTCAAAATGCGATTGCCCGAAAACCTCTATATTACCCGGCAATATGGGTATCAAACGAAAGGGGATAGCTCCAGGTTTCATTTGGACATTGATCGATAACTGAGTTATCGGTCAAAATGCGACTGTCCGAAAACCTCTGTATTACATTACAATATGGGTATCAAACGAAAGGGGATAGCTCCAGGTTTCATTTGGACTTCGATAGGTTTCGGTAAATTGATCGATAACTCAGTTATCGGTGAAAATGTTATTGCACAAAAACCTTAAAATTGCCCTACAATATGGGTATCAAACGAAAGGGGAAGGCCCCAGGTTTCATTTGTACTTCAATATATTTCGATAAATTGATCGATAACTGAGTTATCGGTGAAAATGTGATTGCCCAAAAGCCTTAAACTTGCCCTACAATATGGGTATCAAACGAAAGGGGAAGGCCGCAGGTTTCATTTGTACTTCAATATATTTCGATAAATTGATCGATAAGTGAGGCATCGGTCAAAATGCGATTGCCCGAAAACCTCTATATTACCCTACAATAGCTCCAGGTTTCATTTGTACTTCAATATATTTCCATAAATTGATCGATAACTGAGTCATCGGTCAAAATGCGATTGCCCGAATACCTCTATATTACCCTACAATATGGGTATCAAACGAAAGGGGATAGCTCCAGGTTTCATTTGGACTTCGATAGGTTTCGATAAATGTATCGATAACTGAGTTATCGGTGAAAATGTGATTGCCCAAAAACCTTAAAGTTGCCCTACAATATGGGTATCAAACGAAAGGGGAAGGCCCCAGGTTTCATTTGTACTTCAATATATTTCGATAAATTGATCGATAATTAAGTTATCGGTCAAAATTCGATTGCCCGAAAACCTTAATATTACCCGGCAATATGGGTATCAAACGAAAGGGGATAGCTCCAGGTTTCATTTGGACTTCGATAAGTTTCGTTAAATTGATCGATAACTGAGTTATCGGTGAAAATGTGATTGCCCAAAAACCCTAAACTTGACCTACAATATGGGTATCAAACGAAAGGGGAAGGCCCCAGGTTTCCGTTGTACTTGGATATATTTAGATAAATTGATCGATAACTGAGTTATCGGTCAAAATGCGACTGCCCGAAAACCTCTATATTACATTACAATATGGGTATCAAACGAAAGGGGATAGCTCCAGGTTTTATTTGGACTTCGTTCTATTTCGATAAATTTATCGATAACTGAGTTATCGGTGATTGCCCAAAAAACTTAACATTACTCTATAATATGGGTATAAAACGAAAGGAGAAGGCCCCAGGTTTCATTTGGACTACGATAGGTTTCGATAAATTGATCGGTAACTGGAGTTATCGGTGAAAATGTGATTGCCCAAAAACCTTAAACTTGACCTACAATATGGGTATCAAACGAAAGGGGAAGGGCCCAGGTTTCAATTTAGCTTTGATATATTTCGATAAATTGATCGATAACTAAGTTATCGGTCAAAATTCGATTGCCCGAAAACCTTAATATTACCCGGCAATATGGGTATCAAACGAAAGGGGATAGCTCCAGGTTTCATTTGTACTTCGATAGGTTTCGATAAATGTATCGATAACTGAGTTATCGGTGAAAATGTTATTGCACAAAAACCTTAAAATTGCCCTACAATATGGGTATCAAACGAAAGGGGAAGGCCCCAGGTGTCCTTTGTACTTGGATATATTCCGATAAATTGATCGATAACTGAGTTATCGGTCAAAGTTCGACTGCCCGAAAACCTCTATATTACATTACAATATGGGTATCAAACGAAAGGGGATAGCTCCAGGTTGCATTTGGACTTCGATATATTTCGATAAATTTATCGATAACTGAGTCATCGGTCAAAATGCGATTACCCGAAAACCTCTATATTACCCTGCAATATGGGTATCAAACGAAAGGAGATAGCTCCAGGTTTCATTTGGACTTCGATAGGTTTCGATAAATGTATCGATAACTGAGTTATCGGTGAATATGTTATTGCACAAAAACCTTAAAATTGCCCTACAATATGGGTATCAAACGAAAGGGGAAGGCCCCAGGTTTCATTTGTACTTCAATATATTTCGATAAATTGATCGATAACTGAGTCATCGGTCAAAATGCGATTGCCCGAAAACCTCTATATTACCCTACAACATGGGTATCAAACGAAAGGGGATAGCTCCAGGTTTCATTTGAACTTCGATAGGTTTCGATAAATGTATCGATAACTGAGTTATCGGTGAAAATGTGATTGCCCAAAAACCTTAAAATTGCCCTACAATATGGGTATCAAACGAAAGGGGAAGGCCCCAGGTTTCATTTGTACTTCAATATATTTCGATAAATTGATCGATAACTAAGTTATCGGTCAAAATTCGATTGCCCGAAAACCTTAATATTAGTTACCCGGCAATATGGGTATCAAACGAAAGGGGATAGCTCCAGGTTTCATTTGGACTTCGATAAGTTTCGTTAAATTGATCGATAACTGAGTTATCGGTGAAAATGTGATTGCCCAAAAACCCTAAACTTGACCTACAATATGGGTATCAAACGAAAGGGGAAGGCCCCAGGTTTCCGTTGTACTTGGATATATTTAGATAAATTGATCGATAACTGAGTTATCGGTCAAAATGCGACTGCCCGAAAACCTCTATATTACATTACAATATGGGTATCAAACGAAAGGGGATAGCTCCAGGTTTTATTTGGACTTCGTTCTATTTCGATAAATTTATCGATAACTGAGTTATCGGTGATTGCCCAAAAAACTTAACATTATCCTATAATATGGGTATAAAACGAAAGGAGAAGGCAGCAGGTTTCATTTGGACTACGATAGGTTTCGATAAATTGATCGGTAGCTGAGTTATCGGTGAAAATGTGATTGCCCAAAAACCTTAAACTTGACCTACAATATGGGTATCAAACGAAAGGGGAAGGGCCCAGGTTTCAATTTAGCTTTGATATATTTCGATAAGTTGATCGATAACTAAGTTATCGGTCAAAATTCGATTGCCCGAAAACCTTAATATTACCCGGCAATATGGGTATCAAACGAAAGGGGATAGCTCCAGGTTTCATTTGTACTTCGATAGGTTTCGATAAATGTATCGATAACTGAGTTATCGGTGAAAATGTTATTGCACAAAAACCTTAAAATTGCCCTACAATATGGGTATCAAACGAAAGGGGAAGGCCCCAGGTTTCATTTGTACTTCAATATATTTCGATAAATTGATCGATAAGTGATTCATCGGTCAAAATGCGATTGCCCGAAAACCTCTATATTACCCTACAATAGCTCCAGGTTTCATTTGTACTTCAATATATTTCCATAAATTGATCGATAACTGAGTCATCGGTCAAAATGCGATTACCCGAAAACCTCTATATGACCCTGCAATATGGGTATCAATTCAATTCAATTCAATTCAATTCAATTTATTCAATAACATTTGTATCTTGAAGACTACTAGGTCTTTTATATACATCAAATGGTGGTATTTCACATAGGTAAAACTTAATTACAAAGAGTGGGATGATAAAACTATAACTTTAATCCTTAACATATTTAAAAATAAGATTTAAGAAGATAAAGTAAACTAAAGTGAAAGATAAAAGATAAATGAAGGGAGGAAAGATGCAGAGATCAGAAATGAAAACCAATCGCGTTACAATCTCATTCAAGAAAGAGAATTAAAGTAATTACGTATTACCACTCCATAATTAGTCCCATTCAACCCACCCTTGACAGTTTCTGGAATAGCGTTCCAGAGCCTCACAGCATTGACGAAAAACATCCGAGATGTAGTCAGGTAGGAGTATTTTGGAATAATCAGACATCGTAGTCTGCTTGATCGAGTTAGTCTTAGTTTCTCATAGAGGTATTGTGGTGTTCTCTGCTCCAGAAGCTTATAGATGTAAATACAGTTTCTAGCAGAGAGATAATGAAAGATGTTGCACCCAAGAATTTTGTCTCGCCATGGACTTATGTGATCATATCTTTTGAGGCCATACACGTAACGTGTAACATTATTGAAAACTACTTCAATCTTTCGAGCAGAGTTTGAGTCCAGTCTGCTATATACAAGTTCAGAATATGTTATTTGCGGCACAATTAATTGCACAGCAAGCTTTTTTCTAACCTCGAGGGGTGTGAATGATGCAGATAGTCTTAACTTACGTAAAATGGCATACACGTTACTAACAACTTTATTGATATGATCAGAACAAGTCAATGACGAATTTACAACAAAACCCAGGTTTTTTATTTTGTTTGTAAATTTTAAAGCACTGTAATCAATGAGAAGATCGGGAATATTTTCCTCTAGTACAAGACTATTGCAAACTGGTAAAACAAATGACTTGTTCACATTCAAGCAAAGACAGTTTCTTCGGGCCCATAGTGAAATAGAAGATAAATCACAATTAATTTTGAAGCATAAATCCTCGACAAGACCAACACGACTCGATAGGTACAGCTGAATATCATCAGCATACGCATGAACGTTGACATACCTACACACAGAAAATACGTCATTGATAAAAAGACTGAACAGAAGGGGGCCAAGGATAGAGCCCTGTGGCACACCATAGGCAACAATGCTAGAAACGGATGATGTGCACATACCCTTGACTTTCTGAGTTCTGTGTGATAGATAGCTGGCCATAAGCTTAAGTGAACTACATGAGAATCCAAAAAAATATTCAAGTTTCTTGCAGAGAATAATATGGTTTACCGAATCAAATGCCTTGGAAAAATCTAGGAGGCAGAGAAGGGTTAAATCACCCTTGTCAAACTGTATCCTTATGTCGTCTTGTATCTTTAACATAGCCGTAGAGCAACTGTGATTAGGCCTAAACCCAGATTGAAACGGTGATAATAAATTATTTTCGTTAACAAATAAGGAAATTTGACTTGCCATGATTGACTCACATACTTTAGAGAATGCCGGCAAAATGCTGATCGGCCTAAAGTCACAGGGACTACTGGGTGCATTGATTTTGGCAACAGGAATAATTATAGATTTTTTCCACACAGTGGGAAAGCAGGAAGTAGTGAAACAATGGTTGATAATGTGTGTTAGGGTATTCAGAATATGTGGTAGCAGGATCTTCACAAACCTGAGAGAAATATTATCTTCTCCAACCGCATTGGACTTGATACTCAACACACACTTCAGAACCTCAGACTCAGTTACTCCATAGAAAGGAGATAGCTCCAGGTTTCATTTGGACTTCGATAGGTTTCGATAAATGTATCGATAACTGAGTTATCGGTGAATATGTGATTGCCCAAAAACCTTAAAATTGCCCTACAATATGGGTATCAAACGAAAGGGGAAGGCCCCAGGTTTCATTTGTACTTCAATATATTTCGATAAATTGATCGATAACTGAGTCATCGGTCAAAATGCGATTGCCCGAAAACCTCTATATTACCCTACAATATGGGTATCAAACGAAAGGGGATAGCTCCAGGTTTCATTTGGACTTCGATAGGTTTCGATAAATGTATCGATAACTGAGTTATCGGTGAAAATGTGATTGCCCAAAAACCTTAAAGTTGCCCTACAATATGGGTATCAAACGAAAGGGGAAGGCCCCAGGTTTCATTTGTACTTCAATATATTTCGATAAATTGATCGATAATTAAGTTATCGGTCAAAATTCGATTGCCCGAAAACCTTAATATTACCCTGCAATATGGGTATCAAACGAAAGGGGATAGCTCCAGGTTTCATTTGGACTTCGATAAGTTTCGTTAAATTGATCGATAACTGAGTTATCGGTGAAAATGTGATTGCCCAAAAACCCTAAACTTGACCTACAATATGGGTATCAAACGAAAGGGGAAGGCCCCAGGTTTCCGTTGTACTTGGATATATTTAGGTAAATTGATCGATAACTGAGTTATCGGTCAAAATGCGACTGCCCGAAAACCTCTATATTACATTACAATATGGGTATCAAACGAAAGGGGATAGCTCCAGGTTTTATTTGGACTTCGTTCTATTTCGATAAATTTATCGATAACTGAGTTATCGGTGATTGCCCAAAAAACTTAACATTACTCTATAATATGGGTATAAAACGAAAGGAGAAGGCCCCAGGTTTCATTTGGACTACGATAGGTTTCGATAAATTGATCGGTAACTGGAGTTATCGGTGAAAATGTGATTGCCCAAAAACCTTAAACTTGACCTACAATATGGATATCAAACGAAAGGGGAAGGGCCCAGGTTTCAATTTAGCTTTGATATATTTCGATAAATTGATCGATAACTAAGTTATCGGTCAAAATTCGATTGCCCGAAAACCTTAATATTACCCGGCAATATGGGTATCAAACGAAAGGGGATAGCTCCAGGTTTCATTTGTACTTCGATAGGTTTCGATAAATGTATCGATAACTGAGTTATCGGTGAAAATGTTATTGCACAAAAACCTTAAAATTGCCCTACAATATGGGTATCAAACGAAAGGGGAAGGCCCCAGGTGTCCTTTGTACTTGGATATATTTCGATAAATTGATCGATAACTGAGTTATCGGTCAAAGTTCGACTGCCCGAAAACCTCTATATTACATTACAATATGGGTATCAAACGAAAGGGGATAGCTCCAGGTTTCATTTGGACTTCGATATATTTCGATAAATTTATCGATATTTGAGTTATCGGTGATTGCCCAAAAAACTTAACATTACTCTATAAAATGGGTATAAAACGAAAGGGGATAGCTCCAGGTTTCATTTGGACTTCGATAGGTTTCGATAAATGTATCGATAACTGAGCTATCGGTGAAAATGTTATTGCACAAAAACCTTAAAATTGCCCTACAATATGGGTATCAAACGAAAGGGGAAGGCCCCAGGTTTCATCTGTACTTCGACATATTTCGATAAATTTATCTATAACTGAGTTATCGGTAAAAATGCGATTGCAGAAAAACCTTAATATTACCCTACAATATTGTATCAAATCAACATTTGAAGTTGAATTCATCCTGGCACAATTTGTCAAAATTGAATTCTTGAAAGGCCCCCTAACGTTACCAACGAATACCTCAAAAGAACATTTTTGAAAACCAGTTTTCAATATTCTTTTTCAAAATTTGGTAAATTCTTCAGTAGGCAATAATCCTACTAATATTATAAATGTGAATGTAGCGATGTTTGGATGTTTGGATGTCCAGACGTTTGCTTTTGTTCCCTAAAAACGTGAGAATGGCTAGACGGATTTTGTTGAAATTTGGCACGCCTACAGGTTATAGTCTGGAAGGAGCTATAGCCTATTTTTTTTTCTTTTGTTTCTTTTCGAAATTTTTTTTATTCCATATAACTCAAGTATATTGAACCTATACTTATGATATTTCGCATATAGGTATAGAAAGATCGTACAATATGGGTATCAAGCGAAAGGGGAAGGCCCCAGGTTTCATTTGGACTTCGATAGGTTTCGATAAATGTATCGATAACTGAGTTATCGGTGAAAATGTTATTGCACAAAAACCTTAAAATTGCCCTACAATATGGATATCAAACGAAAGGGGAAGGCCACAGGTTTCATTTGTACTTCAATATATTTCGATAAATTGATCGATAACTGAGTCATCGGTCAAAATGCGATTGTCCGAAGCCCTACAATATGGGTATCAAACGAAAGGGGAAGGTCGCAGGTTTCATTTGTACTTCGATATATTTCGATAAATTGATCGATAACTAAGTTATCGGTCAAAATGCGATTTCCCAAAAACCTTCAACTTGCCCTACAATATGGGTATCAAACGAAAGGGGAAGGCCACAGGTTTCATTTGTACTTCAATATATTTCGATAAATTGATCGATAACTGAGTCATCGGTCAAAATTCGATTGCCCGAAAACCTCTATATTACCCTACAATATGGGTATCAAGCGAAAGGAGATAGCTCCAGGTCTCATTTGTACTTCAATATATTTCGATAAATTGATCGATAACTGAGTCATCGGTCAAAATGCGATTGCCCGAAAACCTCTATATTACCCTGCAATATGGGTATCAAACGAAAGGGGATAGCTCCAGGTTTCATTTGGACTTCGATAGGTTTCGATAAATGTATCGATAACTGAGTTATCGGTGAAAATGTTATTGCACAAAAACCTTAAAATTGCCCTGCAATATGGGTATCAAACGAAAGGGGAAGGCCACAGGTTTCATTTGTACTTCAATATATTTCGATAAATTGATCGATAACTGAGTCATCGGTCAAAATGCGATTGCCCGAAAACCTCTATATTACCCAGCAATATGGATATCAAACGAAAGTGGATAGCTCCAGGTTTCATTTGGACTTCGATAGGTTTCGATAAATTGATCGATAGCTGAGTTATCGGTCAAAATGCGATTGCCCGAAAACCTCTATATTACCCTACAATATGGGTATCAAACGAAATTAGATAGCTCCAGGTTTCATTTGGACTTCGATATATTTCGATAAATCTATCGACAACTGAGTTATTGGTCAAAATGCGATTGCAGAAAAATCTTAATATTACCCTACAATATTGTATCAACATTTGAATTGCATTCATCCTGGCACAATTTGTCAAAATTGAATTCTTGAAAGGCCCCCTAACGTTACCAACGAATACCGCAAAAGAAAATTTTTGAAAACCGGTTTTCGATACTCTTTTTTCAAAATTTTCAAAATATTCGAATTTGGTAAATTCTTCAGTAGGCAATAATCCTACTAATATTATAAATGTGAATGTAGCGATGTTTTGATGTTTGGATGTCCAGACGTTTGCTTTTGTTCCCTAAAAACGTGAGAATGGCTAGACGGATTTTGTTGAAATTTGGCACGCCTACAGGTTATAGTCTGGAAGGAGCTATAGGCTATTTTTTTTTTTCTTTTGTTTCTTTTCGAAATTTTTTTTATTCCATATAACTCTAAGTATATTGAACCTATACTTATGATATTTCGCATATAGTAGGTACAGAAAGATCGTACAATATGGGTATCAAACGAAAGGGGAAGGCCCCAGGTTTCATTTTAGCTTCCATATATTTCGATAAATTGATCGATAACTAAGTTATCGGTCAAAATGCGATTTCCCAAAAACCTTAAACTTGCCCTACAATATGGGTATCAAACGAAAGGGGAAGGCCGCAGGTTTCATTTGTACTTCAATATATTTCGATAAATTGATCGATAAGTGAGGCATCGGTCAAAATGCGATTGCCCGAAAACCTCTATATTACCCTACAATATGGGTATCAAACGAAAGGAGATAGCTCCAGGTTTCATTTGTACTTCAATATATTTCGATAAATTGATCGATAACTGAGTCATCGGTCAAAATGCGATTGCCCGAAAACCTCTATATTACCCTACAATATGGGTATCAAACGAAAGGGGATAGCTCCAGGTTTCATTTGGACTTCGATAGGTTTCGATAAATGTATCGATAACTGAGTTATCGGTGAAAATGTGATTGCCCAAAAACCTTCAAATTGCCCTACAATGTGGGTATCAAACGAAAGGGGAAGGCCCCAGGTTTCATTTGTACTTCAATATATTTCGATAAATTGATCGATAACTAAGTTATCGGTCAAAATTCGATTGCCCGAAAACCTTAATATTACCCGGCAATATGAGTATCAAACGAAAGGGGATAGCTCCAGGTTTCATTTGGACTTCGATAAGTTTCGTTAAATTGATCGATAACTGAGTTATCGGTGAAAATGTGATTGCCCAAAAACCCTAAACTTGACCTACAATATGGGTATCAAACGAAAGGGGAAGGCCCCAGGTTTCCGTTGTACTTGGATATATTTAGATAAATTGATCGATAACTGAGTTATCGATCAAAATGCGACTGCCCGAAAACCTCTATATTACATTACAATATGGGTATCAAACGAAAGGGGATAGCTCCAGGTTTTATTTGGACTTCGTTCTATTTCGATAAATTTATCGATAACTGAGTTATCGGTGATTGCCCAAAAAACTTAACATTACTCTATAATATGGGTATAAAACGAAAGGGGATAGCTCCAGGTTTCATTTCGACTTCGATAACTTTCGATAAATGTATCGATAACTGAGCTATCGGTGAAAATGTTATTGCACAAAACCTTAAAATTTCCCTACAATATGGGTATCAAACGAACGGGGAAGGCCCCAGGTTTCATTTGTACTTCAATATATTTCGATAAATTGATCGATAAGTGAGTCATCGGTCAAAATGCGATTGCCCGAAAACCTCTATATTACCCTACAATATGGGTCTCATACGAAAGGAGATAGCTCCAGGTTTCATTTGGACTTCGATATATTTCGATAAGTTTATCGATAACTGAGTTATCGGTGATTGCCCAAAAAACTTAACATTATCCTATAATATGGGTATAAAACGAAAGGAGAAGGCCCCAGGTTTCAATTTAGCTTTGATATATTTCGATAAATTGATCGATAACTAAGTTATCGGTCAAAATTCGATTGCCCGAAAACCTTAACATTACCCGGCAATATGGGTATCAAACGAAAGGGGATAGCTCCAGGTTTCATTTGTACTTCGATAGGTTTCGATAAATTGATCGGTAACTGAGTTATCGGTGAAAATGTGATTGCCCAAAAACCTTAAACTTGACCTACAATATGGGTATCAAACGAAAGGGGAAGGCCCCAGGTTTCAATTTAGCTTTGATATATTTCGATAAATTGATCGATAACTAAGTTATCGGTCAAAATTCGATTGCCCGAAAACCTTAACATTACCCGGCAATATGGGTATCAAACGAAAGGGGATAGCTCCAGGTTTCATTTGTACTTCGATAGGTTTCGATAAATGTATCGATAACTGAGTTATCGGTGAAAATGTTATTGCACAAAAACCTTAAAATTGCCCTACAATATGGGTATCAAACGAAAGGGGAAGGCCCCAGGTGTCCTTTGTACTTGGATATATTTCGATAAACTGATCGATAACTGAGTTATCGGTCAAAGTTCGACTGCCCGAAAACCTCTATATACATTACAATATGGGTATCAAACGAAAGGGGATAGCTCCAGGTTTCATTTGGACTTCGATATATTTCGATAAATTTATCGATAACTGAGTTATCGGTGATTGCCCAAAAAACTTAACATTACTCTATAATATGGGTATAAAACGAAAGGGGATAGCTCCAGGTTTCATTTGGACTTCGATAGGTTTCGATAAATGTATCGATAACTGAGCTATCGGTGAAAATGTTATTGCACAAAAACCTTAAAATTGCCCTACAATATGGGTATCAAACGAAAGGGGAAGGCCCCAGGTTTCATCTGTACTTCGACATATTTCGATAAATTTATCTATAACTGAGTTATCGGTAAAAATGCGATTGCAGAAAAACCTTAATATTACCCTACAATATTGTATCAAATCAACATTTGAAGTTGAATTCATCCTATCACAATTTGTCAAAATTGAATTCTTGAAAGGCCCCCTAACGTTACCAACGAATACCTCAGAAGAACATTTTTGAAAACCAGTTTTCAATATTTCTTTTTCAAAATTTGGTAAATTCTTCAGTAGGCAATAATCATACTAATATTATAAATGTGAATGTAGCGATGTTTGGATGTCCAGACGTTTGCTTCTGTTACTCAATGACGTGAGAATGGCAAGACGGATTTTGATGAAGCTAGGAAAGCATACAGGTTATAGTCTGGAAGGAGTTATAGGCTATTTTATTTTATTAATTTTGGGGGTTCGGACGCTTCTAGGGACCATTACTTTTTGATATTTTTTTCTCCCATACAAATCTTAGTATACTTGACCTATACTTATGATATTTCGCATATATGTAGGTATAGGATGGCCACAGGTTTCATTTGGACTTCGATATATTTCGATAAATTTATCGACAACTGAGTTATTGGTCAAACTGCGATTGCAGAAAAACCTTAATATTACCCTAAAATATTGTATCAAATCAACATTTGAATTTGCATTCATCCTGTCTCATTTGTACTTCAATATATTTCGATAAATTGATCGATAACTGAGTCATCCGTCAAAATGCGATTGCCCGAAAACCTCTATATTACCATGCAATATGGGTATCAAACGAAAGGGGATAGCTCCAGGTTTCATTTGGACTTCGATAGGTTTCGATAAATGTATCGATAACTGAGTTATCGGTGAAAATGTTATTGCATAAAAACCTTAAAATTGCCCTACAATATGGGTATCAAACGAAAGGGGAAGGCCCCAGGTTTCATTTGTACTTCAATATATTTCGATAAATTGATCGATAACTGAGTCATCGGTCAAAATGCGATTGCCCGAAAACCTCTATATTACCCTACAATATGGGTATCAAACGAAAGGGGATAGCTCCAGGTTTCATTTGGACTTCGATAGGTTTCGATAAATGTATCGATAACTGAGTTATCGGTGAAAATGTGATTGCCCAAAAACCTTAAAGTTGCCCTACAATATGGGTATCAAACGAAAGGGGAAGGCCCCAGGTTTCATTTGTACTTCAATATATTTCGATAAATTGATCGATAATTAAGTTATCGGTCAAAATTCGATTGCCCGAAAACCTTAATATTACCCTGCAATATGGGTATCAAACGAAAGGGGATAGCTCCAGGTTTCATTTGGACTTCGATAAGTTTCGTTAAATTGATCGATAACTGAGTTATCGGTGAAAATGTGATTGCCCAAAAACCCTAAACTTGACCTACAATATGGGTATCAAACGAAAGGGGAAGGCCCCAGGTTTCCGTTGTACTTGGATATATTTAGGTAAATTGATCGATAACTGAGTTATCGGTCAAAATGCGACTGCCCGAAAACCTCTATATTACATTACAATATGGGTATCAAACGAAAGGGGATAGCTCCAGGTTTTATTTGGACTTCGTTCTATTTCGATAAATTTATCGATAACTGAGTTATCGGTGATTGCCCAAAAAACTTAACATTACTCTATAATATGGGTATAAAACGAAAGGAGAAGGCCCCAGGTTTCATTTGGACTACGATAGGTTTCGATAAATTGATCGGTAACTGGAGTTATCGGTGAAAATGTGATTGCCCAAAAACCTTAAACTTGACCTACAATATGGATATCAAACGAAAGGGGAAGGGCCCAGGTTTCAATTTAGCTTTGATATATTTCGATAAATTGATCGATAACTAAGTTATCGGTCAAAATTCGATTGCCCGAAAACCTTAATATTACCCGGCAATATGGGTATCAAACGAAAGGGGATAGCTCCAGGTTTCATTTGTACTTCGATAGGTTTCGATAAATGTATCGATAACTGAGTTATCGGTGAAAATGTTATTGCACAAAAACCTTAAAATTGCCCTACAATATGGGTATCAAACGAAAGGGGAAGGCCCCAGGTGTCCTTTGTACTTGGATATATTTCGATAAATTGATCGATAACTGAGTTATCGGTCAAAGTTCGACTGCCCGAAAACCTCTATATTACATTACAATATGGGTATCAAACGAAAGGGGATAGCTCCAGGTTTCATTTGGACTTCGATATATTTCGATAAATTTATCGATATTTGAGTTATCGGTGATTGCCCAAAAAACTTAACATTACTCTATAAAATGGGTATAAAACGAAAGGGGATAGCTCCAGGTTTCATTTGGACTTCGATAGGTTTCGATAAATGTATCGATAACTGAGCTATCGGTGAAAATGTTATTGCACAAAAACCTTAAAATTGCCCTACAATATGGGTATCAAACGAAAGGGGAAGGCCCCAGGTTTCATCTGTACTTCGACATATTTCGATAAATTTATCTATAACTGAGTTATCGGTAAAAATGCGATTGCAGAAAAACCTTAATATTACCCTACAATATTGTATCAAATCAACATTTGAAGTTGAATTCATCCTGGCACAATTTGTCAAAATTGAATTCTTGAAAGGCCCCCTAACGTTACCAACGAATACCTCAAAAGAACATTTTTGAAAACCAGTTTTCAATATTCTTTTTCAAAATTTGGTAAATTCTTCAGTAGGCAATAATCCTACTAATATTATAAATGTGAATGTAGCGATGTTTGGATGTTTGGATGTCCAGACGTTTGCTTTTGTTCCCTAAAAACGTGAGAATGGCTAGACGGATTTTGTTGAAATTTGGCACGCCTACAGGTTATAGTCTGGAAGGAGCTATAGCCTATTTTTTTTTCTTTTGTTTCTTTTCGAAATTTTTTTTATTCCATATAACTCAAGTATATTGAACCTATACTTATGATATTTCGCATATAGGTATAGAAAGATCGTACAATATGGGTATCAAGCGAAAGGGGAAGGCCCCAGGTTTCATTTGGACTTCGATAGGTTTCGATAAATGTATCGATAACTGAGTTATCGGTGAAAATGTTATTGCACAAAAACCTTAAAATTGCCCTACAATATGGATATCAAACGAAAGGGGAAGGCCACAGGTTTCATTTGTACTTCAATATATTTCGATAAATTGATCGATAACTGAGTCATCGGTCAAAATGCGATTGTCCGAAGCCCTACAATATGGGTATCAAACGAAAGGGGAAGGTCGCAGGTTTCATTTGTACTTCGATATATTTCGATAAATTGATCGATAACTAAGTTATCGGTCAAAATGCGATTTCCCAAAAACCTTCAACTTGCCCTACAATATGGGTATCAAACGAAAGGGGAAGGCCACAGGTTTCATTTGTACTTCAATATATTTCGATAAATTGATCGATAACTGAGTCATCGGTCAAAATTCGATTGCCCGAAAACCTCTATATTACCCTACAATATGGGTATCAAGCGAAAGGAGATAGCTCCAGGTCTCATTTGTACTTCAATATATTTCGATAAATTGATCGATAACTGAGTCATCGGTCAAAATGCGATTGCCCGAAAACCTCTATATTACCCTGCAATATGGGTATCAAACGAAAGGGGATAGCTCCAGGTTTCATTTGGACTTCGATAGGTTTCGATAAATGTATCGATAACTGAGTTATCGGTGAAAATGTTATTGCACAAAAACCTTAAAATTGCCCTGCAATATGGGTATCAAACGAAAGGGGAAGGCCACAGGTTTCATTTGTACTTCAATATATTTCGATAAATTGATCGATAACTGAGTCATCGGTCAAAATGCGATTGCCCGAAAACCTCTATATTACCCAGCAATATGGATATCAAACGAAAGTGGATAGCTCCAGGTTTCATTTGGACTTCGATAGGTTTCGATAAATTGATCGATAGCTGAGTTATCGGTCAAAATGCGATTGCCCGAAAACCTCTATATTACCCTACAATATGGGTATCAAACGAAATTAGATAGCTCCAGGTTTCATTTGGACTTCGATATATTTCGATAAATCTATCGACAACTGAGTTATTGGTCAAAATGCGATTGCAGAAAAATCTTAATATTACCCTACAATATTGTATCAACATTTGAATTGCATTCATCCTGGCACAATTTGTCAAAATTGAATTCTTGAAAGGCCCCCTAACGTTACCAACGAATACCGCAAAAGAAAATTTTTGAAAACCGGTTTTCGATACTCTTTTTTCAAAATTTTCAAAATATTCGAATTTGGTAAATTCTTCAGTAGGCAATAATCCTACTAATATTATAAATGTGAATGTAGCGATGTTTTGATGTTTGGATGTCCAGACGTTTGCTTTTGTTCCCTAAAAACGTGAGAATGGCTAGACGGATTTTGTTGAAATTTGGCACGCCTACAGGTTATAGTCTGGAAGGAGCTATAGGCTATTTTTTTTTTTCTTTTGTTTCTTTTCGAAATTTTTTTTATTCCATATAACTCTAAGTATATTGAACCTATACTTATGATATTTCGCATATAGTAGGTACAGAAAGATCGTACAATATGGGTATCAAACGAAAGGGGAAGGCCCCAGGTTTCATTTTAGCTTCCATATATTTCGATAAATTGATCGATAACTAAGTTATCGGTCAAAATGCGATTTCCCAAAAACCTTAAACTTGCCCTACAATATGGGTATCAAACGAAAGGGGAAGGCCGCAGGTTTCATTTGTACTTCAATATATTTCGATAAATTGATCGATAAGTGAGGCATCGGTCAAAATGCGATTGCCCGAAAACCTCTATATTACCCTACAATATGGGTATCAAACGAAAGGAGATAGCTCCAGGTTTCATTTGTACTTCAATATATTTCGATAAATTGATCGATAACTGAGTCATCGGTCAAAATGCGATTGCCCGAAAACCTCTATATTACCCTACAATATGGGTATCAAACGAAAGGGGATAGCTCCAGGTTTCATTTGGACTTCGATAGGTTTCGATAAATGTATCGATAACTGAGTTATCGGTGAAAATGTGATTGCCCAAAAACCTTCAAATTGCCCTACAATGTGGGTATCAAACGAAAGGGGAAGGCCCCAGGTTTCATTTGTACTTCAATATATTTCGATAAATTGATCGATAACTAAGTTATCGGTCAAAATTCGATTGCCCGAAAACCTTAATATTACCCGGCAATATGAGTATCAAACGAAAGGGGATAGCTCCAGGTTTCATTTGGACTTCGATAAGTTTCGTTAAATTGATCGATAACTGAGTTATCGGTGAAAATGTGATTGCCCAAAAACCCTAAACTTGACCTACAATATGGGTATCAAACGAAAGGGGAAGGCCCCAGGTTTCCGTTGTACTTGGATATATTTAGATAAATTGATCGATAACTGAGTTATCGATCAAAATGCGACTGCCCGAAAACCTCTATATTACATTACAATATGGGTATCAAACGAAAGGGGATAGCTCCAGGTTTTATTTGGACTTCGTTCTATTTCGATAAATTTATCGATAACTGAGTTATCGGTGATTGCCCAAAAAACTTAACATTACTCTATAATATGGGTATAAAACGAAAGGGGATAGCTCCAGGTTTCATTTCGACTTCGATAACTTTCGATAAATGTATCGATAACTGAGCTATCGGTGAAAATGTTATTGCACAAAACCTTAAAATTTCCCTACAATATGGGTATCAAACGAACGGGGAAGGCCCCAGGTTTCATTTGTACTTCAATATATTTCGATAAATTGATCGATAAGTGAGTCATCGGTCAAAATGCGATTGCCCGAAAACCTCTATATTACCCTACAATATGGGTCTCATACGAAAGGAGATAGCTCCAGGTTTCATTTGGACTTCGATATATTTCGATAAGTTTATCGATAACTGAGTTATCGGTGATTGCCCAAAAAACTTAACATTATCCTATAATATGGGTATAAAACGAAAGGAGAAGGCCCCAGGTTTCAATTTAGCTTTGATATATTTCGATAAATTGATCGATAACTAAGTTATCGGTCAAAATTCGATTGCCCGAAAACCTTAACATTACCCGGCAATATGGGTATCAAACGAAAGGGGATAGCTCCAGGTTTCATTTGTACTTCGATAGGTTTCGATAAATTGATCGGTAACTGAGTTATCGGTGAAAATGTGATTGCCCAAAAACCTTAAACTTGACCTACAATATGGGTATCAAACGAAAGGGGAAGGCCCCAGGTTTCAATTTAGCTTTGATATATTTCGATAAATTGATCGATAACTAAGTTATCGGTCAAAATTCGATTGCCCGAAAACCTTAACATTACCCGGCAATATGGGTATCAAACGAAAGGGGATAGCTCCAGGTTTCATTTGTACTTCGATAGGTTTCGATAAATGTATCGATAACTGAGTTATCGGTGAAAATGTTATTGCACAAAAACCTTAAAATTGCCCTACAATATGGGTATCAAACGAAAGGGGAAGGCCCCAGGTGTCCTTTGTACTTGGATATATTTCGATAAACTGATCGATAACTGAGTTATCGGTCAAAGTTCGACTGCCCGAAAACCTCTATATACATTACAATATGGGTATCAAACGAAAGGGGATAGCTCCAGGTTTCATTTGGACTTCGATATATTTCGATAAATTTATCGATAACTGAGTTATCGGTGATTGCCCAAAAAACTTAACATTACTCTATAATATGGGTATAAAACGAAAGGGGATAGCTCCAGGTTTCATTTGGACTTCGATAGGTTTCGATAAATGTATCGATAACTGAGCTATCGGTGAAAATGTTATTGCACAAAAACCTTAAAATTGCCCTACAATATGGGTATCAAACGAAAGGGGAAGGCCCCAGGTTTCATCTGTACTTCGACATATTTCGATAAATTTATCTATAACTGAGTTATCGGTAAAAATGCGATTGCAGAAAAACCTTAATATTACCCTACAATATTGTATCAAATCAACATTTGAAGTTGAATTCATCCTATCACAATTTGTCAAAATTGAATTCTTGAAAGGCCCCCTAACGTTACCAACGAATACCTCAGAAGAACATTTTTGAAAACCAGTTTTCAATATTTCTTTTTCAAAATTTGGTAAATTCTTCAGTAGGCAATAATCATACTAATATTATAAATGTGAATGTAGCGATGTTTGGATGTCCAGACGTTTGCTTCTGTTACTCAATGACGTGAGAATGGCAAGACGGATTTTGATGAAGCTAGGAAAGCATACAGGTTATAGTCTGGAAGGAGTTATAGGCTATTTTATTTTATTAATTTTGGGGGTTCGGACGCTTCTAGGGACCATTACTTTTTGATATTTTTTTCTCCCATACAAATCTTAGTATACTTGACCTATACTTATGATATTTCGCATATATGTAGGTATAGGATGGCCACAGGTTTCATTTGGACTTCGATATATTTCGATAAATTTATCGACAACTGAGTTATTGGTCAAACTGCGATTGCAGAAAAACCTTAATATTACCCTAAAATATTGTATCAAATCAACATTTGAATTTGCATTCATCCTGTCTCATTTGTACTTCAATATATTTCGATAAATTGATCGATAACTGAGTCATCCGTCAAAATGCGATTGCCCGAAAACCTCTATATTACCATGCAATATGGGTATCAAACGAAAGGGGATAGCTCCAGGTTTCATTTGGACTTCGATAGGTTTCGATAAATGTATCGATAACTGAGTTATCGGTGAAAATGTTATTGCATAAAAACCTTAAAATTGCCCTACAATATGGGTATCAAACGAAAGGGGGAGGCCCCAGGTTTCATTTGTACTTCAATATATTTCGATAAATTGATCGATAACTGAGTCATCGGTCAAAATGCGATTGCCCGAAAACCTCTATATTACCCTATAATATGGGTATCAAACGAAAGGAGATAGCTCCAGGTTTCATTTGGACTTCGATATATTTCGATAAGTTTATCGATAACTGAGTTATCGGTGATTGCCCAAAAAACTTAACATTACCCTATAATATGGGTATAAAACGAAAGGAGAAGGCAGCAGGTTTCATTTGGACAACGATAGGTTTCGATAAATTGATCGATAACTGAGTTATCGGTGAAAATGTGATTGCCCAAAAACCTTAAACTTGACCTACAATATGGGTATCAAACGAAAGGGGAAGGCTCCAGGTTTCAATTTAGCTTTGATATATTTCGATAAATTGATCGATAACTAAGTTATCGGTCGAAATTCGATTTCCCGAAAACCTTAATATTACCCGGCAATATGGGTATCAAATGAAAGGGGATAGCTCCCGAAAACCTCTATATTACCCTACTGGCGCGTATTCAGGGGGGGTTTCGGGGGTTCAAACCCCCCCCGAAATTTCCGAAAATTAAAAAATATACGTCTGTACTAGAATAATTACTCTATTTACCTTTAAAACCCCTGTTAAGAAATTAGCATTAATAGCAATAATGAAAATACGAAAGAATAAAATTAAATAATATTTCACACTGAGAGAAGTTATTGGTAGTCGCTAATCAATTATCAGAGCAAGTCTGAGAGGTCACAACTAAATTCCTGCAACGGTTTACTCATTTGGCCCTTTAAGATATTCGCGCCAAACTAACTGCTTTTCGAGCTATGAATACAGCGGGCAAAAATCGTACAAATGAGTGTCCCTCGTTATTATAACTAGTCACGGTTGCCAAAGGTTTAACCAAAAAAATGAACAAGAAGTTAAAAAAAATTTCCAAAAATTACTAAGCTGTACACAACGCAGTCGTATTGAATTATCAGAGAAAGTAACAATTACATTGAACTTATACTTGCGAGGTGATACTAAAAGGTGACGCTAATTTGGCAAAAAAAGATTGAAAACGTTTAAAAGAAAGCCCGGTATGCTGTTGAAAAGAAAATGATTAAGAAATATTTTCAAGTATTTCTTGACTACGAAATTGTCATGAATAGCCAACAAATGTTGACGTTCCGTTTTGCATGTTGAATAATTGCAATTTTCCGCTTTTTATATGAATTTCAATGTTATTACATTTTTTGTTTTTATTTTTCCGAAGCTTCAGTTTTTCTTGAAGAAATAAAGCGACAACTATTTACTTCTTGCCAAAGCCTGAAGAAATCCTACACAAAATTTGAAAACAAACAATAAAAATAAATATTGTTTTGTACACGGCTAAAATATTTAGCCTAGATTTAAAACTTTTTGGGGCTACATATTCAAAGTGTTGTTTGGAATTTTCAGTAAGATTGACTTCCTTTGACTAATTTAATTATTTTTGTATGAAAGAATGTGCAAAAAAACAAGAAAAATACTGCAACTCAAAGATAAGAACTTTGTGGAAAATTCAAGAAAACTCGAAAAATTTTCATAAAAATTTCTAACTTTTTAGTAAAAATATTTAAATTTTTTCGAGTTTTCAGTTTTGTGGCCCGTTCAATTAAAGTGAACAAAGATAGCAATCTTAAGCCGCTAGAAGAATTACTCGATTTTTTGGCAATTTTTTTCCTAGCCAAGTGCATTATCTTCCATACAAATTTATAAGCGTAATATTTTTATATTGAAGAAAATGCTCTTGGTCGGCTTTTGACAATTGAACGAGCAGCAAAACTGCATACTCGAAAAAAATCAAAAAAATTTTACGAGAAAGTTAGAAATTTCGATGAAATTTTTTCGAGATTTCTTAAATTTTCATGAATTTTCCACAAACTTTTGAACTTTGATTTGCAGAAGTTTCATTATGTATTTGCACATACTTTCATTCAAAAATAATTAAATTAGTCTGAAGAAGTTAATTTTACTGGATATTCCAATAAAAACCCTTTGAACGCAGACATACTGGCCAAATTTGGTTTAGAATTAAATTTACGCCGGTTGTCATAGAAATGCGCCTAATAAAAATTATTTAAATTTTATACCGAAAATGTTGTTAACAATTTTTTATGTTTTCTTAAAAAAATCAGTGCGCAATGCTCTACCTACTGAGCTACGGCGCACTCATAAATTTTGTGCGAAAAGTACCGTGTTTGTTTATCCCGGTTAAGTTTTAAATCTAAACCGCAAAAAATTGAGAAAGGTTTGGAATTTATTACCAAAAAGTTTTAAAAATTGTGTAAACCAATGAATTGTTTAAAATTTAGGCTCAAATTTTTAGCCGTGTAGAAAGAGGAAAATTTCAAATAAATAAAAGTATAAATATGTAATACATATGTGAAAATATAAATATATGTGAAGGGCTTAGAACCAAAAGGATCTAAGTAACATCGACGTTAAATTGAGATAAATAATTAAGGTTAAAGTAAATTACTTATTGTAAATTCTGGGTAAATGCATTTGAAATGATTCCTGTCTAAATGAATGCACGTTAGTCAGCTAATTCAAAGGATGTTTACTGAAGATGGAAAATAACTGTAAATTTACAAAAATTATTGCAAAAATTTCCAAAAATAAGATTTAAAAATTTTCCGAGTATGTGGTCTTGTAGCCCGTTTAATTTTAGTATAATAAAGTGCTGAACTTAATTTCGTAGGACGTCTATAGTTCTATATAATTTCCTATTCAAATATGAGCTAATATCTAATAAAAAAAATTGCCAAAAATCAGCGAGACTTCCTACGAACTTAATTTTAGCACTTTATTGCACTATAATTAAACGGGCTACAAAACTGCATACTCGAAAAAATTCTACATGTTTTTTTGGCCGAGTAATCAACTTTCAAAATTTTATTGCAATAATTGTTGGAGCCAAAAAGGTCTGAGTGCGCTTGAATCCAGAAAAAAAATTGCCAAAAATCAGCGAGACTTCCTACGGACTATGTTTAGCACTTTATTGCACTAAAATTAAAAGGGCTACAAACTGCATACTCAAAAAAATTCGACATGTTATTTTGGCTGAGCAATTTTATTTTATTGCTTGGAGGAGCGCACATAGATCCTTTTGGCTCCAATCATTAATGCAATATAATTTAGTACGTTTTTGGCCTGGCAAATATATGGCACTACAATGTCCGAAAGGACTCGGATCTCTTTGCCAACAAATAAACACCATATTTCACTATACAAATATGGGTATAACTCAATTTCAAAAAAAATGTCACCTAGATCCTTTTGGTTCTGAGCCCTTCATGTGTATTTATAGGTAATTCTTATTTACTGACACTTTGGCCAAAACCCCCCCCGAAATTTTTTTCTGGCTACGCGCCTGTTACCCTACAATATGGGTATCAAACGAAAGGAGATAGCTCCAGGTTTCATTTGGACTTCGATATATTTCAACAAATCTATCGACAACTGAGTTATTGGTCAAAATGCGATTGCAGAAAAACCTTAATATTATTACCCTACAATATTGTATCAACATTTGAATTTGCATCCATCCTGGCACAATTTGTCAAAATTGAATTCTTGAAAAGCCCCCTAACGTTACCAACGAATACCGCAAAAGAAAATTTTTGAAAACCGGTTTTCAATACTCTTTTTTCAAAATTTTCAAAATATTCGAGTTTGGTAAATTCTTCAGTAGGCAATAATCCTACTAATATTATAAATGTGAATGTAGCGATGTTTGGATGTTTGGATGTCCAGACGTTTGCTTTTTGAAATTTGGCACGCCTACAGGTTATAGTCTGGAAGGAGCTATAGGCTATTTTTTTTTCTTTTGTTTCTTGTCGAAATTTTTTTTATTCCATATAACTCTAAGTATATTGAACCTATACTTATGATATTTCGCATATAGGTATAGAAAGATAGTACAATATGGGTATCAAACGAAAGGGGAAGGCCCCAGGTTTCATTTGGACTTCGACAGGTTTCGATAAATGTATCGATAACTGAGTTATCGGTGAAAATGTTATTGCACAAAAACCTTAAAATTGCCCTACAATATGGGTATCAAACGAAAGGGGAAGGCCCAGGTTTCCTTTGTACTTCGACATATTTCGATAAATTTATCTATAACTGAGTTATCGGTAAAAATGCGATTGCAGAAAAACATTAATATTACCCTACAATATTGTATAAAATCAACATTTGAAGTTGAATTCATCCTGGCACAATTTGTCAAAATTGAATTCTTGAAAGGTCCCCTAACGTTACCAACGAAAACCTTAAAAGAACATTTTTGAAAACCTGTTTTCAATATTCTTTTTCAAAATTTGGTAAATTCTTCAGTAGGCAATAATCATACTAATATTATAAATGTGAATGTAGCGATGTTTGGATGTCCAGACGTTTGCTTCTGTTACTTGATGACGTGAGAATGGCAAGACGGATTTTGATGAAGCTAGGAAAGCATACAGGTTATAGTCTGGAAGGAGTTATAGGCTATTTTATTTTATTAATTTTGGGGGTTCGGACGCTTCTAGGGACCATTACTTTTTGATATTTTTGCCCCCATACAAATCTGAGTATACTTGACCTATACTTATGATATTTCGCATAAATGTAGGTATAGGATGGCCACAGGTTTCATTTGGACTTCGATATATTTCGATAAATTTATCGACAACTGAGTTATTGGTCAAAATGCGATTGCAGAAAAACCTTAATATTACCCTACAATATTGTATCAAATCAACATTTGAATTTGCATTCATCCTGTCTCATTTGTACTTCAATATATTTCGATAAATTGATCGATAACTGAGTCATCGGTCAAAATTCGATTGCCCGAAAACCTCTATATTACCCTACAATATGGGTATCAAGCGAAAGGAGATAGCTCCAGGTCTCATTTGTACTTCAATATATTTCGATAAATTGATCGATAACTGAGTCATCGGTCAAAATGCGATTGCCCGAAAACCTCTATATTACCCTGCAATATGAGTATCAAACGAAAGGGGATAGCTCCAGGTTTCATTTGGACTTCGATAGGTTTCGATAAATGTATCGATAACTGAGTTATCGGTGAAAATGTTATTGCACAAAAACCTTAAAATTGCCCAACAATATGGGTATCAAACGAAAGGGGAAGGCCACAGGTTTCATTTGGACTTCAATATATTTCGATAAATTGATCGATAACTGAGTCATCGGTCGAAATTCGATTGCCCGAAAACCTCTATATTACCCTACAATATGGGTATCAAGCAAAAGGAGATAGCTCCAGGTCTCATTTGTACTTCAATATATTTCGATAAATGTATCGATAACTGAGTTATCCGTGAAAATGTTATTGCACAAAAACCTTAAAATTGCCCTACAATATGGGTGTCAAACGAAAGGGGAAGGCCCCAGGTGTCCTTTGTACTTGGATATATTTCGATAAATTGATCGATAACTGAGTTATCGGTCAAAATGCGACTGCCCGAAAACCTCTATATTACATTACAATATGGGTATCAAACGAAAGGGGATAGCTCCAGGTTTCATTTGGACTTCCATATATTTCGATAAATTTATCGATAACTGAGTTATCGGTGATTGCCCAAAAAACTTAACATTACTCTATAATATGGGTATAAAACGAAAGGGGATAGCTCCAGGTTTCATTTGCACTTCGATAGGTTTCGATAAATGTATCGATAACTGAGCTATCGGTGAAAATGTTATTGCCTAAAAACCTTAAAATTGCCCTACAATATGAGTATCAAACGAAAGGGGATAGCTCCAGGTTTCATTTGCACTTCGATAGGTTTCGATAAATGTATCGATAACTGAGCTATCGGTAAAAATGCGATTGCAGAAAAACCTTAATATTACCCTACAATATTGTATCAAATCAACATTTGAAGTTGAATTCATCCTGGCACAATTTGTCAAAATTGAATTCTTGAAAGGCCCCCTAACGTGACCAACGAATACCTCAAAAGAACATTTTTGAAAACCAGTTTTCAATATTCTTTTTCAAAATTTGGTAAATTCTTCAGTAGGCAATAATCATACTAATATTATAAATGTGAATGTAGCGATGTTTGGATGTCCAGACGTTTGCTTCTGTTACTCAATGACGTGAGAATGGCAAGACGGATTTTGATGAAGCTAGGAAAGCATACAGGTTATAGTCTGGAAGGAGTTATAGGCTATTTTATTTTATTAATTTTGGGGGTTCGGACGCTTCTAGGGACCATTACTTTTTGATATTTTTTTCCTCCATACAAATCTTAGTATACTTGACCTATACTTATGATATTTCGCATATATGTAGGTATAGGATGGCCACAGGTTTCATTTGGACTTCGATATATTTCGATAAATTTATCGACAACTGAGTTATTGGTCAAACTGCGATTGCAGAAAAACCTTAATATTACCCTACAATATTGTATCAAATCAACATTTGAATTTGCATTCATCCTGTCTCATTTGTACTTCAATATATTTCGATAAATTGATCGATAACTGAGTCATCGGTCAAAATGCGATTGCCCGAAAACCTCTATATTACCCTGCAATATGGGTATCAAACGAAAGGGGATAGCTCCAGGTTTCATTTGGACTTCGAAAGGTTTCGATAAATGTATCGATAACTGAGTTATCGGTGAAAATGTTATTGCATAAAAACCTTAAAATTGCCCTACAATATGGGTATCAAACGAAAGGGGGAGGCCCCAGGTTTCATTTGTACTTCAATAAATTTCGATAAATTGATCGATAACTGAGTCATCGGTCAAAATGCGATTGCCCGAAAACCTCTATATTACCCTATAATATGGGTATCAAACGAAAGGAGATAGCTCCAGGTTTCATTTGGACTTCGATATATTTCGATAAGTTTATCGATAACTGAGTTATCGGTGATTGCCCAAAAAACTTAACATTACCCTATAATATGGGTATAAAACGAAAGGAGAAGGCAGCAGGTTTCATTTGGACAACGATAGGTTTCGATAAATTGATCGATAACTGAGTTATCGGTGAAAATGTGATTGCCCAAAAACCTTAAACTTGACCTACAATATGGGTATCAAACGAAAGGGGAAGGCTCCAGGTTTCAATTTAGCTTTGATATATTTCGATAAATTGATCGATAACTAAGTTATCGGTCGAAATTCGATTTCCCGAAAACCTTAATATTACCCGGCAATATGGGTATCAAATGAAAGGGGATAGCTCCCGAAAACCTCTATATTACCCTACTGGCGCGTATTCAGGGGGGGTTTCGGGGGTTCAAACCCCCCCCGAAATTTCCGAAAATTAAAAAATATACGTCTGTACTAGAATAATTACTCTATTTACCTTTAAAACCCCTGTTAAGAAATTAGCATTAATAGCAATAATGAAAATACGAAAGAATAAAATTAAATAATATTTCACACTGAGAGAAGTTATTGGTAGTCGCTAATCAATTATCAGAGCAAGTCTGAGAGGTCACAACTAAATTCCTGCAACGGTTTACTCATTTGGCCCTTTAAGATATTCGCGCCAAACTAACTGCTTTTCGAGCTATGAATACAGCGGGCAAAAATCGTACAAATGAGTGTCCCTCGTTATTATAACTAGTCACGGTTGCCAAAGGTTTAACCAAAAAAATGAACAAGAAGTTAAAAAAAATTTCCAAAAATTACTAAGCTGTACACAACGCAGTCGTATTGAATTATCAGAGAAAGTAACAATTACATTGAACTTATACTTGCGAGGTGATACTAAAAGGTGACGCTAATTTGGCAAAAAAAGATTGAAAACGTTTAAAAGAAAGCCCGGTATGCTGTTGAAAAGAAAATGATTAAGAAATATTTTCAAGTATTTCTTGACTACGAAATTGTCATGAATAGCCAACAAATGTTGACGTTCCGTTTTGCATGTTGAATAATTGCAATTTTCCGCTTTTTATATGCATTTCAATGTTATTACATTTTTTGTTTTTATTTTTCCGAAGCTTCAGTTTTTCTTGAAGAAATAAAGCGACAACTATTTACTTCTTGCCAAAGCCTGAAGAAATCCTACACAAAATTTGAAAACAAACAATAAAAATAAATATTGTTTTGTACACGGCTAAAATATTTAGCCTAGATTTAAAACTTTTTGTGTGTTGTTTGGAATTTTCAGTAAGATTGACTTCCTTTGACTAATTTAATTATTTTTGTATGAAAGAATGTGCAAAAAAACAAGAAAAATACTGCAACTCAAAGATAAGAACTTTGTGGAAAATTCATGAAAATTCAAGAAAACTCGAAAAATTTTCATAAAAATTTCTAACTTTTTAGTAAAAATATTTAAATTTTTTCGTGTTTTCAGTTTTGTGGCCCGTTCAATTAAAGTGAACAAAGATAGCAATCTTAAGCCGCTAGAAGAATTACTCGATTTTTTGGCAATTTTTTTCTAGCCAAGTGCATTATCTTCCATACAAATTTATAAGCGTAATATTTTTATATTGAAGAAAATGCTCTTGGTCGGCTTTTGACAATTGAACGAGCAGCAAAACTGCATACTCGAAAAAAATCAAAAAAATTTTACGAGAAAGTTAGAAATTTCGATGAAATTTTTTCGAGATTTCTTAAATTTTCATGAATTTTCCACAAACTTTTGAACTTTGATTTGCAGAAGTTTCATTATGTATTTGCACATACTTTCATTCAAAAATAATTAAATTAGTCTGAAGAAGTTAATTTTACTGGATATTCCAATAAAAACCCTTTGAACGCAGACATACTGGCCAAATTTGGTTTAGAATTAAATTTACGCCGGTTGTCATAGAAATGCGCCTAATAAAAATTATTTAAATTTTATACCGAAAATGTTGTTAACAATTTTTTATGTTTTTTTAAAAAAATCAGTGCGCAATGCTCTACCTACTGAGCTACGGCGCACTCATAAATTTTGTGCTAAAAGTACCGTGTTTGTTTATCCCGGTTAAGTTTTAAATCTAAACCGCAAAAAATTGAGAAAGGTTTCGAATTTATTACCAAAAAGTTTTAAAAATTGTGTAAACCAATGAATTGTTTAAAATTTAGGCTCAAATTTTTAGCCGTGTAGAAAGAGGAAAATTTCAAATAAATCTTACTAATATATAAAAACGTAAGTTTGTGAGTGACTGCGGATGTTTGTGGTTCTTTATCGTCTCAACAAATGGCCCGATCATTACGAAATTTTGCAGACAGCTTCTTAGGAGTGTAGAATAGGTAACAGGCATCATGAAATTTCGATATATTTATCGATAACAGAGTTATCGGTCAAAATGTGGTTTCGGGTAAACTTTGGAATATTCGCACACAATTTGTATTAAACGAAAGGGGAAGACCACAGCCATAATTTGGACTTTGGTTCAATTCGATATATTTATCGATAACAGAGTTATCGGTCAAAATGTGGTTTCGGGTAAACTTTGGAATATTGGCACAAAATTGGTATCAAACGAAAGGGGAAGACCACAGCTTTCAGTTGGACTATGGCTCATTTCGATATATTTATCGATAACAGAGTTATCGGTCAAAATGTGGTTTCGGGTAAACTTTGGAATATTCGCACAAAATTGGTATCAAACGAAAGGGGAAGACCACAGCTTTCATTTGGACTTTGGTTCAATTCGATATATTTATCGATAACAAAGTTATCGATCAAAATGTGGTTTCGGTAAACTTTGGAATATTCGCACAAAATTGGTATCAAACGAAAGAGGGAGACCACAGCTTTCATTTGGACTTTGGCTCGTTTCGATATATTTATCGATAACAGAGTTATCGGTCAAAATGTGGTTTCGGGTAAACTTTGGAATATTCGCACAAAATTTGTATCAAACGAAAGGGGAAGACCACAGCTTTCATTTGGACTTTGGTTCAATTCGATATATTTATCGATAACAGAGTTATCGGTCAAAATGTGGTTTCGGGTAAACTTTGGAATATTCGCACAAAATTTGTACCAAACGAAAGGGGAAGACCACAGCTTTCATTTGGACTTTGGTTCGATTCGATATATTTATCGATAACAGAGTTATCGGTCAAAATGTGGTTTCGTTTAAACTTTGGAATATTCGCACAAAATTTTTATCAAACGAAAGGGGAAGACTACAGCTTTCATTTGGACTTTGGTTCAATTCGATATATTTATCGATAACAGAGTTATCGGTCAAAATGTGGTTTCGGGTAAACTTTGGAATATTCGAACAAAATTTGTATCAAACGAAAGGGGAAGACCACAGCTTTCATTTGGACTTTGGTTCAATTCGATATATTTATCGATAACGGAGTTATCGGTCAAAATGTGGTTTCGGGTAAACTTTGGAATATTCGCACAAAATTGGTATAAAAAGAAAGGGGAAGGCCACAGGATTCATTTGGACTTTGCTTCATTTATGGAAACATCTATTTTGAGAACGGCTGGACCTTATACACATAACTAAATTTGGAAGGTAAATTTTGTATCCCCTCGAGATGGTTATACGCTAAAAAAATAAAGGTATTTGGAAAGGTTTTGGAGATTTCCCTAAAAATGTTGACCAGGATAACATTATAAAGTGTTCTTTCAATTTGAGCCCGTTTCCGAGATATTGGTCAAAATGTCAACCAGGAGGGGCCCTCGATGGTATTGGTATGATATGGGTATCAAATGAAAGGTGTTGACAAATGATTTAACATGTTTTAGCTATTTTCCAATATCAAACGAAGGTTTTTAGATATTAACCAAAACGTAGACCAAAATTGGAGCTAGAAGGTTTTTGTGAAAAAATGGGTCTAAAATGAAAGGTCTTGATGCGATTTTTAAAATGGAGTCATTTTAAATCCTTTTGGGATTGGGATTGAGAAAGGGATAGGTATATGGATGACAATTAAAAAGCAATATGAAAAGACAAAAGCATATGAAGAGGATGGACGGAGAGAAGGATGTGGAGCTGAAATTAGGAGGGCAAATCACATATTTTAAATGCAAACAAGTTAGTAAATCTTATATATAAAATTCTCGTGTCACAGTTTTTGAAACCATACTCCTCCGAAACAGCTTGACCGATTCTCATGAAATTTTGTTATCATATTGAGTAGGTATGAGAATCGACCAACATCTATTTTACAAGAGCCTATGCGACCCGTTTTCCGAGATATCGACCAAAATGTGAACCAGGGGTGACCCTAGAAGGTGTTTACACGATATGGGTACCGAATATAAGGTGTTGATTGGGTGTTTAAAAAGAGGTAATTTTCATGACCCTATGCTACCCCGTTTACGAGATATCACCAAAAATGTGGGCCAGGTGTGACCCCAGACGGGTTTTCTACAATATGGGTATCGAATAAAAGGCGTTGATGAGTATTTAAAAAGAGGTGATTCTCAAGACCCTGCGCGACCCGTTTTCCGAGATATCGACCAAAATGTGAACCAGGGGTGACCCTAGAAGGTGTTTATACGATATGGGTACCGAATAAAAGGTGTTGATTGGGTGTTTAAAAAGAGGTAATTTTCATGACCCTATGCTACTCCGTTTACGAGATATCACCAAAAATGTGGGCCAGGTGTGACCCCAGACGGGTTTTCTACAATATGGGTATCGAATAAAAGGCGTTGATGAGTATTTAAAAAAGAGGTGATTCTCAAGACCCTGCGCGACCCGTTTTCCGAGATATCGACCAAAATGTGAACCAGGGGTGACCCTAGAAGGTGTTTATACGATATGGGTAACGAATAAAAGGTGTTGATTGGGTGGTTAAAAAGGGGTAATTTTCATGACCCTATGCTACCCCGTTTACGAGATATCACCAAAAATGTGGGCCAGGTGTGACCCCAGATGGGTTTTCTACAATATGGGTATCAAATAAGAGGCGTTGATGAGTATTTAAAAATGAGGTGATTTTTAAGACCCTATGCGACCTGTTTTCCGAGATATCGCCAAAAATTTTTAGTAATGTAATCACTTTTCATTACCGGACGATAACTGATCAATCGTTTTTTAATTAGTTATCCTCGCCAAATGTCCACAGGTGTCACTTCTGACCCAGTAAACAGCACGGAGTAGGGATGAGAACGAAGCCGGTCTCCTCTTTCTCTCACACAATAAGACTTCTCTCACTCCCTACACAGCTGCAAGCCATGTTGTTTATGCATCAAGTGTAGTAAGGTTGACAATTAGCTATCTCAGTGTAACTCTCATATTAACTATTAATCATTGCTATTCTATCAATAATAATAAAATTATCATCAATAATAATAAAATGATAAATTTTGAGTGTATTTTGCACGATTAATTAATCAAGTGATTTTCATAACCTAAAAAGTACTCAACACGTGGCATCCAATAACAACGGATTTTGTGTTGTAAGTACACTTTTTTTTATTTATATCGAAAATGTTGTTGGAAACGGTCATAAAAGATTCGGTGGAATTTAATCTATGTATATAAAAAGGATGTGTGTATGTATGTTATAGACTCCGGAACTACCACGTCGATTTTGTTCATATTTACAGGATAGCTCAGTAGGAATCCGGAGAGTGTTTATGTAAAGTTTTATTCCGGGAAGTGGACCAAGGACCGAAATATTCCAAACTTTTTTATTTATACTACGATTTTCTTCAAATTTGGTACAAGGGTACCACTTTACTTTGTTAAAATATGGGATAACTTTTTTCCGGGAAGTGGACCAGGGACTGAATTATTCCAAACTTTTTTATTTATCTTGCGATTTTTTCCCTAAATTTGGGCAGAACAACGTCTGCCGGGTCCTTCTAGTAAAAGTATAAATATGTAATACATATGTGAAAATATAAATATATGTGAAGGGCTTAGAACCAAAAGGATCTAAGTAACATCGACGTTAAATTGAGATAAATAATTAAGGTTAAAGTAAATTACTTATTGTAAATTCTGGGTAAATGCATTTGAAATGATTCCTGTCTAAATGAATGCACGTTAGTCAGCTAATTCAAAGGATGTTTACTGAAGATGGAAAATAACTGTAAATTTACAAAAATTATTGCAAAAATTTCCAAAAATAAGATTTAAAAATTTTCCGAGTATGTGGTCTTGTAGCCCGTTTAATTTTAGTATAATAAAGTGCTGAACTTAATTTCGTAGGACGTCTATAGTTCTATATAATTTCCTATTCAAATATGAGCTAATATCTAATAAAAAAAATTGCCAAAAATCAGCGAGACTTCCTACGAACTTAAGTTTAGCACTTTATTGCACTATAATTAAACGGGCTACAAAACTGCATACTCGAAAAAATTCTACATGTTTTTTTGGCCGAGTAATCAACTTTCAAAATTTTATTGCAATAATTGTTGGAGCCAAAAAGGTCTGAGTGCGCTTGAATCCAGAAAAAAAATTGCCAAAAATCAGCGAGACTTCCTACGGACTATGTTTAGCACTTTATTGCACTAAAATTAAAAGGGCTACAAACTGCATACTCAAAAAAATTCGACATGTTATTTTGGCTGAGCAATTTTATTTTATTGCTTGGAGGAGCGCACATAGATCCTTTTGGCTCCAATCATTAATGCAATATAATTTAGTACGTTTTTGGCCTGGCAAATATATGGCACTACAATGTCCGAAAGGACTCGGATCTCTTTGCCAACAAATAAACACCATATTTCACTATACAAATATGGGTATAACTCAATTTCAAAAAAAATGTCACCTAGATCCTTTTGGTTCTGAGCCCTTCATGTGTATTTATAGGTAATTCTTATTTACTGACACTTTGGCCAAAACCCCCCCCGAAATTTTTTTCTGGCTACGCGCCTGTTACCCTACAATATGGGTATCAAACGAAAGGAGATAGCTCCAGGTTTCATTTGGACTTCGATATATTTCAACAAATCTATCGACAACTGAGTTATTGGTCAAAATGCGATTGCAGAAAAACCTTAATATTATTACCCTACAATATTGTATCAACATTTGAATTTGCATCCATCCTGGCACAATTTGTCAAAATTGAATTCTTGAAAAGCCCCCTAACGTTACCAACGAATACCGCAAAAGAAAATTTTTGAAAACCGGTTTTCAATACTCTTTTTTCAAAATTTTCAAAATATTCGAGTTTGGTAAATTCTTCAGTAGGCAATAATCCTACTAATATTATAAATGTGAATGTAGCGATGTTTGGATGTTTGGATGTCCAGACGTTTGCTTTTTGAAATTTGGCACGCCTACAGGTTATAGTCTGGAAGGAGCTATAGGCTATTTTTTTTTCTTTTGTTTCTTGTCGAAATTTTTTTTATTCCATATAACTCTAAGTATATTGAACCTATACTTATGATATTTCGCATATAGGTATAGAAAGATAGTACAATATGGGTATCAAACGAAAGAGGAAGGCCCCAGGTTTCATTTGGACTTCGACAGGTTTCGATAAATGTATCGATAACTGAGTTATCGGTGAAAATGTTATTGCACAAAAACCTTAAAATTGCCCTACAATATGGGTATCAAACGAAAGGGGAAGGCCCCAGGTTTCCTTTGTACTTCGACATATTTCGATAAATTTATCTATAACTGAGTTATCGGTAAAAATGCGATTGCAGAAAAACATTAATATTACCCTACAATATTGTATAAAATCAACATTTGAAATTGAATTCATCCTGGCACAATTTGTCAAAATTGAATTCTTGAAAGGTCCCCTAACGTTACCAACGAAAACCTTAAAAGAACATTTTTGAAAACCTGTTTTCAATATTCTTTTTCAAAATTTGGTAAATTCTTCAGTAGGCAATAATCATACTAATATTATAAATGTGAATGTAGCGATGTTTGGATGTCCAGACGTTTGCTTCTGTTACTTAATGACGTGAGAATGGCAAGACGGATTTTGATGAAGCTAGGAAAGCATACAGGTTATAGTCTGGAAGGAGTTATAGGCTATTTTATTTTATTAATTTTGGGGGTTCGGACGCTTCTAGGGACCATTACTTTTTGATATTTTTGCTCCCATACAAATCTGAGTATACTTGACCTATACTTATGATATTTCGCATAAATGTAGGTATAGGATGGCCACAGGTTTCATTTGGACTTCGATATATTTCGATAAATTTATCGACAACTGAGTTATTGGTCAAAATGCGATTGCAGAAAAACCTTAATATTACCCTACAATATTGTATCAAATCAACATTTGAATTTGCATTCATCCTGTCTCATTTGTACTTCAATATATTTCGATAAATTGATCGATAACTGAGTCATCGGTCAAAATTCGATTGCCCGAAAACCTCTATATTACCCTACAATATGGGTATCAAGCGAAAGGAGATAGCTCCAGGTCTCATTTGTACTTCAATATATTTCGATAAATTGATCGATAACTGAGTCATCGGTCAAAATGCGATTGCCCGAAAACCTCTATATTACCCTGCAATATGGGTATCAAACGAAAGGGGATAGCTCCAGGTTTCATTTGGACTTCGATAGGTTTCGATAACTGAGTTATCGGTGAAAATGTTATTGCACAAAAACCTTAAAATTGCCCTACAATATGGGTATCAAACGAAAGGGGAAGGCCACAGGTTTCATTTGGACTTCAATATATTTCGATAAATTGATCGATAACTGAGTCATCGGTCGAAATTCGATTGCCCGAAAACCTCTATATTACCCTACAATATGGGTATCAAGCAAAAGGAGATAGCTCCAGGTCTCATTTGTACTTCAATATATTTCGATAAATGTATCGATAACTGAGTTATCGGTGAAAATGTTATTGCACAAAAACCTTAAAATTGCCCTACAATATGGGTGTCAAACGAAAGGGGAAGGCCCCAGGTGTCCTTTGTACTTGGATATATTTCGATAAATTGATCGATAACTGAGTTATCGGTCAAAATGCGACCGCCCGAAAACCTCTATATTACATTACAATATGGGTATCAAACGAAAGGGGATAGCTCCAGGTTTCATTTGGACTTCGATATATTTCGATAAATTTATCGATAACTGAGTTATCGGTGATTGCCCAAAAAACTTAACATTACTCTATAATATGGGTATAAAACGAAAGGGGATAGCTCCAGGTTTCATTTGGACTTCGATAGGTTTCGATAAATGTATCGATAACTGAGTTATCGGTGAAAATGTTATTGCACAAAAAACTTAAAATTGCCCTACAATATGGGTATCAAACGAAAGGGGAAGGCCACAGGTTTCATTTGTACTTCAATATATTTCGATAAATTGATCGATAACTGAGTCATCGGTCAAAATTCGATTGCCCGAAAACCTCTATATTACCCTACAATATGGGTATCAAGCGAAAGGAGATAGCTCCAGGTCTCATTTGTACTTCAATATATTTCGATAAATGTATCGATAACTGAGTTATCGGTGAAAATGTTATTGCACAAAAAACTTAAAATTGCCCTACAATATGGGTATCAAACGAAAGGGGAAGGCCACAGGTTTCATTTGTACTTCAATATATTTCGATAAATTGATCGATAACTGAGTCATCGGTCAAAATTCGATTGCCCGAAAACCTCTATATTACCCTACAATATGGGTATCAAGCGAAAGGAGATAGCTCCAGGTCTCATTTGTACTTGGATATATTTCGATAAATTGATCGATAACTGAGTTATCGGTCAAAATGCGACTGCCCGAAAACCTCTATATTACATTACAATATGGGTATCAAACGAAAGGGGATAGCTCCAGGTTTCATTTGGACTTCGATATATTTCGATAAGTTTATCGATAACTGAGTTATCGGTGATTGCCCAAAAAACTTAACATTACTCTATAATATGGGTATAAAACGAAAGGGGATAGCTCCAGGTTTCATTTGGACTTCGATAAGTTTCGATAAATGTATCGATAACTGAGCTATCGGTGAAAATGTTATTGCACAAAAACCTTAAAATTGCCCTACAATATGAGTATCAAACGAAAGGGGAAGGCCCCAGGTTTCATCTGTACTTCGACATATTTCGATAAATTTATCTATAACTGAGTTATCGGTAAAAATGCGATTGCAGAAAAACCTTAATATTACCCTACAATATTGTATCAAATCAACATTTGAAGTTGAATTCATCCTGGCACAATTTGTCAAAATTGAATTCTTGAAAGGCCCCCTAACGTGACCAACGAATACCTCAAAAGAACATATTTGAAAACCAGTTTTCAATATTCTTTTTCAAAAGTTGGTAAATTCTTCAGTAGGCAATAATCATACTAATATTATAAATGTGAATGTAGCGATGTTTGGATGTCCAGACGTTTGCTTCTGTTACTCAATGACGTGAGAATGGCAAGACGGATTTTGATGAAGCTAGGAAAGCATACAGGTTATAGTCTGGAAGGAGTTATAGGCTATTTTATGTTATTAATTTTGGGGGTTCGGACGCTTCTAGGGACCATTACTTTTTGATATTTTTTTCCCCCATACAAATCTGAGTATACTTGACCTATACTTATGATATTTCGCATATATGATGGTATAGGATGGCCACAGGTTCAATCATCGGTCAAAATTCGATTGCCCGAAAACCTCTATATTACCCTACAAAATGGGTATCAAGCGAAAGGAGATAGCTCCAGGTCTCATTTGTACTTCAATATATTTCGATAAATTGATCGATAACTGAGTCATCGGTCAAAATGCGATTGCCCGAAAACCTCTATATTACCCTGCAATATGGGTATCAAACGAAAGGGGATAGCTCCAGGTTTCATTTGGACTTCGATAGGTTTCGATAAATGTATCGATAACTGAGTTATCGGTGAAAATGTTATTGCACAAAAACCTTAAAATTGCCCTACAATATGGGTATCAAACGAAAGGGGAAGGCCACAGGTTTCATTTGTACTTCAATATATTTCGATAAATTGATCGATAACTGAGTCAACGGTCAAAATCCGATTGCCCGAAAACCTCTATATTACCCTACAATATGGGTATCAAGCGAAAGGAGATAGCTCCAGGTCTCATTTGTACTTCAATATATTTCGATAAATGTATCGATAACTGAGTTATCGGTGAAAATGTTATTGCACAAAAAACTTAAAATTGCCCTACAATATGGGTATCAAACGAAAGGGGAAGGCCACAGGTTTCATTTGTACTTCAATATATTTCGATAAATTGATCGATAACTGAGTCATCGGTCAAAATTCGATTGCCCGAAAACCTCTATATTACCCTACAATATGGGTATCAAGCGAAAGGAGATAGCTCCAGGTCTCATTTGTACTTGGATATATTTCGATAAATTGATCGATAACTGAGTTATCGGTCAAAATGCGACTGCCCGAAAACCTCTATATTACATTACAATATGGGTATCAAACGAAAGGGGATAGCTCCAGGTTTCATTTGGACTTCGATATATTTCGATAAATTTATCGATAACTGAGTTATCGGTGATTGCCCAAAAAACTTAACATTACTCTATAATATGGGTATAAAACGAAAGCTCCAGGTTTCATCTGGACTTCGATAGGTTTCGATAAATGTATCGATAACTGAACTATCGGTGAAAATGTTATTGCACAAAAACCTTAAAATTGCCCTACAATATGGGTATCAAACGAAAGGGGAAGGCCCCAGGTTTCATCTGTACTTCGACATATTTCGATAAGTTTATCTATAACTGAGTTATCGGTAAAAATGCGATTGCAGAAAAACCTTAATATTACCCTACAATATTGTATCAAATCAACATTTGAAGTTGAATTCATCCTGGCACAATTTGTCAAAATTGAATTCTTGAAAGGCCCCCTAACGTTACCAACGAATACCTCAAAAGAACATTTCTGAAAACCAGTTTTCAATATTCTTTTTCAAAATTTGGTAAATTCTTCAGTAGGCAATAATCATACTAATATTATAAATGTAAATGTAGCGATGTTTGGATGTCCAGACGTTTGCTTCTGTTACTCAATGACGTGAGAATGGCAATACGGATTTTGATGAAGCTAGGAAAGCATACAGGTTATAGTCTGGAAGGAGTTATAGGCTATTTTATTTTATTAATTTTGGTTGTTCGGACGCTTCTAGGGACCATTGCTTTTTGATATTTTTTTCCCCCATACAAATCTGAGTATACTTGACCAATACTTATGATATTTCGCATATATGTAGGTATAGGATGGCCACAAGTTTTATTTGGACTTCGATATATTTCGATCAATTTATCGAAAACTGAGTTATTGGTCAAAATGCGATTGCAGAAAAACCTTAATATTACCCTACAATATTGTATCAAATCAACATTTGAATTTGCATTCATCCTGGCACAATTTGTCAAAATTGAATTCTTGAAAGGCCCCCTAACGTTACCAACGAATACCGCAAAAGAAAATTTTTGAAAACCGGTTTTCAATACTCTTTTTTCAAAATTTTCAAAATATTCGAATTTGGTAAATTCTTCAGTAGGCAATAATCCTACTAATATTATAAATGTGAATGTAGCGATGTTTGGATGTCCAGACGTTTGCTTTTGTTCCCTAAAAACGTGAGAATGGCTAGACGGATTTTGTTGAAATTTGGCACGCCTACAGGTCATAGTCTGGAAGGAGCTATAGGCTAGTTTTTTTTCTTTTGTTTCTTTTCGAAATTTTTTTTATTCCATATAACTCTAAGTATATTGAACCTATACTTATGATATTTCGCATATACATAGGTATAGAAAGATCGTACAATATGGGTATCAAACGAAAGGGGAAGGCCCCAGGTTTCATTTTAGCTTCGATATATTTCGATAAATTGATCGATAACTAAGTTATCGGTCAAAATGCGATTTCCCAAAAACCTTAAACTTGCCCTACAATATGGGTATCAAACGAAAGGGGAAGGCCGCAGGTTTCATTTGTACTTCAATATATTTCGATAAATTGATCGATAACTGAGTCATCGGTCAAAATGCGATTGCCCGAAAACCTCTATATTACCCTACAATATGGGTATCAAGCGAAAGGAGATAGCTCCAGGTCTCATTTGTACTTCAATATATTTCGATAAATTGATCGATAACTGAGTCATCGGTCAAAATGCGATTGCCCGAAAACCTCTATATTACCCTGCAATATGGGTATCAAACGAAAGGGGATAGCTCCAGGTTTTATTTGGACTTCGATAGGTTTCGATAAATGTATCGATAACTGAGTTATCGGTGAAAATGTTATTGCACAAAAACCTTAAAATTGCCCTACAATATGGGTATCAAACGAAAGGGGAAGGCCGCAGGTTTCATTTGTACTTCAATATATTTCGATAAATTGATCGATAACTGAGTCATCGGTCAAAATGCGATTGCCCGAAAACCTCTATATTACCCTACAATATGGGTATCAAACGAAAGGAGATAGCTCCAGGTTTCATTTGGACTTCGATATATTTCGATAAATTTATCGATAACTGAGTTATCGGTGATTGCCCAAAAAACTTAACATTACTCTATAATATGGGTATAAAACGAAAGGGGATAGCTCCAGGTTTCATTTGGACTTCGATAAGTTTCGATAAATGTATCGATAACTGAGCTATCGGTGAAAATGTTATTGCACAAAAACCTTAAAATTGCCCTACAATATGAGTATCAAACGAAAGGGGAAGGCCCCAGGTTTCATCTGTACTTCGACATATTTCGATAAATTTATCTATAACTGAGTTATCGGTAAAAATGCGATTGCAGAAAAACCTTAATATTACCCTACAATATTGTATCAAATCAACATTTGAAGTTGAATTCATCCTGGCACAATTTGTCAAAATTGAATTCTTGAAAGGCCCCCTAACGTGACCAACGAATACCTCAAAAGAACATATTTGAAAACCAGTTTTCAATATTCTTTTTCAAAAGTTGGTAAATTCTTCAGTAGGCAATAATCATACTAATATTATAAATGTGAATGTAGCGATGTTTGGATGTCCAGACGTTTGCTTCTGTTACTCAATGACGTGAGAATGGCAAGACGGATTTTGATGAAGCTAGGAAAGCATACAGGTTATAGTCTGGAAGGAGTTATAGGCTATTTTATGTTATTAATTTTGGGGGTTCGGACGCTTCTAGGGACCATTACTTTTTGATATTTTTTTCCCCCATACAAATCTGAGTATACTTGACCTATACTTATGATATTTCGCATATATGATGGTATAGGATGGCCACAGGTTCAATCATCGGTCAAAATTCGATTGCCCGAAAACCTCTATATTACCCTACAAAATGGGTATCAAGCGAAAGGAGATAGCTCCAGGTCTCATTTGTACTTCAATATATTTCGATAAATTGATCGATAACTGAGTCATCGGTCAAAATGCGATTGCCCGAAAACCTCTATATTACCCTGCAATATGGGTATCAAACGAAAGGGGATAGCTCCAGGTTTCATTTGGACTTCGATAGGTTTCGATAAATGTATCGATAACTGAGTTATCGGTGAAAATGTTATTGCACAAAAACCTTAAAATTGCCCTACAATATGGGTATCAAACGAAAGGGGAAGGCCACAGGTTTCATTTGTACTTCAATATATTTCGATAAATTGATCGATAACTGAGTCAACGGTCAAAATCCGATTGCCCGAAAACCTCTATATTACCCTACAATATGGGTATCAAGCGAAAGGAGATAGCTCCAGGTCTCATTTGTACTTCAATATATTTCGATAAATGTATCGATAACTGAGTTATCGGTGAAAATGTTATTGCACAAAAAACTTAAAATTGCCCTACAATATGGGTATCAAACGAAAGGGGAAGGCCACAGGTTTCATTTGTACTTCAATATATTTCGATAAATTGATCGATAACTGAGTCATCGGTCAAAATTCGATTGCCCGAAAACCTCTATATTACCCTACAATATGGGTATCAAGCGAAAGGAGATAGCTCCAGGTCTCATTTGTACTTGGATATATTTCGATAAATTGATCGATAACTGAGTTATCGGTCAAAATGCGACTGCCCGAAAACCTCTATATTACATTACAATATGGGTATCAAACGAAAGGGGATAGCTCCAGGTTTCATTTGGACTTCGATATATTTCGATAAATTTATCGATAACTGAGTTATCGGTGATTGCCCAAAAAACTTAACATTACTCTATAATATGGGTATAAAACGAAAGCTCCAGGTTTCATCTGGACTTCGATAGGTTTCGATAAATGTATCGATAACTGAACTATCGGTGAAAATGTTATTGCACAAAAACCTTAAAATTGCCCTACAATATGGGTATCAAACGAAAGGGGAAGGCCCCAGGTTTCATCTGTACTTCGACATATTTCGATAAGTTTATCTATAACTGAGTTATCGGTAAAAATGCGATTGCAGAAAAACCTTAATATTACCCTACAATATTGTATCAAATCAACATTTGAAGTTGAATTCATCCTGGCACAATTTGTCAAAATTGAATTCTTGAAAGGCCCCCTAACGTTACCAACGAATACCTCAAAAGAACATTTCTGAAAACCAGTTTTCAATATTCTTTTTCAAAATTTGGTAAATTCTTCAGTAGGCAATAATCATACTAATATTATAAATGTAAATGTAGCGATGTTTGGATGTCCAGACGTTTGCTTCTGTTACTCAATGACGTGAGAATGGCAATACGGATTTTGATGAAGCTAGGAAAGCATACAGGTTATAGTCTGGAAGGAGTTATAGGCTATTTTATTTTATTAATTTTGGTTGTTCGGACGCTTCTAGGGACCATTGCTTTTTGATATTTTTTTCCCCCATACAAATCTGAGTATACTTGACCAATACTTATGATATTTCGCATATATGTAGGTATAGGATGGCCACAAGTTTTATTTGGACTTCGATATATTTCGATCAATTTATCGAAAACTGAGTTATTGGTCAAAATGCGATTGCAGAAAAACCTTAATATTACCCTACAATATTGTATCAAATCAACATTTGAATTTGCATTCATCCTGGCACAATTTGTCAAAATTGAATTCTTGAAAGGCCCCCTAACGTTACCAACGAATACCGCAAAAGAAAATTTTTGAAAACCGGTTTTCAATACTCTTTTTTCAAAATTTTCAAAATATTCGAATTTGGTAAATTCTTCAGTAGGCAATAATCCTACTAATATTATAAATGTGAATGTAGCGATGTTTGGATGTCCAGACGTTTGCTTTTGTTCCCTAAAAACGTGAGAATGGCTAGACGGATTTTGTTGAAATTTGGCACGCCTACAGGTCATAGTCTGGAAGGAGCTATAGGCTAGTTTTTTTTCTTTTGTTTCTTTTCGAAATTTTTTTTATTCCATATAACTCTAAGTATATTGAACCTATACTTATGATATTTCGCATATACATAGGTATAGAAAGATCGTACAATATGGGTATCAAACGAAAGGGGAAGGCCCCAGGTTTCATTTTAGCTTCGATATATTTCGATAAATTGATCGATAACTAAGTTATCGGTCAAAATGCGATTTCCCAAAAACCTTAAACTTGCCCTACAATATGGGTATCAAACGAAAGGGGAAGGCCGCAGGTTTCATTTGTACTTCAATATATTTCGATAAATTGATCGATAACTGAGTCATCGGTCAAAATGCGATTGCCCGAAAACCTCTATATTACCCTACAATATGGGTATCAAGCGAAAGGAGATAGCTCCAGGTCTCATTTGTACTTCAATATATTTCGATAAATTGATCGATAACTGAGTCATCGGTCAAAATGCGATTGCCCGAAAACCTCTATATTACCCTGCAATATGGGTATCAAACGAAAGGGGATAGCTCCAGGTTTTATTTGGACTTCGATAGGTTTCGATAAATGTATCGATAACTGAGTTATCGGTGAAAATGTTATTGCACAAAAACCTTAAAATTGCCCTACAATATGGGTATCAAACGAAAGGGGAAGGCCGCAGGTTTCATTTGTACTTCAATATATTTCGATAAATTGATCGATAACTGAGTCATCGGTCAAAATGCGATTGCCCGAAAACCTCTATATTACCCTACAATATGGGTATCAAACGAAAGGAGATAGCTCCAGGTTTCATTTGGACTTCGATATATTTCGATAAGTTTATCGATAACTGAGTTATCGGTGATTGCCCCAAAAACTTAACATTACCCTATAATATGGGTATAAAACGAAAGGAGAAGGCAGCAGGTTTCATTTGGACAACGATAGGTTTCGATAAATTGATCGATAACTGAGTTATCGGTGAAAATGTGATTGCCCAAAAACCTTAAACTTGACCTACAATATGGGTATCAAACGAAAGGGGAAGGCCCCAGGTTTCAATTTAGCTTTGATATATTTCGATAAATTGATCGATAACTAAGTTATCGGTCAAAATTCGATTGCCCGAAAACCTTAATATTACCCGGCAATATGGGTATCAAACGAAAGGGGATAGCTCCAGGTTTCATTTGGACTTCGATAGGTTTCGATAAATTGATCGATAACTGAGTTATCGGTCAAAATGAGATTGCCCGAAAACCTTTATATTACCCTACAATATGGGTATCAAACGAAAGGAGATAGCTCCAGGTTTCATTTGGACTTCGATATATTTCGATAAGGTTATCGATAACTGAGTTATCGGTGATTGCCCAAAAAACTTAACATTACCCTATAATATGGGTATAAAACGAAAGGAGAAGCCAGCACGTTTCATTTGGACTACGATAGGTTTCGATAAATTGATCGGTAACTGAGTTATCGGTGAAATGTGATTGCCAAAAACCTTAAACTTGACCTACAATATGGGTATCAAACGAAAGGGGAAGGCCCCAGGTTTCATTGTGGCTTCGATATATTTCGATAAATTGATCGATAACTAAGTTATCGGTCAACATGCGATTTCCCAAAAACCTTAAACTTGCCCTACAATATGGGTATCAAACGAAAGGGAAAGGCCGCAGGTTTCATTTGTACTTCAATATATTTCGATAAATTGATCGATAAGTGAGTCATCGGTCAAAATGCGATTGCCCGAAAACCTCTATATTACCCTACAATATGGGTATCAAACGAAAGGAGATAGCTCCAGGTTTCATTTGGACTTCGATATATTTCGATAAGTTTATCGATAACTGAGTTATCGGTGATTGCCCAAAAAACTTAACATTACCCTATAATATGGGTATAAAACGAAAGGAGAAGCCAGCACGTTTCATTTGGACTACGATAGGTTTCGATAAATTGATCGGTAACTGAGTTATCGGTGAAATGTGATTGCCAAAAACCTTAAACTTGACCTACAATATGGGTATCAAACGAAAGGGGAAGGCCCCAGGTTTCAATTTAGCTTTGACATATTTCTATAAATTGATCGATAACGAAGTTATCGGTCAAAATTCGATTGCCGGAAAACCTTAATATTACCCGGCAATATGGGTATCAAACGAAATGGGATAGCTCCAGGTTTCATTTGGACTACGATTGGTTTCGATAAATGTATCGATAACTGAGTTATCGGTGAAAATGTTATTGCACAAAAACCTTAAAATTGCCCTACAATATGGGTATCAAACGAAAGCGGAAGGCCCCAGGTTTCCTTTGTACTTCGACATATTTCGATAAATTTATCTATAACTGAGTTATCGGTAAAAATGCGATTGCAGAAAAACCTTAATATTACCCTACAATATTGTATCAAATCAACATTTGAAGTGGAATTCATCCTAGCACAATTTGTCAAAATTGAATTCTTGAAAGGCCCCCTAACGTTACCAACGAAAACCTCAAAAGAACATTTTTGAAAACCAGGCAATAATCATACTAATATTATAAATTTGAATGTAGCGATGTTTGGATGTCCAGACGTTTGCTTTTGTTCCCTAAAAACGTGAGAATGGCTAGACGGATTTTGTTGAAATTTGGCACGCCTACAGGTTATAGTCTGGAAGCAGCTATAGGCTATTTTTTTTTCTTTTGTTGCTTTACGAAATTTTTTTTATTCCATATAACTCTAAGTATATTTATTTATATTAAATTTAGGGAAAAAATCGCAAGATAAATAAAAAAGTTTGGAATAATTCAGTCCCTGGTCCACTTCCCGGAAAAAAGTTATCCCATATTTTAACAAAGTAAAGTGGTACCCTTGTACCAAATTTGAAGAAAATCGTAGTATAAATAAAAAAGTTTGAAATATTTCGGTCCTTGGTCCACTTCCCGGAATAAAACTTTACATAAACACTCTCCGGATTCCTACTGAGCTATCCTGTAAATATGAACAAAATCGACGTGGTAGTTCCGGAGTCTATAACATACATACACACATCCTTTTTATATACATAGATTAAATTCCACCGAATCTTTTATGACCGTTTCCAACAACATTTTCGATATAAATAAAAAAAGTGTACTTACAACACAAAATCCGTTGTTATTGGATGCCACGTGTTGAGTACTTTTTAGGTTATGAAAATCACTTGATTAATTAATCGTGCAAAATACACTCAAAATTTATCATTTTATTATTATTGATGATAATTTTATTATTATTGATAGAATAGCAATGATTAATAGTTAATATGAGAGTTACACTGAGATAGCTAATTGTCAACCTTACTACACTTGATGCATAAACAACATGGCTTGCAGCTGTGTAGGGAGTGAGAGAAGTCTTATTGTGTGAGAGAAAGAGGAGACCGGCTTCGTTCTCATCCCTACTCCGTGCTGTTTACTGGGTCAGAAGTGACACCTGTGGACATTTGGCGAGGAAAACTAATTAAAAAACGATTGATCAGTTATCGTCCGGTAATGAAAAGTGATTACATTACTAAAAATTTTTGGCGATATCTCGGAAAACAGGTCGCATAGGGTCTTAAAATCACCTCATTTTTAAATACTCATCAACGCCTCTTATTTGATACCCATATTGTAGAAAACCCATCTGGGGTCACACCTGGCCCACATTTTTGGTGATATCTCGTAAACGGGGTAGCATAGGGTCATGAAAATTACCCCTTTTTAAACACCCAATCAACACCTTTTATTCGTTACCCATATCGTATAAACACCTTCTAGGGTCACCCCTGGTTCACATTTTGGTCGATATCTCGGAAAACGGGTCGCGCAGGGTCTTGAGAATCACCTCTTTTTTAAATACTCATCAACGCCTTTTATTCGATACCCATATTGTAGAAAACCCGTCTGGGGTCACACCTGGCCCACATTTTTGGTGATATCTCGTAAACGGAGTAGCATAGGGTCATGAAAATTACCTCTTTTTAAACACCCAATCAACACCTTTTATTCGGTACCCATATCGTATAAACACCTTCTAGGGTCACCCCTGGTTCACATTTTGGTCGATATCTCGGAAAACGGGTCGCGCAGGGTCTTGAGAATCACCTCTTTTTAAATACTCATCAACGCCTTTTATTCGATACCCATATTGTAGAAAACCCGTCTGGGGTCACACCTGGCCCACATTTTTGGTGATATCTCGTAAACGGGGTAGCATAGGGTCATGAAAATTACCTCTTTTTAAACACCCAATCAACACCTTATATTCGGTACCCATATCGTGTAAACACCTTCTAGGGTCACCCCTGGTTCACATTTTGGTCGATATCTCGGAAAACGGGTCGCATAGGCTCTTGTAAAATAGATGTTGGTCGATTCTCATACCTACTCAATATGATAACAAAATTTCATGAGAATCGGTCAAGCTGTTTCGGAGGAGTATGGTTTCAAAAACTGTGACACGAGAATTTTATATATAAGATTTACTAACTTGTTTGCATTTAAAATATGTGATTTGCCCTCCTAATTTCAGCTCCACATCCTTCTCTCCGACCATCCTCTTCATATGCTTTTGTCTTTTCATATTGCTTTTTAATTGTCATCCATATACCTATCCCTTTCTCAATCCCAATCCCAAAAGGATTTAAAATGACTCCATTTTAAAAATCGCATCAAGACCTTTCATTTTAGACCCATTTTTTCACAAAAACCTTCTAGCTCCAATTTTGGTCTACGTTTTGGTTAATATCTAAAAACCTTCGTTTGATATTGGAAAATAGCTAAAACATGTTAAATCATTTGTCAACACCTTTCATTTGATACCCATATCATACCAATACCATCGAGGGCCCCTCCTGGTTGACATTTTGACCAATATCTCGGAAACGGGCTCAAATTGAAAGAACACTTTATAATGTTATCCTGGTCAACATTTTTAGGGAAATCTCCAAAACCTTTCCAAATACCTTTATTTTTTTAGCGTATAACCATCTCGAGGGGATACAAAATTTACCTTCCAAATTTAGTTATGTGTATAAGGTCCAGCCGTTCTCAAAATAGATGTTTCCATAAATGAAGCAAAGTCCAAATGAATCCTGTGGCCTTCCCCTTTCTTTTTATACCAATTTTGTGCGAATATTCCAAAGTTTACCCGAAACCACATTTTGACCGATAACTCCGTTATCGATAAATATATCGAATTGAACCAAAGTCCAAATGAAAGCTGTGGTCTTCCCCTTTCGTTTGATACAAATTTTGTTCGAATATTCCAAAGTTTACCCGAAACCACATTTTGACCGATAACTCTGTTATCGATAAATATATCGAATTGAACCAAAGTCCAAATGAAAGCTGTAGTCTTCCCCTTTCGTTTGATAAAAATTTTGTGCGAATATTCCAAAGTTTAAACGAAACCACATTTTGACCGATAACTCTGTTATCGATAAATATATCGAATCGAACCAAAGTCCAAATGAAAGCTGTGGTCTTCCCCTTTCGTTTGGTACAAATTTTGTGCGAATATTCCAAAGTTTACCCGAAACCACATTTTGACCGATAACTCTGTTATCGATAAATATATCGAATTGAACCAAAGTCCAAATGAAAGCTGTGGTCTTCCCCTTTCGTTTGATACAAATTTTGTGCGAATATTCCAAAGTTTACCCGAAACCACATTTTGACCGATAACTCTGTTATCGATAAATATATCGAAACGAGCCAAAGTCCAAATGAAAGCTGTGGTCTCCCTCTTTCGTTTGATACCAATTTTGTGCGAATATTCCAAAGTTTACCGAAACCACATTTTGATCGATAACTTTGTTATCGATAAATATATCGAATTGAACCAAAGTCCAAATGAAAGCTGTGGTCTTCCCCTTTCGTTTGATACCAATTTTGTGCGAATATTCCAAAGTTTACCCGAAACCACATTTTGACCGATAACTCTGTTATCGATAAATATATCGAAATGAGCCATAGTCCAACTGAAAGCTGTGGTCTTCCCCTTTCGTTTGATACCAATTTTGTGCCAATATTCCAAAGTTTACCCGAAACCACATTTTGACCGATAACTCTGTTATCGATAAATATATCGAATTGAACCAAAGTCCAAATTATGGCTGTGGTCTTCCCCTTTCGTTTAATACAAATTGTGTGCGAATATTCCAAAGTTTACCCGAAACCACATTTTGACCGATAACTCTGTTATCGATAAATATATCGAAATTTCATGATGCCTGTTACCTATTCTACACTCCTAAGAAGCTGTCTGCAAAATTTCGTAATGATCGGGCCATTTGTTGAGACGATAAAGAACCACAAACATCCGCAGTCACTCACAAACTTACGTTTTTATATATTAGTAAGATTTATTTGAAATTTTCCTCTTTCTACACGGCTAAAAATTTGAGCCTAAATTTTAAACAATTCATTGGTTTACACAATTTTTAAAACTTTTTGGTAATAAATTCGAAACCTTTCTCAATTTTTTGCGGTTTAGATTTAAAACTTAACCGGGATAAACAAACACGGTACTTTTAGCACAAAATTTATGAGTGCGCCGTAGCTCAGTAGGTAGAGCATTGCGCACTGATTTTTTTAAAAAAACATAAAAAATTGTTAACAACATTTTCGGTATAAAATTTAAATAATTTTTATTAGGCGCATTTCTATGACAACCGGCGTAAATTTAATTCTAAACCAAATTTGGCCAGTATGTCTGCGTTCAAAGGGTTTTTATTGGAATATCCAGTAAAATTAACTTCTTCAGACTAATTTAATTATTTTTGAATGAAAGTATGTGCAAATACATAATGAAACTTCTGCAAATCAAAGTTCAAAAGTTTGTGGAAAATTCATGAAAATTTAAGAAATCTCGAAAAAATTTCATCGAAATTTCTAACTTTCTCGTAAAATTTTTTTGATTTTTTTCGAGTATGCAGTTTTGCTGCTCGTTCAATTGTCAAAAGCCGACCAAGAGCATTTTCTTCAATATAAAAATATTACGCTTATAAATTTGTATGGAAGATAATGCACTTGGCTAGAAAAAAATTGCCAAAAAATCGAGTAATTCTTCTAGCGGCTTAACATTGCTATCTTTGTTCACTTTAATTGAACGGGCCACAAAACTGAAAACACGAAATAATTTAAATATTTTTACTAAAAAGTTAGAAATTTTTATGAAAATTTTTCGAGTTTTCTTGAATTTTCATGAATTTTCCACAAAGTTCTTATCTTTGAGTTGCAGTATTTTTCTTGTTTTTTTGCACATTCTTTCATACAAAAATAATTAAATTAGTCAAAGGAAGTCAATCTTACTGAAAATTCCAAACAACACACAAAAAGTTTTAAATCTAGGCTAAATATTTTAGCCGTGTACAAAACAATATTTATTTTTATTTATTATTATTAAATTGATCGATAACTGAGTTATCGGTGAAAATGTGATTGCCCAAAAACCTTAAACTTGACCTACAATATGGGTATCAAACGAAAGGGGAAGGCCCCAGGTTTCAATTTAGCTTTGATATATTTCGATAAATTGATCGATAACTAAGTTATCGGTCAAAATTCGATTGCCCGAAAACCTTAATATTTCCCGGCAATATGGGTATCAAACGAAAGGGGATAGCTCCAGGTTTTATTTGGACTTCGATAGGTTTCGATAAATAGATCGATAACTGAGTTATCGGTCAAAATGCGATTGCCCGAAAACCTCTATAGTACCCTACAATATGGGTATCAAACGAAAGGAGATAGCTCCAGGTTTCATTTGGACTTCGATATATTTCGATAAATCTATCGACAACTGAGTTATTGGTCGAAATGCGATTGCAGAAAAACCTTAATATTACCCTACAATATTGTATCAACATTTGAATTGCATTCATCCTGGCACAATTTGTCAAAATTGAATTCTTGAAAGGCCCCCTAACGTTACCAACGAATACCGCAAAACAAAATTTTTGCAAACCGGTTTTCAATACTCTTTTTTCAAAATTTTCAAAATATTCGAATTTGGTAAATTCTTCAGTAGGCAATAATCCTACTAATATTATAAATGTGAATGTAGCAATTAAGCTGTTCGTTATTTAAATTTTTTTTGCAAATTGTTAGTTCGCCGGGCGGAATATGATGCGTTATGTTGTAAAAATAAGCTGTGCAAAATTTCACTCGAATTGGATAACTCTTAGAACTGGCGCGTTGCATTTGAAAATTTTAAAAACCATATGCACTCAGGTTGCAGCAGATCATATAAAAAACTTGATAGCCGTAAACTTGGTTCACATTTATCACGTGAAAAAACTTGGAGATTGCGATTCTAAAGACAAAAATTTAAAAAAAGCCATAGGTTTTGAGATTTCGCGAAGTTATCGTTTCTTACAAAGTGAGAAAACGCCATTTTCGTATTGTTCAAAAAATCTCCAGTTCTACATATCCGATGAAAAAACTTTTTTCATCTTATTAAAGATCTTTCATTGCCGTAACAACCTACCATATACATCTTTCCAATTAGATTATGAGTTTAAGAGTTATTTGCAAATGCATTTCAGAAATCAGACACATTTTCCATCAGCTTCGTCATTAACATTAAATAACACTTAGAAGTAATAACCTTATTGCATTTATTTTGATGTAGTATTGGAGATGGATCTATTGCAAATAATATATGTTCAAACCATTTCCAAATCAGTTAACAAATATAAAAGTTATAGCAAGTTTATCAAGTCTTATTTTTTCATTCGGTATATCGATACTGTATTTTCAGATCCAATCGAAAAATTTATTTGAAAGTTTAGTTAAAATTCAGTTGAAGAATTCAAACAAGTTTTTCGATTATTTTTGAAAATACAGTATCGATATACCGAATGAAAAAATAACACTTGATAAACTTGCTATAACTTTTATGTTTGTTAACTGATTTGGAAATGGTTTGAACATATATTATTTGCAATAGATCCATCTCCAATACTACATCAATATAAATGCAATAAGGTTATTACTTCTAAGTGTTATTTAATGTTAATGACGAAGCTGATGGAAAATGTGTCTGATTTCTGAAATGCATTTGCAAATAACTCTTAAACTCATAATCTAATTGGAAAGATGTATATGGTAGGTTGTTACGGCAATGAAAGATCTTTAATAAGATGAAAAAAGTTTTTTCATCGGATATGTAGAACTGGAGATTTTTTGAACAATACGAAAATGGCGTTTTCTCACTTTGTTAGAAACGATAACTTCGCGAAATCTCAAAACCTATGGCTTTTTTTAAATTTTTGTCTTTAGAATCGCTATCTCCAAGTTTTTTCACGTGATAAATGTGAACCAAGTTTACGGCTATCAAGTTTTTTATATGAACTGCTGCAACCTGAGTACATATGGTTTTTAAAAATTTCAAATGCAACGCGCCAGTTCTAAGAGTTATCCAATTCGAGTGAAATTTTGCACAGCTTATTTTTACAGCATAACGCATCATATTCCGCCTGGCGAAAAAAAATTTTTTTCTTAACGAACAGCTTAGTAGCGATGTTTGGATGTTTGGATGTCCAGACGTTTGCTTTTGTTCCCTAAAAACGTGAGAATGGCTAGACGGATTTTGTTGAAATTTGGCACGCCTACAGGTTATAGTCTGGAAGCAGCTATAGGCTATTTTTTTTTCTTTTGTTTCTTTACGAAATTTTTTTTATTCCATATAACTCTAAGTATATTTATTTATTTATTGAACCTATACTTATGATATTTCGCATATAGGTATAGAAGATCGTACAATATAGGTATCAAACGAAAGGGGAAGGCCCCAGGTTTCATTTTAGCTTCGATATATTTCGATAAATTGATCGATAACTAAGTTATCGGTCAAAATGCGATTTCCCAAAAACCTTAAACTTGCCCTACAATATGGGTATCAAACGAAAGGGGAAGGCCCCAGGTTTCATTTGTACTTCAATATATTTCGATAAATTGATCGATAAGTGAGTCATCGGTCAAAATGCGATTGCCCGAAAACCTCTATATTACCCTACAATATGGGTATCAAACGAAAGGAGATAGCTCCAGGTTTCATTTGTACTTCGATATATTTCGATAAATTGATCGATAACTGAGTTATCGGTCAAAATGCGATTGCCCGAAAACCTCTATATTACCCTACAATATGGGTATCAAACGAAAGGAGATAGATCCAGGTTTCATTTGTACTTCGATATACTATTTCGATAAGTTTATCGATAACTGTGTTATCGGTGATTGCCCAAAAAACTTAACATTACCCTATAATATGGGTATAAAACGAAAGGAGAAGGCAGCAGGTTTCATTTGGACTACGATAGGTTTCGATAAATTGATCGGTAACTGAGTTATCGGTGAAAATGTGATTGCCCAAAAACCTTAAACTTGACCTACAATATGGGTATCAAACGAAAGGGGAAGGCCCCAGGTTTCAATTTAGCTTTGATATATTTCGATAAATTGATCGATAACTAAGATATCGGTCAAAATTCGATTGTCAGAAAACCTTAATATTACCCGGCAATATGGGTATCAAACGAAAGGGGATAGCTCCAGGTTTCATTTGGACTTCGATAGGTTTCGATAAATCGATCGATAACTGAGTTATCGGTCAACATGCGATTCACGAAAACTTCTATATTACCCTACAATATGGGTATCAAACGAAAGGCGAGAGCTTCATGTTTCATTTGGACTTCGATAGGTTTCGATAAATTGATCGATAACTGAGTTATCGGTCAAAATGCGATTGCCCGAAAACCTCTATATTACCCTACAATATGGGTATCAAACGAAAGGAGATAGCTCCGGTGCAGTGAAATAACTCCCATGAAATAACTCCCAATGAAATAATTTCCAATAAAAATGAAATAATTCCCAACTTTAATAAATGAAATAACTCCCAAAGAAGGAAATGAAATAACTCCCAATATTTGGCAGTTATTTCACAATGAAACCAAAAGTCCCCAAAAAAATGAAATAACTCCCAAATGAAATAAGTCCCAAAAAAATGAAATAACTCCCAAATGAAATAAGTCCCAAAAAATGAAATAAATCCCAAATCAAAATTTGAAATGGTATATTTTTACAATATAATCAGTTACAATGAAAGTTGAAAAATACAGGAAATTAATATGTACATAGATATGTGAATGTATGTAACAATTACATGAACACCTGGATAGTGTTGTCGACCTTTTGACGGCAAATCGGACAGTTAAAGTTTTCTAGTCCTTCAGAAATACTCTTAGCTTGCAGCATTAGAACACAAGCGTTGCATATTTTTAAATGTTTGCACGGCATCAATAGTACATTGGGCTCAACCTCCAAACAAATTACGCACCCAAAAAGCGAATTAATGTCAGTGACATTAAGACGCATGACCAAAAACGAATTAAAGTCAGTGCCGTTAATTCGTATAATATTTTGACTTTAGTTCGCTTTGGACATGCGAATTAATGTCATTGAGGCATTTGGGTTTGAGATTCGACGAAGTAGCGCCGCAGGCGAAAATTTGACTTAGGTCAGATCCCCAATTCGGGGCGTGATCCAAGGTGTTTATGTGCAGAACTCCTTTCGGCATTAGCGGCCTTCGGCCGCGCTTCAAACAATAACCCTGCGCTACGCCATTCCAACTCCGGGTGTGTGCCATAGCCGTGGCTACCGCCACGGTGATGTCCTTCCGCGTGCCACGTTTCCCACACTTTTTCACTTTTTTGGCTCAGCCTAATGTTCCATTACAACAACCACATGAAAATAACAGAAAATTGTGAACTTTAACTGCAAATAACTTTTGAAGGGTTAACAAAAAACAAAAATCTCATTTCAGATTCTAAATCTAGACGTGGGTAATCGTTTACGGGGGGTACCGAGCGCTAATACACAACCAAAAATGTTGAGATATGTATTAGGAGACGCGCTTTGGTCACGGCTATGGCAACCACCCGGAGTTGGAATGGCGTAGCCCAGGGTTATTTTTTGAAGCGCGGCAGAAGGCCGCCAATGTGGAAAGGAGTTCTCCACATAAATACCATTGATCACGCCCCGAATTGGGGATCTGACCTAAGCCAATCTCAGATTCATTTTTTAAATCCCAGATTCATGATATAATGATCATAAGTCGAAGGTTATAATGAAAAATGAAAATTTGGAATATAAAAAAAATGTACTGACTTTAGTTCGCTTTCTTAATGCGAATTAATGTCAATGACGTTAGTTCGCTACAAATATTCTCAACAAAAATGAAATAACTCCCATTAAAAATGAAATAACTCCCAATGCCTGGATTACAAGCAATAAAGTAAGTCCCAAAAAATGATATAACTCCCAATTTCCAAAAATTATGAAATAACTCCCAAAGAATTGGGAGCTATTTCATAATGGAATAGGTCCCAACTTGCATGGAAAATATTTGGGAGTTATTTCATTTTTTTGTTGGGAGTTATTTCATTTGGGAGTTATTTCACCGCACCGATAGCTCCAGGTTTCATTTGGACTTCGAAATATTTAATGCGATTGCAGAAAAACCTTAATATTACCCTACAATATTGTATCAAATCAACATTTGAAGTTGCATTCATCCTGGCACAATTTGTCAAAATTGAATTCTTGAAAGGAACCCTAACGTTACCAACGCATACCGCAAAAGAAAATTTTTGAAAACCGGTTTTCAATACTCTTTTTTAAAAATTTTCAAAATATTCGAATTTGGTAAATTCTTCAGTAGGCAATAATCCTACTAATATTATAAATGTGAATGTAGCGATGTTTGGATGTTTGGATGTCCAGACGTTTGCTTTTGTTCCCTAAAAACGTGAGAATGGCTAGACGGATTTTGTTGAAATTTGGCACGCCTACAGGTTATAGCCTGGAAGGAGCTATAGGCTATTTTTTTATTTTTGGGGAGTTCCGACCCTGCTAGAGACCGTTTCTTTATGAAATTTTTTTTATTCCATATAACTGTAAGTATATTGAACCTATACTTATGATATTTCGCATATATGTAGGTAAAGAAAGATCGTACAATATAGGTATCAAACGAAAAGGGAAGGGCCCAGGTTTCATTTTAGCTTCGATATATTTCGATAAATTGATCGATAACTAAGTTATCGGTCAAAATTCGATTGCCCGAAAACCTTAATATTACCCTACAATGTGGGTGTCAAACGAAAGGAGATAGCAGCAGGTTTCATTTGGACTACGATAGGGTTCGATAAATTGATCGATAACTGAGTTATCGGTGAAAATGTGATTGCCCAAAAACCTTAAACTTGACCTACAATATGGGTATCAAACGAAAGGGGAAGGCCCCAGGTTTCCTTTGTACTTGGATATATTTCGATAAATTGATCGATAATTGATCGACCGCTTATACGCTAAAAAAATAAAGGCATTTGGAAAGGTTTTGGAGATGTACCTAAAAATGTTGACCAGGGTAACCTTATAAAGTGTTCTTTCAATATGAGCCCGTTTTCGAGATATTGGTCAAAATGTCAAAATTGCCCTACAATATGGGTATCAAACGAAAGGGGAAGGCCCCAGGTTTCATTTGTACTTCAATATATTTCGATAAATTGGTCGATAACTGAGTCATCGGTCAAAATGCGATTGCCTGAAAACCTCTATATTACCCTACAATGTGGGTGTCAAACGAAAGGAGATAGCAGCAGGTTTCATTTGGACTACGATAGGGTTCGATAAATTGATCGATAACTGAGTTATCGGTGAAAATGTGATTGCCCAAAAACCTTAAACTTGACCTACAATATGGGTATCAAACGAAAGGGGAAGGCCCCAGGTTTCCTTTGTACTTGGATATATTTCGATAAATTGATCGATAATTGATCGACCGCTTATACGCTAAAAAAATAAAGGCATTTGGAAAGGTTTTGGAGATGTACCTAAAAATGTTGACCAGGGTAACCTTATAAAGTGTTCTTTCAATATGAGCCCGTTTTCGAGATATTGGTCAAAATGTCAACCAGGAGGGGCACTCAATTAAATGAAAGGTGTTGACAAATGATTTAACATGTTTTAGCTATTTTCCCATATAAAACGAAGGTTTTTAGATGTTAACCAAAACGTGGACCAAAATTGGAGCAAGAAGGTTTTTGTGAGCAAATGGGTCTAAAATGAAAGGTCTGCATGAGAGTTTTAAAATGGAGTAATTTTAAGTCCTTTTGGGATTGGGATTGAGAAAGGGATAGATAGAAAAATATTTGAAAATGTATTTCTAGGGAAGTCACTGGTCAGGCAGAACAACGTCTGCCGGGTCTGCTAGTCTTATAAATAAAAATGAATGTGTGTCTGTGTGTCATTTATAGACGTCCAAAGTACTCAACCGATTTTTATGAAATTTTCACAGTATATTCTTGGGATCATGGGTTAAAGCATAGGCTATATTAATTTTTGGAAAAGTGGGCGGTGCCACGCAGCCAGGCTATATAAATTTTCAATTCTTCATAACTCTGAACATATTTGGTGTAAATTAATGATTTTTGGATATGTGTGTCGATTGGTCAAGATTTATGTAATTTTGGAAAAGTGGGCGGTGCCACGCCCACGTTTTTTGTGTTTTGTTTGTACTTCAATAATGTCCAAAGTTTATGGTCGATCTCTTTTAAACATTCCAGATTGGTTAAGAAAATTGTTGTGTACGATTCAGGCTATATCAATTTTTGGAAAAGTAGGCAGTGCCCCGCCCCCAGGCTATATAAAATTTAAGTTCTTCATAACTCTGAACATATTGGGTCTAAATTAAAGATTTTTGGACATGTGTGTCCTTTGGTCAAGATTTATGTAATTTTGGAAAAGTGGGCGGTGCCACGCCCACGTTTTTTGTGTTTTGTTTGTACTTCAATAATGTCCAAAGTTTATAGTCGATCTCTTTCAAACTTTCCAGATTGGTTCAGAAGATTGTTGTGTACGATTTATTCTATATCAATTTTTGGAAAAGTAGGCGGTGCCACGCCCCCAGGCTATATAAAACTACAATTCTTTATAACTCTGAACATATTTGGTCTAAATTAAAGATTTTTGGACATGTGTGTCCTTTGGTCAAGATTTATGTAATTTTGGAAAAGTGGGCGGTGCCACGCCCACGTTTTTTGTGTTTTGTTTGTACTTCAATAATGTCCAAACTTTATGGTCGATCTCTTTTAAACATTCCAGATTGGTTCAGAAGATTTTTGTGTACGATTTAGGCTATATTAATTTTTGGAAAAGTGGGCGGTGCCACGCCCCCAGGCTTTATAAAATTTAAATCATCATAACTTTGAGTATGTTTGGTCTAAACTAATGATTTTTGGATATGTGTGTCCCTTGGTCAAGAATTATATAATTTGGGGAAAGTGGGCGGTGCGACGCCCACATTTTTTGTATTCAGTACTTTGTTTTTACTTCAATAATGTCCAAAGTTTATGGTTGATCTGTTTCAAAGTTTTACAATACGGTAAAATCTTCGTTGGGTACGACATACATAGGCTACATTTGTAAAGCTTTTGGAAATGTGGGCAGTTCCAAGATCACAAGCTAAGTAATATTTCAATTCGTTATATCTATCCCTGAATGTATTTGCTTTAGTGAGATTTTAACGTTCTTAAATCTTAATCAAAGCACTTAATTATTTTTGTTTCTTATTGCCGTTCATACATATCCATAGTATTATAGGTAGATATAGGATATAATTAAATAAATACTAAGTACACATCTGCTCAGCAGCGCATAATGGTTTTTGTCATAATCATTGAGTTCAAAAGATCCGTTTTTTGAGTTGGACATCCAAAAAATTTATTTGTTTATACCAAAGAAGTTAAATCCAGAAATATTGTATACCCTAAAGCACTGCAATAAATGAAATGTTAAAAATTAATTGAAAAATATTTGAAAATGTATTTCTAGGGAAGTCACTGGTCAGGCAGAACAACGTCTGCCGGGTCTGCTAGTATCTTATAAATAAAAATGAATGTGTGTCTGTGTGTCCTTTATAGGCGTCCAAAGTACTCAACCGATTTTTATGAAATTTTCACAGTATATTCTTGGGATCATGGGTTAAAGCATAGGCTATATTAATTTTTGGAAAAGTAGGCGGTGCCACGCCCCCAGGCTATATAAAATTTAAATTCTTCATAACTCTAAACATATTTGGTCTAAATTAATGATTTTTGTATATGTGTGTCCTTTGGTCAAGATTTATGTTATTTTGGAAAAGTGGGTGGTGCCACGCCCACATATTTTGTGTTTTGTTTGTACTTCAATAATGTCCAAAGTTTATGGTCGATCTCTTCTAAACTTTCCAGATTGGTTCAGAAGATTATTGTGTACGATTCAGGCTATATTAATTTTTGGAAAAGTCGGCAGTGCCACGCCCCCAAGCTATATAAAATTTAAATCATCATAACTTTGAATATATTTGGTCTAAACTAATGATTTTTGGATATGTGTATCCCTTGGTCAACAATTATATAATTTGGGAAAAGTGGGCGGTGCCAGGCCACATTTTTTGTATTCAGTACGTTGTTTTTACTTCAATAACGTCCAAAGTTTATGGTTGATCTGTTTTAAACTTTTCCAATACGTTAAAATCTTCGTTGGGTACGACATATGTACATAGGCTACATTTGTAAATTTTTTGGAAAAGTGGGCAGTTCCAAGACCACAAGCTAAGTAATATTTCAATTCGTTATATCCCTGAATGTATTTGCTTTAGTGACATTTTAACGTTCTTAAATCTTAATCAAAGCACTTAATTTTGTATGTTTGTTATTGCCGTTTATACATATCCAGAGTATTATAGGATTTCCATAAAATCATAATAGTGGCGTTAAGTGGTAGGTATAGGATATAATTAAATAAATACTAACTATACATCTGCTCAGCAGCGCATAATGGTTTTTTTCATACCCATTGAGTTCAAAAGATCCGTTTTTTGAGTTGGACATCCAAAAAATTTATTTGTTTATACCAAAGACGTTAAACGGAAACATTGTATATCCTAAAGCACTGCAATAAATGGAATGTTAAAAATTAATAGAAAAATATTTGAAAATGTATTTCTAGGGAAGTCACTGGTCAGGCAGAACAACGTCTGCCGGGTCTGCGATTTAGGCTATATCAATTTTTGGAAAAGTAGGCGGTGCCACGCCCTCAGGCTATATAAAATTTAAGTTCTTCATAACTCTGAACATATTGGGTCTAAATTAATGATTTTTGGATATGTGTGTCCTTTGGTCAAGATTTATGTAATTTTGGAAAAGTGGGCGGTGCCACGCCCACGTTTTTTGTGTTTTGTTTGTACTTCAATAATGTCCAAAGTTTATGGTCGATCTCTTTTAAACATTCCAGATTGGTTACGAAAATTGTTGTGTACGATTCAGGCTATATCAATTTTTGGAAAAGTAGGCAGTGCCCCGCCCCCAGTCTATATAAAATTTAAGTTCTTCATAACTCTGAACATATTGGGTCTAAATTAAAGATTTTTGGACATGTGTGTCCTTTGGTCAAGATTTATGTAATTTTGGAAAAGTGGGCGGTGCCACGCCCACGTTTTTTGTGTTTTGTTTGTACTTCAATAATGTCCAAAGTTTATAGTCGATCTCTTTCAAACTTTCCAGATTGGTTCAGAAGATTGTTGTGTACGATTTAGGCTATATCAATTTTTGGAAAAGTAGGCGGTGCCACGCCCCCAGGCTATATAAAACTACAATTCTTTATAACTCTGAACATATTTGGTCTAAATTAAAGATTTTTGGACATGTGTGTCCTTTGGTCAAGATTTATGTAATTTTGGAAAAGTGGGCGGTGCCACGCCCACGTTTTTTGTGTTTTGTTTGTACTTCAATAATGTCCAAACTTTATGGTCGATCTCTTTTAAACATTCCAGATTGGTTCAGAAGATTTTTGTGTACGATTTAGGCTATATTAATTTTTGGAAAAGTGGGCGGTGCCACGCCCCCAGGCTTTATAAAATTTAAATCATCATAACTTTGAGTATGTTTGGTCTAAACTAATGATTTTTGGATATGTGTTTCCCTTGGTCAAGAATTATATAATTTGGGGAAAGTGGGCGGTGCGACGCCCACATTTTTTGTATTCAGTACTTTGTTTTTACTTCAATAATGTCCAAAGTTTATGGTTGATCTGTTTCAAAGTTTTACAATACGGTAAAATCTTCGTTGGGTACGACATACATAGGCTACATTTGTAAAGCTTTTGGAAATGTGGGCAGTTCCAAGATCACAAGCTAAGTAATATTTCAATTCGTTATATCTATCCCTGAATGTATTTGCTTTAGTGAGATTTTAACGTTCTTAAATCTTAATCAAAGCACTTAATTATTTTTGTTTCTTATTGCCGTTCATACATATCCATAGTATTATAGGTAGATATAGGATATAATTAAATAAATACTAAGTACGCATCTGCTCAGCAGCGCATAATGGTTTTTGTCATAATCATTGAGTTCAAAAGATCCGTTTTTTGAGTTGGACATCCAAAAAATTTATTTGTTTATACCAAAGAAGTTAAATCCAGAAATATTGTATACCCTAAAGCACTGCAATAAATGAAATGTTAAAAATTAATTGAAAAATATTTGAAAATGTATTTCTAGGGAAGTCACTGGTCAGGCAGAACAACGTCTGCCGGGTCTGCTAGTATCTTATAAATAAAAATGAATGTGTGTCTGTGTGTCCTTTATAGGCGTCCAAAGTACTCAACCGATTTTTATGAAATTTTCACAGTATATTCTTGGGATCATGGGTTAAAGCATAGGCTATATTAATTTTTGGAAAAGTAGGCGGTGCCACGCCCCCAGGCTATATAAAATTTAAATTCTTCATAACTCTGAACATATTTGGTCTAAATTAATGATTTTTGGATATGTGTGTCCTTTGGTCAAGATTTATGTTATTTTGGAAAAGTGGGTGGTGCCACGCCCACATATTTTGTGTTTTGTTTGTACTTCAATAATGTCCAAAGTTTATGGTCGATCTCTTCTAAACTTTCCAGATTGGTTCAGAAGATTATTGTGTACGATTCAGGCTATATTAATTTTTGGAAAAGTCGGCAGTGCCACGCCCCCAAGCTATATAAAATTTAAATCATCATAACTTTGAATATATTTGGTCTAAACTAATGATTTTTGGATATGTGTATCCCTTGGTCAACAATTATATAATTTGGGAAAAGTGGGCGGTGCCAGGCCACATTTTTTGTATTCAGTACGTTGTTTTTACTTCAATAACGTCCAAAGTTTATGGTTGATCTGTTTTAAACTTTTCCAATACGTTAAAATCTTCGTTGGGTACGACATATGTACACAGGCTACATTTGTAAATTTTTTGGAAAAGTGGGCAGTTCCAAGACCACAAGCTAAGTAATATTTCAATTCGTTATATCCCTGAATGTATTTGCTTTAGTGACATTTTAACGTTCTTAAATCTTAATCAAAGCATTTAATTTTTTATGTTTGTTATTGCCGTTTATACATATCCAGAGTATTATAGGATTTCCATAAAATCATAATAGTGGCGTTAAGTGGTAGGTATAGGATATAATTAAATAAATACTAACTATACATCTGCTCAGCAGCGCATAATGGTTTTTGTCATACTCATTGAGTTCAAAAGATCCGTTTTTTGAGTTGGACATCCAAAAAATTTATTTGTTTATACCAAAGACGTTAACACCGGAAACATTGTATATCCTAAAGCACTGCAATAAATGGAATGTTAAATATTAATAGAAAAATATTTGAAAATGTATTTCTAGGGAAGTCACTGGTCAGGCAGAACAACGTCTGCCGGGTCTGCTAGTATGCATATAAAAATGAAATGGTGTTCAGTTGAAACGCTAAAACTCGAAAACGGCTGAACCAAATTATATACTCACCACCAGATGGCGGTGTTAGTCATGAATTGGTACAAAGTTAATTGAACGAAAAATTCTTTATTTCAAAGCTTTTCACGGTAAAAAATGCGAATTTTTTGGAATTTTCCCTTGTCAATTGAAGTTTTGCTTTGATGTTACTCTTCGTGTTGCAATCGAACATGCAAAATTTAAGGCGAGTTGGTCCATTGATATACATACATATCTTACTAATATACAAAAACGTAAGTGTGTGAGTGACTGAATTTTTGTGACTCTTTCACGTCTAAACTAATGCCTCGAACTTTACGAAATTTTGCACACTAATTCTTTGGAGTACAGAATAGAAACACGCATAATTATATTTCGATATATTTATCGATAACAGAGTTATCGGTCAAAATGTAGTTTTACGTAAACTTTGGATTATTCGCAGAAAATTGGTATCAAACGGAAGTGGAAGAACACCGTTTTCATTTGGACGTTGGTTCACTTCGATATATTTATCGATAACAGAGTTATCGGTCAATATGTGGTTCGGGTAAACTTTGGAATATCCGCACACAATTGATATCAAATTTTTTGGAAAAGTGGGCAGTTCCAAGACCACAAGCTAAGTAATATTTCAATTCGTTATATCCCTGAATGTATTTGCTTTAGTGACATTTTAACGTTCTTAAATCTTAATCAAAGCACTTAATTTTGTATGTTTGTTATTGCCGTTTATACATATCCAGAGTATTATAGGATTTCCATAAAATCATAATAGTGGCGTTAAGTGGTAGGTATAGGATATAATTAAATAAATACTAACTATACATCTGCTCAGCAGCGCATAATGGTTTTTTTCATACCCATTGAGTTCAAAAGATCCGTTTTTTGAGTTGGACATCCAAAAAATTTATTTGTTTATACCAAAGACGTTAAACGGAAACATTGTATATCCTAAAGCACTGCAATAAATGGAATGTTAAAAATTAATAGAAAAATATTTGAAAATGTATTTCTAGGGAAGTCACTGGTCAGGCAGAACAACGTCTGCCGGGTCTGCGATTTAGGCTATATCAATTTTTGGAAAAGTAGGCGGTGCCACGCCCTCAGGCTATATAAAATTTAAGTTCTTCATAACTCTGAACATATTGGGTCTAAATTAATGATTTTTGGATATGTGTGTCCTTTGGTCAAGATTTATGTAATTTTGGAAAAGTGGGCGGTGCCACGCCCACGTTTTTTGTGTTTTGTTTGTACTTCAATAATGTCCAAAGTTTATGGTCGATCTCTTTTAAACATTCCAGATTGGTTACGAAAATTGTTGTGTACGATTCAGGCTATATCAATTTTTGGAAAAGTAGGCAGTGCCCCGCCCCCAGTCTATATAAAATTTAAGTTTTTCATAACTCTGAACATATTGGGTCTAAATTAAAGATTTTTGGACATGTGTGTCCTTTGGTCAAGATTTATGTAATTTTGGAAAAGTGGGCGGTGCCACGCCCACGTTTTTTGTGTTTTGTTTGTACTTCAATAATGTCCAAAGTTTATAGTCGATCTCTTTCAAACTTTCCAGATTGGTTCAGAAGATTGTTGTGTACGATTTAGGCTATATCAATTTTTGGAAAAGTAGGCGGTGCCACGCCCCCAGGCTATATAAAACTACAATTCTTTATAACTCTGAACATATTTGGTCTAAATTAAAGATTTTTGGACATGTGTGTCCTTTAGTCAAGATTTATATAATTTGGGAAAAGTGGGCCGTGCCACGCCCACATTTTTTGTGTTTTGTTTGTACTTCAATAATGTCCAAAGTGTATCGTCGATCTTTTCTAAAGTTTCCAGATTGTATTTATTGTATTTATTTATTACGACTCTTCGAGCCTAGATCAACACTTAAAGAATATTATTACATTATTTATAATAAATATATAGATAAATGTAAAATGTGTAAAAAAGAAAAAAGTTACATTGCAATTTTTTTTAGATATATGTAAATATATTAAATTATAACAGAAAATTTTAGATTACATTATCTTTAATTGAATAGAAATATGTACCATAAATCCATGCAATCATAGAATCCATCTAATACTTAAAGATTTGGCGTACTCATATAGCCTTTTTTTAAATAGGTTAATATCACAATTTTTCACACTTTCTGGCAATTCATTAAAGCATTTTAGCCCCTTGTAAAAAAGACTATTTTTTTCCGACTCGGTTTTATAGTTCGGTAACTTAAAATCATTTCGCTGTCTTGTATCCCGGTTATGAACCTCATAGTTAAATTTGATACTTGTTCGCAGATAATCGGATAAATTTCCGTTTTTTATGTTATAAATGAATTTCATAGTGTGAAAAAATATAAGTTGTTTTACACTTATCCAGTTCAAGCTAAGTAGCATATCTTTTATTGGGGTATCATACCGTTTGCATAATATAAAGCGCATAGCTTTATTCAGCATTTTTTGCAGCTTTTCAATTTGAGAATCTTTCATTATAAAGAAAATTGTAGGGTAATAGATAAAATGAGGCTCAACTATTGATCTGTATACTTTTACTTTATAGTGGCTACTCAAATTTTTACAAGTTCTCTGCATGTACCACAGTTTTGTTGCTATTTTACTAATTGTATAATCAATATGCGAATCAAATTTTAATTTGCTGTTTATTCGGATGCCCAGGTATTTAATTGTATTAACGTTTTCAATTTCGGTATTATTTATTTTAATGGGTTCAAGATCCGCAATATTTTTTCTTGTAATTACCATATATTTTGTTTTCTCGATATTCATTTTAAGCCTATTAGCACAAAGCCAAATATGAAGAGCATTTAAATCAATCTGTAGTTTTTCTCTTATATCCTTCTCGTTTTTTCCATTTATTGAGATAAGCGCATCGTCAACAAATAGTTTGATAGAACTAAATTTCAAAACAGAATTGATATCATTAATGTAGATATTAAATAAAATAGGGGCAAGAACGGAGCCTTGGGGTAGGCCAATTTTGACGTCCACTATCTCTGATAACGTAGAACCAATGACTGTTCTTTGCGTTCGATTTGTTAAAAAATTTTGAAACCAATCTAATTCCAAATTTCGAATGCCAATATCTAATAATTTATCGAGTAATATTCTTTGATCAACAGTTTCGAAAGCTCTTTTAAGGTCGATGTATACAGCTATGATCGACTTTTTATTATTAAGTTCTTCTTTCCATTCAGCTAAAACCATGTTTAAGGCTGTTTCACACGAGTGCTTTTGTCCAAATCCCGATTGCTGTGGTAAGAGTATATCATTGGTTTCTAAATATTGCACCAGTTGGTTTTTTACGACAACTTCTAAAATTTTTTCGTCACTGGCCAAGGTATTTATTGGTCGTATCTCTTCAGCTTTGATCGTATTTTTAACTTTTTCTATAGGGACAATAGTAGAAGTTTTCCAGATGGAAGGAACTATGCCACTACTCAAACTCTCATTAACTATTTGAGCAAAGAAAAAGCCTACATAAGGTACAACATCTTTGACTACTCCATCTGATAATAACTTATTTCCACCTAGCTTGGATTTGAACTTTTTCACAATGTCTTCGATGTCAACCGTACTAACAGGGTCAAACTTAAAAACACAACTTAACTGATTAAATATATTGACATCTCTATCAACTATTTGAATGTTTCTGCAAATGTCTGTGATGCTTCAGAAGATTGTTGGGTACGATTTAGGCTATATTAATTTTTGGAAAAGTGGGCGGTGCCACGCCCCCAGGCTTTATAAAATTTAAATCATCATAACTTTGAATATGTTTGGTCTAAACTAATGATTTTTGGATATGTGTGTCCCTTGGTCAAGAATTATATAATTTGGGAAAAGTGGGCGGTCGTTGGGTACGACATACATAGGCTACATTTGTAAACTTTTTGGAAATGTGGGCAGTTCCAAGACCACAAGCTAAGTAATATTTCAATTCGTTATGGGTAAAACATAATTCTCAAATTTGTATATTTGTTTTTTTGTTTATTCAGTATGGTGTTTTGTTTCTCCCTCTGACTCCTTTCATACAAAAGCATGTGTCCCCCGGTTAGAATTTTTAGTAAACAAAATAAAATAAAATCAAGGAAAAAGTTACTGGCCAACATTTAATAACAGTTTTCGAATTATTGGGTATCTTTCTTTTGTTTTGATTTGATATAGTTGTCAAAAATTAATTAGTGCGAATTTGGCGTTGCAAAGAACAGTTGTCCCCACAATTTGCATTGAGCGTCACTTTTTTATAAATCCAGAAATATTAGCAGTTTTCAATTTTCATTTAAATAAAGTAAATAACGTAAGAAAAGTACCAACTTTAATTATTACAATAGAGAAAAAGCGAAAACAAAAACTATTAAAAAAAGTGTGGATTTGCGTAGTTTTTGTGAACACCATGGTAAGGGCGCGATAAAAATTCTTGAGCGTCACGCTAATTTTTTTAAAAGTGAATATATTAAATGTAAAAAATTAAAGTTGACAATCATTGTTTACATGGTCTCAACTCATTTTTTTATAATTTGTGAATTTGGGAAATAAATTGCCTACGGAAAAAACCAAAATAGGCAAACATTTCATGAGCATCACTTTTCATACATATTGCTTCATAGCTTAAAATGCTTAATTTTGATTTTATTTTTTAATTTTCAAGAGTAAAACAACAAAATTAACGGCGGCTGAAAGAGCACGGAAATATCGCGAGAAAATAAAGCTCGATAAAGCGCGTATGTGTATAAGTTTCTTCAAGAATTACTTCCTTTTTTAAAATTTTGTTAAAGACATCAAAGAATATGTACATGTTTAGTTTCGTATGAAAATTTTTGTTTTTTGAAGAATTTTTGTTTTCTTTTATTTACTTTTTGTAAAAAATAAACTTTTCTTCGTTACACTTTAAATTTGGCATTATTTCTTGTTTACGTGCAACAAAATCTTTTGATCGTCACAAAATATCTTGAGCGTCACACTTAGTTTTTTTTTCCTTAAAACGCTTATATTTGCAGTTTTTTTAAATACATTGTTACAAGACTATTACTTTGCAAGTAACCCCTTAGTTCAAGTCTTTTTTTAACTAAAATTTACATATTTTCATCTTGATCGACACAAAATATCTTGAGCGTCACACTCAGTTTTTTTCTTTAAAACGCTTATAAATGCAGTTTTTTTAAAATACATTGTTACAAGCCTATTAGTTTGCAAGTAACCCCTTAGTTCAAGTCTCTTTTTAACAATAATTTTACATATTTTCATCTTAAAATTTGTAAATAACTAGTCACTTAAAAAAAAAAAATAAATCAAGGTGAATCGTGATTTTGTGTTTATAATCGAAAAGGTGATTTTGGCAGAAGTGAATCTTGAAAAACAAAAGAACAACATAGTAAACTTGAATCTCAAATATTTTTGCATTTTCAGCGATTTTTTATACATATTTGGTGTGTGACGCTCAAGATAGAAATCATAGAAAACCTAAAAAAAAACAATTTCTACATAAATTGGCCACTCGTACAGGCGAATTGGAAAAACTTTAAAAATAAGCAAAAAAAACTCGTTGTGTACGTTTTTTTTGAAATTGACCCTTATATCTATCCCTGAATGTATTTGCTTTAGTGAGATTTTAACGTTCTTATATCTTAATCAAAGCATATAATTTTTCTTTTTTGTTATTGCCGTTTATACATATCCAGAGTATTAAAGGATTTTCATAAAATCATAATAGTGGCGTTAAGAGGTAGATATAGGATATAATTAAATAAATACTAACTACACATCTGCTCAGCAGCGCATAATGGTTTTTGTCATACTCATTGAGTTCAAAAGATCCGTTTTTTGAGTTGGACATCCAAAAAATTTATTTGTTTATACCAAAGACGTTAACACCGGAAACATTGTATATCCTAAAGCACTGCAATAAATGGAATGTTAAATATTAATAGAAAAATATTTGAAAATGTATTTCTAGGGAAGTCACTGGTCAGGCAGAACAACGTCTGCCGGGTCTGCTAGTATGCATATAAAAATGAAATGGTGTTCAGTTGAAACGCTAAAACTCGAAAACGGCTGAACCAAATTATATACTCACCACCAGATGGCGGTGTTAGTCATGAATTGGTACAAAGTTAATTGAACGAAAAATTCTTTATTTCAAAGCTTTTCACGGTAAAAAATGCGAATTTTTTGGAATTTTCCCTTGTCAATTGAAGTTTTGCTTTGATGTTACTCTTCGTGTTGCAATCGAACATGCAAAATTTAAGGCGAGTTGGTCCATTGATATACATACATATCTTACTAATATACAAAAACGTAAGTGTGTGAGTGACTGAATTTTTGTGACTCTTTCACGTCTAAACTAATGCCTCGAACTTTACGAAATTTTGCACACTAATTCTTTGGAGTACAGAATAGAAACACGCATAATTATATTTCGATATATTTATCGATAACAGAGTTATCGGTCAAAATGTAGTTTTACGTAAACTTTGGATTATTCGCAGAAAATTGGTATCAAACGGAAGTGGAAGAACACCGTTTTCATTTGGACGTTGGTTCACTTCGATATATTTATCGATAACAGAGTTATCGGTCAATATGTGGTTCGGGTAAACTTTGGAATATCCGCACACAATTGATATCAAATTTTTTGGAAAAGTGGGCAGTTCCAAGACCACAAGCTAAGTAATATTTCAATTCGTTATATCCCTGAATGTATTTGCTTTAGTGACATTTTAACGTTCTTAAATCTTAATCAAAGCACTTAATTTTGTATGTTTGTTATTGCCGTTTATACATATCCAGAGTATTATAGGATTTCCATAAAATCATAATAGTGGCGTTAAGTGGTAGGTATAGGATATAATTAAATAAATACTAACTATACATCTGCTCAGCAGCGCATAATGGTTTTTTTCATACCCATTGAGTTCAAAAGATCCGTTTTTTGAGTTGGACATCCAAAAAATTTATTTGTTTATACCAAAGACGTTAAACGGAAACATTGTATATCCTAAAGCACTGCAATAAATGGAATGTTAAAAATTAATAGAAAAATATTTGAAAATGTATTTCTAGGGAAGTCACTGGTCAGGCAGAACAACGTCTGCCGGGTCTGCGATTTAGGCTATATCAATTTTTGGAAAAGTAGGCGGTGCCACGCCCTCAGGCTATATAAAATTTAAGTTCTTCATAACTCTGAACATATTGGGTCTAAATTAATGATTTTTGGATATGTGTGTCCTTTGGTCAAGATTTATGTAATTTTGGAAAAGTGGGCGGTGCCACGCCCACGTTTTTTGTGTTTTGTTTGTACTTCAATAATGTCCAAAGTTTATGGTCGATCTCTTTTAAACATTCCAGATTGGTTACGAAAATTGTTGTGTACGATTCAGGCTATATCAATTTTTGGAAAAGTAGGCAGTGCCCCGCCCCCAGTCTATATAAAATTTAAGTTCTTCATAACTCTGAACATATTGGGTCTAAATTAAAGATTTTTGGACATGTGTGTCCTTTGGTCAAGATTTATGTAATTTTGGAAAAGTGGGCGGTGCCACGCCCACGTTTTTTGTGTTTTGTTTGTACTTCAATAATGTCCAAAGTTTATAGTCGATCTCTTTCAAACTTTCCAGATTGGTTCAGAAGATTGTTGTGTACGATTTAGGCTATATCAATTTTTGGAAAAGTAGGCGGTGCCACGCCCCCAGGCTATATAAAACTACAATTCTTTATAACTCTGAACATATTTGGTCTAAATTAAAGATTTTTGGACATGTGTGTCCTTTAGTCAAGATTTATATAATTTGGGAAAAGTGGGCCGTGCCACGCCCACATTTTTTGTGTTTTGTTTGTACTTCAATAATGTCCAAAGTGTATCGTCGATCTTTTCTAAAGTTTCCAGATTGTATTTATTGTATTTATTTATTACGACTCTTCGAGCCTAGATCAACACTTAAAGAATATTATTACATTATTTATAATAAATATATAGATAAATGTAAAATGTGTAAAAAAGAAAAAAGTTACATTGCAATTTTTTTTAGATATAAATATATTAAATTATAACAGAAAATTTTAGATTACATTATCTTTAATTGAATAGAAATATGTACCATAAATCCATGCAATCATAGAATCCATCTAATACTTAAAGATTTGGCGTACTCATATAGCCTTTTTTTAAATAGGTTAATATCACAATTTTTCACACTTTCTGGCAATTCATTAAAGCATTTTAGCCCCTTGTAAAAAAGACTATTTTTTTCCGACTCGGTTTTATAGTTCGGTAACTTAAAATCATTTCGCTGTCTTGTATCCCGGTTATGAACCTCATAGTTAAATTTGATACTTGTTCGCAGATAATCGGATAAATTTCCGTTTTTTATGTTATAAATGAATTTCATAGTGTGAAAAAATATAAGTTGTTTTACACTTATCCAGTTCAAGCTAAGTAGCATATCTTTTATTGGGGTATCATACCGTTTGCATAATATAAAGCGCATAGCTTTATTCAGCATTTTTTGCAGCTTTTCAATTTGAGAATCTTTCATTATAAAGAAAATTGTAGGGTAATAGATAAAATGAGGCTCAACTATTGATCTGTATACTTTTACTTTATAGTGGCTACTCAAATTTTTACAAGTTCTCTGCATGTACCACAGTTTTGTTGCTATTTTACTAATTGTATAATCAATATGCGAATCAAATTTTAATTTGCTGTTTATTCGGATGCCCAGGTATTTAATTGTATTAACGTTTTCAATTTCGGTATTATTTATTTTAATGGGTTCAAGATCCGCAATATTTTTTCTTGTAATTACCATATATTTTGTTTTCTCGATATTCATTTTAAGCCTATTAGCACAAAGCCAAATATGAAGAGCATTTAAATCAATCTGTAGTTTTTCTCTTATATCCTTCTCGTTTTTTCCATTTATTGAGATAAGCGCATCGTCAACAAATAGTTTGATAGAACTAAATTTCAAAACAGAATTGATATCATTAATGTAGATATTAAATAAAATAGGGGCAAGAACGGAGCCTTGGGGTAGGCCAATTTTGACGTCCACTATCTCTGATAACGTAGAACCAATGACTGTTCTTTGCGTTCGATTTGTTAAAAAATTTTGAAACCAATCTAATTCCAAATTTCGAATGCCAATATCTAATAATTTATCGAGTAATATTCTTTGATCAACAGTTTCGAAAGCTCTTTTAAGGTCGATGTATACAGCTATGATCGACTTTTTATTATTAAGTTCTTCTTTCCATTCAGCTAAAACCATGTTTAAGGCTGTTTCACACGAGTGCTTTTGTCCAAATCCCGATTGCTGTGGTAAGAGTATATCATTGGTTTCTAAATATTGCACCAGTTGGTTTTTTACGACAACTTCTAAAATTTTTTCGTCACTGGCCAAGGTATTTATTGGTCGTATCTCTTCAGCTTTGATCGTATTTTTAACTTTTTCTATAGGGACAATAGTAGAAGTTTTCCAGATGGAAGGAACTATGCCACTACTCAAACTCTCATTAACTATTTGAGCAAAGAAAAAGCCTACATAAGGTACAACATCTTTGACTACTCCATCTGATAATAACTTATTTCCACCTAGCTTGGATTTGAACTTTTTCACAATGTCTTCGATGTCAACCGTACTAACAGGGTCAAACTTAAAAACACAACTTAACTGATTAAATATATTGACATCTCTATCAACTATTTGAATGTTTCTGCAAATGTCTGTGATGCTTCAGAAGATTGTTGGGTACGATTTAGGCTATATTAATTTTTGGAAAAGTGGGCGGTGCCACGCCCCCAGGCTTTATAAAATTTAAATCATCATAACTTTGAATATGTTTGGTCTAAACTAATGATTTTTGGATATGTGTGTCCCTTGGTCAAGAATTATATAATTTGGGAAAAGTGGGCGGTCGTTGGGTACGACATACATAGGCTACATTTGTAAACTTTTTGGAAATGTGGGCAGTTCCAAGACCACAAGCTAAGTAATATTTCAATTCGTTATGGGTAAAACATAATTCTCAAATTTGTATATTTGTTTTTTTGTTTATTCAGTATGGTGTTTTGTTTCTCCCTCTGACTCCTTTCATACAAAAGCATGTGTCCCCCGGTTAGAATTTTTAGTAAACAAAATAAAATAAAATCAAGGAAAAAGTTACTGGCCAACATTTAATAACAGTTTTCGAATTATTGGGTATCTTTCTTTTGTTTTGATTTGATATAGTTGTCAAAAATTAATTAGTGCGAATTTGGCGTTGCAAAGAACAGTTGTCCCCACAATTTGCATTGAGCGTCACTTTTTTATAAATCCAGAAATATTAGCAGTTTTCAATTTTCATTTAAATAAAGTAAATAACGTAAGAAAAGTACCAACTTTAATTATTACAATAGAGAAAAAGCGAAAACAAAAACTATTAAAAAAAGTGTGGATTTGCGTAGTTTTTGTGAACACCATGGTAAGGGCGCGATAAAAATTCTTGAGCGTCACGCTAATTTTTTTAAAAGTGAATATATTAAATGTAAAAAATTAAAGTTGACAATCATTGTTTACATGGTCTCAACTCATTTTTTTATAATTTGTGAATTTGGGAAATAAATTGCCTACGGAAAAAACCAAAATAGGCAAACATTTCATGAGCATCACTTTTCATACATATTGCTTCATAGCTTAAAATGCTTAATTTTGATTTTATTTTTTAATTTTCAAGAGTAAAACAACAAAATTAACGGCGGCTGAAAGAGCACGGAAATATCGCGAGAAAATAAAGCTCGATAAAGCGCGTATGTGTATAAGTTTCTTCAAGAATTACTTCCTTTTTTAAAATTTTGTTAAAGACATCAAAGAATATGTACATGTTTAGTTTCGTATGAAAATTTTTGTTTTTTGAAGAATTTTTGTTTTCTTTTATTTACTTTTTGTAAAAAATAAACTTTTCTTCGTTACACTTTAAATTTGGCATTATTTCTTGTTTACGTGCAACAAAATCTTTTGATCGTCACAAAATATCTTGAGCGTCACACTTAGTTTTTTTTTTCCTTAAAACGCTTATATTTGCAGTTTTTTTAAATACATTGTTACAAGACTATTACTTTGCAAGTAACCCCTTAGTTCAAGTCTTTTTTTAACTAAAATTTACATATTTTCATCTTGATCGACACAAAATATCTTGAGCGTCACACTCAGTTTTTTTCTTTAAAACGCTTATAAATGCAGTTTTTTTAAAATACATTGTTACAAGCCTATTAGTTTGCAAGTAACCCCTTAGTTCAAGTCTCTTTTTAACAATAATTTTACATATTTTCATCTTAAAATTTGTAAATAACTAGTCACTTAAAAAAAAAAAAATAAATCAAGGTGAATCGTGATTTTGTGTTTATAATCGAAAAGGTGATTTTGGCAGAAGTGAATCTTGAAAAACAAAAGAACAACATAGTAAACTTGAATCTCAAATATTTTTGCATTTTCAGCGATTTTTTATACATATTTGGTGTGTGACGCTCAAGATAGAAATCATAGAAAACCTAAAAAAAAACAATTTCTACATAAATTGGCCACTCGTACAGGCGAATTGGAAAAACTTTAAAAATAAGCAAAAAAAACTCGTTGTGTACGTTTTTTTTGAAATTGACCCTTATATCTATCCCTGAATGTATTTGCTTTAGTGAGATTTTAACGTTCTTAAATCTTAATCAAAGCATATAATTTTTCTTTTTTGTTATTGCCGTTTATACATATCCAGAGTATTAAAGGATTTTCATAAAATCATAATAGTGGCGTTAAGAGGTAGATATAGGATATAATTAAATAAATACTAACTACACATCTGCTCAGCAGCGCATAATGGTTTTTGTCATACTCATTGAGTTCAAAAGATCCGTTTTTTGAGTTGGGCATCCAAACAATTTATTTGTTTATTCCAAAGAAGTTAAATCCAGAAATATTGTATACCCTAAAGCACTGCAATAAATGAAATGTTAAAAATTAATAGAAAAATATTTGAAAAAGTATTTCTAGGGAAGTCACTGGTCAGGCAGAACAACGTCTGCTGGGTCTGCTAGTCTTTAATAAAACTCTAGATAAGTTGTGTCTGTATATTTGAAATTTCTTTGAAAAATGACTGGGGATGACTTGGAGAATGTTTAGGTATAGCTAAAGAGTTAAATGGAAAGGAGATGACAAAATATCGAAGTTAGACTATTAAAATAAAAAACGCCTTTACTTTAGTTGGTTACCGTAAACATAAACGGGATATAATTTGGGAAAATAAATATTGTTCTGAACCTTCTCAGCCTGTAAATTGTTTTCGCAATTGAGGGCAGCAAGAATTTATTTACTACTTATGTACATACCGAGAAAAGCTAGGTACCCTGCTAGTATGAAATAAATGTAAAAACTTACATAAAAAATACTTAAGTGCTTTTTAGCCCTTTTTTTACATGTTTTGGATTTTCTTGAACAAATCTAGCTCTTTTCTAGCTCTTTTTTTCTCGAATCTAGCTCCAAAATAAATTTTATCCTGGCAACACTGGACGCATTGCTAGCCTTGAACCCGTTACAATAAATAATTTGGAAATTGAAAACGTTAAGACAATTAAATACCTAGGTATCCAAATTGACTGTAAATTAAAGTTTGATGTTCATATTGACTACGCAATAAGTAAAATAGCCACAAAGTTATGGTTTATTCAACGAACCTGTAAAAATCTAAGCAAGTATTATAAGATAAAAGTATACAAATATATAGTTGAGCCTTACTTCATTTATTGTTCTACAATTTTCTTTATTATGAAAGATTCGCAAATTGAAAAACTGCAAAAAATTCAGAATAAAGCCATGCGCTTCATATTACGCAAACGTTATGATACTCCTATAAAAGATATGCTACTTAGCTTGAACTGGATAAGTGTAAAACAACTTATATTTTTTCACACTATGAAATTCATTTATAACATAAAAAACGGAAATTTGCCTGATTATCTGAGCACAAGTATTAAATTTAACTACGAGGTCCATGACAGGAACACAAGACAGAGAAATGATTTTAAGTTATCTAATTATAAAACCCAATCTGAAATGCTTCAATGAACTTCCAGCATGTCTAAAAAACTGTGATAATAATTTATTTAAAAAAAGGTTGTATGATTACACGAAATCGATGAATATTTATAAGATAGATGTTATGATTTGAGTCGATTTATGGTACATATTTCAATTTATTGTGTTATGAAATACTATTTAAAATAACTTAAAACATGTAAATTTAAATCTTTTTATTTCCTTCTATTTAACTATTGCAATATATATTTATTAGTGTTGATCTAATATAATGTTGTAATAAATAAATATAACCATTCGATTTAAGAAATGTCATCAGGTATGTCCAATGGGCTACTATATTAATGCCAGTATGACATGGGATCTACTTCTTCGGCCACTACTACTACATATGTATTATTCGGGTGGACCCAAACTTTGTTCCTCAGCAGTGAAAGGTGTAACTTAAATACATGTTTGTAATTAATTCTTTAAAATGGCCCAGCAAACACAGTCTCGAACGTTAGACAAATATTGTAGTTTTACATTGCAATTCAAATGTAGTTCTTAATATAACTCTAATCGAAAATCAGATTAGAGAGCTTGGCTAGAGGACGATTAGAGACTGGAATAGCGCAGATGCGTTTACTGTCAAATTTATCGATTACACAGGCCGACAAGAAATTTGACCATAAACCAGACCATACTTTCCTAAAGGTTTTCGATGCGCTGAATTCAAATCTGGACGCAGAATTGCTCTATCACGTCAGGATTTTGAGATATCCTAACCTAAAAGTTCAAAAAACACTGTTTTTGCCTATTTTTGAGGTTATTTATATACGACAGATTTTTTTTTTTAAAGAAAACATTGCATCTTAAAGAAGAAGTCTTCCTCTTACGAATGGCGTTGAGTTTCCTCAAATATCTTTTTTTTCGCTAAGATAGAGCAATTTAAAGTTTAAAGACTTATCGTATGTGTTCTACTGCATCATACCTACGTTAAGTCAATGGTTTTTCAGCTATAGGCAAATTAGCAAATATATAAACTTTAAATTGCTCTATCTTAGCGTAATCTGTCGTATATATAACCTCAAAAATAGGCAAAAACGGTATTTTTTGCACTTTTAGGTTAGGATATCTCAAAATCCTGGCGTGATAGAGCAATTCTGCGTCCAGATTTAAATTCAGCACATCGAAAACCTTCAGGAAAGTATGGTCTGGTTTATGGTCAAAAATTTTGGTCTCATTTTGTCGGCCTGTGTTATTTGTATTTATTAATAAACTTTGAATTTTATTTACATGAAACATTTACGTGAAACATACACATTTAAAACAATAAATGTAACGAAATAGAATTTAACAATAATAATTTAATTACTTTTCTTTTTAGTTAGAAATTTCTCATTAGAAACCAATTAGAATTAGACTCGAAAATACCATTTTTCTCGATATCGAAAACTAAGTCCTTTTTTGTGGAGCAGGCTATAATTCGAAACAGTTTCTCAAATCGTTCTCTAACCTTCTACCTTAGAGAATAACATTAGAATTCGAGTCGTTTTCTAATCGTCCTCTACTCTAAATGTTTGCTGGGAGTAAGAAACATTTTGAAACTTGTTTTTAATGTATTTCAATAACTCCTACATGCAAGCATTGCTGCCCCGATATATTGCGGAGAATATGCCACCAATTTGTTTTGTACCGCCACCAATACTTACACATCTGAATTTGTTTGTTCCTGTTCAGCTTGAGCGTTCTACGATTTTGCATATAATGCGCTTCAAATTGCACAGAAAACCAGGAAATAAAATTATCTATTGAATCAAAGGTTGACACAAAGTTTGCTGGCGAATTCAGATTTTGGCCAAGGCGAATGTAGCGAGTATTGATTTTGACAGTCAATTACCAAAAAGCACCAACAAAATACATGGGAATCGTTGTTGTTGGCTTAAAGAAGAAACGACCATTATAATTGGGCCAATATTTATGATCAATTAAGAAATAAATAAATGTGAGCCATACATTACATACCTACAACAGTTATATCATTAACCTCATAAGAGGTTTTTGCACGAGCTTCTCTTCCAGTTTGTGGTGTGCAGCTTTTGATTTTTTCCTACAAATTGGCGGGTCCTACCGTTTTTCAGAAATACACTTGCAGAGCTGGCCAAACCACTGCCGAGGGCGACCCACTTTTTTAAGCCACTTTTCATGTTACATGTACCAGGGTTCGAACCTTGGGCCTTCGGTGTGGTACACCGGAAACACTATATAACCTCAAAAATAGGCAAAAACGGTATTTTTTGCACTTTTAGGTTAGGATATCTCAAAATCCTGGCGTGATAGAACAATTCTGCGTCCAGATTTAAATTCAGCACATCGAAAACCTTCAGGAAAGTATGGTCTGGGTTATGGTCAAAAATTTTGGTCTCATTTTGTCGGCCTGTGTTATTTGTATTTATTAATAAACTTTGAATTTTATTTACATGAAACATTTACGTGAAACATACACATTTAAAACAATAAATGTAACGAAATAGAATTTAACAATAATAATTTAATTACTTTTCTTTTTAGTTAGAAATTTCTCATTAGAAACCAATTAGAATTAGACTCGAAAATACCATTTTTCTCGATATCGAAAACTAAGTCCTTTTTTGTGGAGCAGGCTATAATTCGAAACAGTTTCTCAAATCGTTCTCTAACCTTCTACCTTAGAGAATAACATTAGAATTCGAGTCGTTTTCTAATCGTCCTCTACTCTAAATGTTTGCTGGGAGTAAGAAACATTTTGAAACTTGTTTTTAATGTATTTCAATAACTCCTACATGCAAGCATTGCTGCCCCGATATATTGCGGAGAATATGCCACCAATTTCTTTTGTACCGCCACCAATACTTACACATCTGAATTTGTTTGTTCCTGTTCAGCTTGAGCGTTCTACGATTTTGCATATAATGCGCTTCAAATTGCACAGAAAACCAGGAAATAAAATTATCTATTGAATCAAAGGTTGACACAAAGTTTGCTGGCGAATTCAGATTTTGGCCAAGGCGAATGTAGCGAGTATTGATTTTGACAGTCAATTACCAAAAAGCACCAACAAAATACATGGGAATCGTTGTTGTTGGCTTAAAGAAGAAACGACCATTATAATTGGGCCAATATTTATGATCAATTAAGAAATAAATAAATGTGAGCCATACATTACATACCTACAATAGTTATATCATTAACCTCATAAGAGGTTTTTGCACGAGCTTCTCTTCCAGTTTGTGGTGTGCAGCTTTTGATTTTTTCCTACAAATTGGCGGGACCTACCGTTTTTCAGAAATACACTTGCAGAGCTGGCCAAACCACTGCCGAGGGCGACCCCCTTTTTTAAGCCACTTTTCATGTTACATGTACCAGGGTTCGAACCTTGGGCCTTCGGTGTGGTACACCGGAAACACTACCGACACACCACGGCGGCAGCTTTCATCTGTCAAATAAGCGACGGTTAGAGTTTTTCGATCCTCGAGAAAGTAAAAACAAAAATTTTTATTTTTGAGGGATAGATAGATATTAAGTTTTAGTAAATAGTAAGTTTTATGTTCGCCAAAAAAAAAATATAAAAACAAACATGAGCTTTATTTTCGATCAAAAAAATAAAACCCGTATTGCTTTGAATTGAAAATATTGGCTGAATAAAATCATCGATCGTGTGGATTCTATATCAAATCATGCATAATTTGTGTTATGTTTATGTATTTATCATCTGTTCTTTTATCGCGTTCTTTACTGTACGCGCATGTTCATAAGTGCGCTAGCGAAGGTTACTTCTATCATTAAAGCTAGCAACATTTTAGTAAACACTTTTCATCTCTTTGTATGCATGTTCCTCTTTCCAATTTAAAGTGCTCGTAATTGAACCAGAGGACTAGTGTTTATTGAAGTAAAAAATCGGTGTCAGATAGGTGCGTTTTCAATTAGTTTATATAAAATCATCAACAAGGGAAAACTTTCAGCATTTAAAATAGAATTCATCATAAATCGACGGTGTTAAAAGCTTCCTTAAATAATTTAATCTGATCTTATAATATTTTAAAGCTCTGGGTGAACATTTGTATTCAAACATAAATATACATTCGTTTATACATACATACATGTACACAACAAACTAATGCTCCGTACAAAAAAAATGGATACCCTGTTTCCATCGGAATTATAAACTTCAGTTTTTTCTCAGACCTGGGTTGGTCAAAATATTTCGAAAAAATATTAAGATTTACTGGAGCTAAATCGCGCTAAAAAAACGCTAAAAATATCCATTTTATGTATAAAAGGAGCATGGAAAAATATGTTTTAATAAAAACTACCTGAGATGATAAATTAGCTGGAGTACAAAAGGTAAGCATAAAAAAGTTTGAAATTTTATCAACGCAATCCAAATATTGAGATGTATGATGCTGTTTTTGGTCATATTTCGAGTGGTAGGTTTGTGGAAAACTTTAATAACTCAGCCAGCTATGGACGGATTTGGACGATTAAGGTATCATTTGGAAGGTATTTTCGAGACGTTATCATTTCTGCAAATCCTTTAATCCTTTTTGGTCCAATTTTTCACATTGCGAATATTAGCACATCATCTCAGATGCTTTTTATTAAGAAATATATTTTTCTTAATACTTCTATACATAAAAAAGGATATTTTTAGTGTTTTTTAACGCGGTTTAGCTCCAGTAAATCTTAATATCTTTTAGAAATTTTTGGGGATTCCTTAGAAAAGAGTGAATTTTGAAATTCCGGTGGAAACACTTCAACTTTTTTTTTGGCGAGGCACCTTAATATACATATAAGCTGCATTTTCAAGTTTGGAAGTGAACAGAGGCAGAATATAAAATCATATCAGCATACGGATCTGAAAAAGCAGAGGAGTGGCTTTTGATAGAAGTGTTCCAAGAGAATTAGCAATAACACGGTACAACAGCCAATCTGGGGGGTGAGAAATTCCAAGTCAGGGTGATGCTACTAGGTCAGTATAGTAAAACCTTCAAAGGGTTCGGCGTTCGTATGTGTCAGTTTTTTTTTATGACCTTTACACTGGTTCTGTAATGTTTACATAAAACATTCATTGTCATTATACTTCTTCTCTTTCTCACACTGGTTCCGTGATCTTTGTCATTCAACAAGTGCCGACGAACGCGAACAGTAAAAGTGATTTTTCTCCAGTTTTTTAAAAGTGAACAAAAGAGGACAGAATATGGAACTGTGCAAGCCAGATATAAATAGCTTTTGCTACTGCTGTGGTCAATGCGTCCCAACACATAAAAAAGGGGAAATTTCAGTACTGATTTTATTCAAACATATGTACGAGATGTACTTCAACCAAAATGTTATAGTGAACGAAAACTGGGTACCAAATATAGTGTATAAAGCTACTACAACCGTCTAATGGATTGGAAAAATAGAAGACGTGAAAGTATGTTATTAGGTATTTAGATTAAGATTTTATTTCTTTTTCCTTACAAAGCACTTTATATATAAACATAACAATAAAAGCTTAAGAATATTTTAGAATAGCTGAACTTAAAATGCAAGAAAAAGTAAGTAAGGCACCCTTTAAAACAGGTATCCCAATGACTTGGACTAATACTGGCGAAGGTCACAATCCATTGAATTGCTATGCATTTGCGAATAAAGGAGCCGCAATAAGGATAAGAAAATCGTATAAATACGTTGGTGTTGCAAGTGCCGCAACACCATTGCCTCATTCGGACCATACTCCTGTGCCAAAAGGTTCTAGCCGAGATATTTTCTCTTCTACGACTGCTCCGACATATCATGCACGTGATGATCCCCCATATGAGCCATCAGTATCCAATCGGCCAATTTTAATAAGTCAATTAACAGCATAAATCGGAAGAGCTGGCTTCCATGTTGAAATCAGACAATTTGTTGTGAAAGTCACAGCTTATCGAAGTCGTCAGGCAACACTCCAAAGCTTATTCCTCGTGAATGATGAAAAAACTTTTGCATATTGCCTGGATGTAGGAAAATTGATGGATGCAATGGAAATAAAATATGAATCAGATGACTGGAGATTATTTATTGACAGTTCAGAACTCAGCTTGAAGGCGGTAAGGCCAATAAAAAACCTTCAGTTCCTATAGTACAGAAACGAAAGAAACATATGATGCACTTGAAAATATTTTAAAACTGGTTAACTACGCCAAACATATGTGGCGCATATGCTGCGATTTAAAAGTTGTAGCAATGCTTTGCGGTCTTTAAAGCGCCTATATGAAGTATATGTGCTTTTTGTGCGATTGGGACACACGATTTTCCGGTGACCAATATGCATGCCACTGATGGAAACTCAGAGAGCACAGCAATATTATTCGCTAGCCTCTAGTGCCGAAGGAGAAGATATTGCTGCCTCCACTGCATATTAAACTTGGAATTGTTAAGAATTTTATCAAAACCGTCGCCAAAAGAGATGAAGTTTTCTTGTTTTTGAAACTAATTTACCCGAGACTCAGCGAAAGTAAAATTAAAGAAAGTAAGTTATAGTATCACATTCATTTCCCATGATTTTCCATCTTAACAAATTAATTTTTCCAATCAGGCGTACTAAATGGGTCAGATATACGAACAACTACGATGTTTCTGTCGCAAGGATGTTAAGAGCATTCTCGGAAATTGGTGTCGACATGTCCAAATCCATTATTTACATCATCATCGGGACTACTTCAGCAAACAATTGGCTACCGAATCTGATGCAGAAGGTGAACACTATCATCAAGTTGCAATGAGGTAATACTGATTGTTTCAAATGAGGTAATACCGAGTGCAATAATTGCGGAAATTTGCTGGTGGAGTAAGCTTGTGTGGCAAGACAAGGATGATCTTGATGATAAAGAGTTTTCAGGAGATGCAGAAGGGCCAATAGTGGAGTCACACATTGACATTATGTGTGGTTCAGAAACTGATGATAGCGATGAATGTGATGCCACTGGTCCGGAACAACCACCATCGAAAAAGTCTAGGCAATATTTATTAAAATAAATAAAATAAAAATAAAAAATTATAAAAATGTTTACTTAATTTTTTTAGTAGTTTATGGCCTGGAGTTATAAAAAAGGCGATAAATGACACTTTTTGAATAAAAACAAAAAGAAATTGTACTTCTAAATTTTTCTAAATTTGTTTCATCAAAATCGGTCAAGTGGTTCTCGAGTTATGTTAAACTACGTTTTTGCCAAAATGTTACAACTAAGCGAAAAAACATCAAGATAAGAAAAAAATGTAGAAGGTCAAAGGATTTTACTATACTGACCTAGTACCATCACCCTGACTTGGAATTTCTCACCCCCCAGACAATAATCCCAAAAATGTTCCATAGTGTAATGTAGTTTAAATATGTACTAAAGCTTTACTTAGGGTCAAAGTACACGGCTAGATTTATGTAATTTCGTCATATTAATTCCCTGAAGAAATAGAAGGTTGATAAAATTTGAATCATTTTAAGTGTGGTTTTTATGACATTCGTTTTTATTAACATGAGTTCTATTCGAAATACAGAGGTCAAAGAATTTAGTAAGTTGATTTTGAAGTACCATCGGGTCATAAGAGCCTTTTATTTCTAAAAATCGATTAACATCGTCTACATAAAGGAGAAACTAACACGAGGTGAAATAGCAAGAAATGTCATTAGTGAATAATAAACAGTAAGGGATCTGTTGAAAAATACATTGTAACAAACAAAAGAATCAAAACATTCGGCAGCACTGCTTTTGTGAGCGGAGTAATACTGAACGCACACAGTCCTTTTGTACATAATTCTCATATTTCCTTTATTATACCTAGTAGTGCTTCGCACACAAGGTATATTAACTTCATTGGCCTAACGGTAGTATGTAACGGCATAAACGAATCGAGATAGATATTGACTTATATATATCAAAATGTTCAGGAGGAGAAGAGAAATTGATTGAGCCATGTCCGTCCGTCCGTCCGTCCGTCCGTCTGTGAACACGATAACTTGAGTAAATCTTGAGATATCTCAATGAAACTTTGTATGCAGGTTCCTTTTTACATATCTCTGAACGGTATTGAAAATAGGCAAAATCGGTTAAAAGCCACGCCCACTTTCTATATATATAATATTTTCGAAAATACAAAAAGAGTGATTATTCAGTACATAATACACCTATAAGGATAAAATTTGGTGTGTACCTTACCGTTAAAGCAAAAAATAAATTTGTGAAGAAATTTTTAAAAAAGGGCGTGGCACCGCCCACTTTTGATTAAGTCAAATTTGGAAATATTATTAATCATAAATCAAAAACCGCTCAAGATAGCAAAATAAAATTCAGCACACATATTTATATTAATACAGGCAATATTTCGAAAAAAAATTAGCGAAATCGGATTAGGTCCACGCCCAATTTTATACGAAAGATTTTGAAAAGGATCATGGATATATTGAATATGCTATAACTTTGCTTAAACTAGCTGTATATCATTTCTATTTCACCTCTAAAGTGTTCGTGGGCAAAGAAAGTCGAAAGCACAAAATTTTTGGAAAATGGGCGTGGCCCCGCCCCTTTATGGGGGATTATTCCACAAAACTTTCCATGCCATAACTCCGGTAAAAATTGATTTATTAAAACGATATTTGAAGAAAGTGTTCAACATATAAAGCTAACTCTTTGCTGAAAAAATAAACAAAATCGGTGAACGGACACGCCCACTTTTTGAACATAGTTCTAAAATATTTCTTCGTAAAATTAAAATCGCGATATTTCCATAATTGTATAAGTTTAAATAAGATTTTACACACATAATAGCCTTTTTAAACAAAACTAAACTGTAAACAAATTTTGTGGATTTTGGTGAAGTAGGCGTGGCGCCGCCCACTTTTTAGCTTAAAAGCTCTGCTATTTTCAAAAGCGATTGCTTGGAATTTCAGGAATGTATTTCAATGAAATTTTGTGAGAGGGTTCCCAATAGTATGTAGTATACTCCTGCCAAAAATTACGCAAATCGAATAACAAACAAGCAAGATTTACGGGCAAGTAGTTAACACCCTACTGCCTTTTCTTTTTAAATTTTTTTTATTTTCATACCTCTCATGAACATGAGGAAAGCTATTTATATTTTGTTATTTAGTGATAATTGAATTTACCACTCATAAAAGAAGTGTTTTTAATCGAAAACAATCAGTTGCCTTAATAACAACTTTTCCGTTATTAAAATAGACCTGAGTAAATTGGGATACCAAAACAGATCACTACTAGGTATTTAATGTTCGGTTACACCCGAACTTAGACTTCCTTACTAGTTATAACTTCTTCTCGTCAAAAAGGCTAAACTAATGTATTTTAGTCTTGGTGGAAAGGAAGTAACTAGCGGTGATATTATTTTTCACTCTGCAAGCTGCTTGCGGCACACTCTAAGTACACATACTTGTATAGAGAACGAGTCAAAGGTAAATTATCATCCGGAATTAAACTGTGGCGCAATGTGTTTCGACGTCGAAGTTGTTCAAAATTTTAGGTATTTAGGTGTTATAGTCGATCAAAACCTGAGTTGGTCTTCGCATATCTCTGCCATGAAAGTTTACATGCTAGCAACTGTTCGTTCATTTTATCGCCTTCAAAAGCTATGTGCAAGCAGTGTACTGAAAATGATATACTATGGACTAGTTCAATCTAAACTGCAATATGGCTTAAGCTGCTGGGGTAGTGCATACTCTAATAAAATTCGTCCACTTTTAATGTTGCAAAAGTGTCTTATACGCAGAATTTGTAATGCTAGTCGTTTAACGCACTCCATGAATCTCTTTAAAAGATTAAACATTCTTCCTGTAAGACACTTGTACTACTTTAAAGTTTTAAAAAATTTTTTTATGAGAAGTGGTTATTTGCGAAGTCCAATATACACTACACTCAAGCTAAGGAGCAATTCTTACTCAAATGTCACAGTTCCTGCCTCACGTACTACTCTGTATCGAAACTTCTATACCATCGTATCATGTATGATTTTCAATAAACTTCCAAACTAATTATTTTAAATATTTATATATCCGTTTAAATGTAATTTGTTTGCACCCCACATTTCTCAACTCCTATTGTAATCATTACAAGAAATGGCGTTATCACTGTTCTCACATTGAACACTCAACGCCATTAGCTTGTATCTTATTACATCTCGTTTATTGTATTTTTGCTCATGTGCTATTGTTAATTTCTTCAAATTGTATAAGATAATCTATATATATAAAAATGAATTGGCGTTCGTATATACCGTAAGATCTCCGGATCGGCTCAACCGATTTTAAATATTTTTTCTTTAATGTTTCCAATATGTTTCATGTCTCATTTACCACATAAATTCTTTTTTTTCTAATCTCAATTTAAAATTTTTTTAGCTAATACTCAATAACGGCTTAGCCGATTTTCAAAATTTTTTCTTTTCTTTATTCTATCGGACATAGTGTTTATTTATATAGAACAAAACATTTTCTAAATCTTCAATTTAATCATATATTAGCTAAAGAAGTTTAGCTACCATATAAATTGTAGTCAGTTGAGATCACTGGTATTCTAACTGAAATGTTCCTGTAGGGAACTTAATTCCATACAGATTTTTTCCGTTTTATATTTAAAAATACAAATGGTGAATTCCTTTGAAAAAGTGAATGAATGAAAAGTTTTGATTGTGAATATACATAGGTTGTTGATTGTGAGTATAGGTTGTTATTCCGTCCTTTTTCATAATCTATGCTATGGTGAAGAAGCTGTAATCTATATATATCTATAAAAATAAGTCCCCGTATATGTACGTCGCCGAACTACTCATAAACGCGTAGTGCGATTTCAACCAAACTTATACACTACGTGGGCAGTGGTCCATTTATGGTTTATATGAAGTTTCAAGACCCTATGCGACCCGTTTTCCGAGATACGACCAAAATATGGACCAGGGGTGACCCTAGAAGGTGTCGAATAAAAGGTGTTGATAAGGGTTTTAACAGGAAGTGGTTCAAAGTCCCATATGGGACCCTGTTTCCGAGATCTCGACCAAAATGTGGACCAGAGTGTTTACACAATATGGGTACCAAATGAAAGGTGTTGATGCGGGTTTTAACAGGAAGTGGTTCAAAGTCCCATATGGGACCCCGTTTCCGAGATATCGACCAAAATGTGGACCAGGCGTGACTCTAAAAAGTGTTTGCTCAATATGGGTACCAAATGAATGGAGTTAATGAGGGTTTGAACAGGAAGTGGTATATGGGACCCCGTTTCCGAGATATCGACCAAAATGTGGACCAGGTGTGACTCTAAAAAGTGTTTGCGCAATATGGTATCTACCAAATGAAAGGTGTTGATGAGGGTTTTAATAGTAAGTGGTTCAAAGTCCAATATGGGACCCTGTTACCGCCATAATGAATGCTTAATGTAAACATACACCTATTTGAATTCCTTTAGAATGTAATATTTTATACCTAATCAATGCAGCTTTGAAAACTCTACAAATCTAACTTCCCTCAGGCAACTCTGTACGAACGTCATGTAAAGCTAATAAATTGTAATTGTAATACTCACTTGAAAAAAGATAGAAGACAGGGAAGGTAAAATAAAATTTTTAAAGCCTGCTGCGATATTAATATTGTAATTTAATTAATAAATAATAACGCGAATAAAGCTTGCTGTTGAAACAAAACCCCCTATCCGACTCCTTTTACAATTCTTTAAAAATTGTATGTTGTGATTGGAAATTATTACTTGGATTCGCTACACCGAAAAAATTTGATGGTGCACGTGCCGCCAATACCTTTTATAGCAAAGCGGCTACGACAAAAGCATTCGCAAGAATAAAATCCACAAAAATCAAGACCATCAACATTCAAGAGCGTATATTTCGCGAGCGAATCAATTCATTTTGCGATTTCACATAATTATAAAGCGTGTTCGTATCAGGTGTTGCGACTTTACATTTTTTTTTACACAATCAAACATGTGCGTTTGCCATATCTGCGGTAAAGAGAAAGATGCAAGTGGCGCTGAGAACTGGGTGCAGTGCGACGAGTGCGAACTATGGTTCCATTTCGAATGTGTTGGAGTAGATGCAAGCGTGCAAAATCGCGACTGGAGTTGTGATACCTGTAATCAAGGTGCACATGGTGTAGGCGAACTACACACTTCTGCAAACGCAATGCAACCAGCAACTACAACAATAACAACATCCGCTGCTACACTAGCACAAGTGGCCACAAGGGTTACATCATCAACAACATCCGCAGCTATAGCACAGCAAACGTCCACGATTACGTCGACAACAACAACATCCGCTACAGCACGAGCGCCAACATTGATGACAAGGGTCAGCAGCGAAATTGAAAGCGATACTAGCTCGCTGAATGTAGGCGAATGCCATGTACAACGCGCTGCTACGAATGAAGTTAGTAATCAACAAAGGCTCATGCTGGGCATGCTTGAGGAGCGAAGAGCCGCGGAAGAACGATTCATCGAACAGAAATACCGACTGCTTTCGCAAATGAACAACGGAGATTTATCAATGCCAAATTTTTTACCATCGATGCAACTTGCACCAAACAACACGCCATCAAGTGCACAAATAGCTGCCAGGCAGGCCATCCCCAAAGACTTACCAACATTCAGCGGTGACCCGGAAGAGTGGCCAATGTTTATAAGTACATTTGACCACAGCACGTCCGTTGCTGGGTTTTCAGACGTTGAAAACATGCTACGGCTACAACGATGTTTAAAGGGCAGGGCACGCGAGCTGGTGAAGGACAAACTACTTTTGCCGGCGATGGTCCAAGATGTCATAAGCACACTCAAAATGTTTTTTGGCAGGCCAGAGCATATCTTGGAGAGAATGATCGACAAGGTAAGAAAGCTTCCTTCTTCTAAAGATAAACTTGAATCTCTTATAGAGTTTGCACTCGCGGTGCGTAACATATGCGCGACAATGGAAACGTGCAAACTTGATGCACATCTAAATAACCCTATGTTGGTAAAGGAACTGGTCGACAAATTGCCAAACCACCATAAACTCAACTGGGCGATGTACCCTCGTGACAATGTTTCACCATCTATCAAGGTATTCAGCGATTGGTTGTATCGCATAGCCGAAGCGGCATCAACAGTCGTATCACCAGCGTTTATGTACAAGACCGGCTCGATAAACATGCACAGTAGCAACGATGACCGGGTCTTAAAGAGTCCATCTAAAGAGATTCAAAGCTCCACTACCGTGTCTCAACCAAAGCAAACAATGCAATGTATCGCGTGTGACGCATCAGATCATTTCACTGCAAACTGTAAACGATTCCAGAACGCAACTGAAAAAGAGAGGTGGAATATGGTGAAGTCTAATAAGGCTTGTCATACGTGCCTCAAAAGTCATCGAAAAGGTTGTTTTTCAAAAAAGAAGTGCGGTATAAATGGTTGTATGTTAAAACACCACCCATTGCTGCACAGCGAACGCACGCAAAATTCAGAAAATAAGGCAAATGATCAAGCTGTCGTAAGCACACATCAGAGTGGTAAGTGTAGCACACAATATTTTCGAATTATGCCAGTGAACATACATGCAGGTGGAAATACCATCCAATCGTTTGCATTTTTGGATGAAGGGTCCTCTGTAACACTCATAGACGAGTCGCTAATCAAAGAGCTCGGTGTAAGGGGTGTTCCAGCACCAATATGCTTGCAGTGGACAAGCAACACTACGCGTAATGAAAATAATTCGATGCAAGTGTCGATTCAAATTTCCGCATCAAATAGTACTAAGCTGTATTGGCTCAATAATGTGCACACGGTGGAAAACATTGCTTTGCCAATGCAATCAATAAACGCAACAGAGCTTCGGTCCAAGTACTCGCACCTAAGAGACATTCCGCTGCCTTCGTATTCGAGCATTAGACCGATGCTACTTATCGGTACGGACAACTGGAAAATTGCTGTTCCACGTAAAATACGCGAAGGTAAGAAGAGCGAGCCTATCGCATCAAAATGTTTGTTGGGATGGTGTGTTCAAGGCACTTCGAATGCAACGACTTACGTCACAATGCACCATTGCGATTGCGGGTGGCAAGAGCTAAACAACGTTGTTAAAGACAGTTTTAATCTTGACCCAGTCAAACCACACAATCTGCAGTCCAACGATAATATGAAAGCTGTAGAAATTCTTGATCGTACTTGCACAAAAAAAGATGGACGTTTTGAAATAGGCCTTTTGTGGCGCAACGAAAAAGAGGCGCTACCTGAAAGCTACGCAAACGCATTAAACCGTCTTACATGTCTAAAAAACAAAATCAAGCGTGAACCAGAATTATACGCTAAAATCAACGATCAAATCGACAATTTGATTCGAAAGGGATATGCGCTACAAATCTCCGAAGCTGACATGGCAGTTAAGCATGATCGAGCATGGTATTTGCCAATCTTCATAGCGCTTAATCCAAATAAACCAAAAAAAATTCGACTTGTGTGGGACGCAGCCAAAGTCCCATGGTAAATCCTTAAACGATTTCTTGCTCACTGGGCAAGATTTATTAAGGCCACTCATCGAGGTATTGCTGGCATTCAGAGTTGGTAAGGTCGCAGTGTGCGGTGACATCGCGGAGATGTTTCACCGAATCAATATCCGCGATGAAGACATGCACGCACAGCGATTTATGTGGTACGATAAGTTCAGCAACCAAACAAAGGTGTATGTTATGCGCGCCATGACGTTCGGTATAAGCTGTGGGCCTTGCATCGCGCATTATGTGCGTAATAAAAACGCAGAGGAATATCGCCATATATATCCACGAGCTTATGAAGCCATCAACAACGCACATTATGTCGACGATTATATAGACACCGCAGACAACGACGTGGAAGCCTTTGAGGTAGCGGAACAGGTCCGCAAAGTCCATCAAGCCGGCGGGTTCGAAATACGTAATTGGGCATCGAATTCACAAGTTGTTCTCGCAAAGCTACTAGGCGTCGACCCGGGGGTGCCAACCTCAGTCCAGTTTGGAGATACCGAAAAAATATTAGGTATGTATTGGGAACCTAATTCTGACCGCTTTAAATATATCCTCAGGTTCACTCGACTACGGAGAGATTTGTTTAATGAAGATATAGTTCCAACTAAAAGGGAGGTACTCCAAGTACTGATGTCAGTTTTCGATCCTTTGGGGTTACTGTCATGCTATACGGTGGGCCTAAAAATACTCCTTCAACGAGTCTGGCGAACAAATATTGGATGGGATGAAGAACTATCCGAGGCACTCTACGAAGACTGGGTAAAATGGAAGCAACTTTTACCTCTAATTGAGGCGGCAGAAGTTCCAAGATGCTACTCACGCAACCTAGCATTAGCAACCGACGTCAGAATTCACATTTTCGTTGCCGCCAGTGAACAAGCATATGCCGCAGTTTGTTATGTGAGGGTACGCCTAAGGGATGAGATCGAGGTGTCGTTGATTGCCGCAAAAGGTAAAGTTGCCCCATTAAAACCAATTTCTATTCCCCGATTAGAGCTTCAAGCCGCCTTAATGGGAGTGCGCCTGACCCAAAAGGCAATTAAAATACGCGGGCTTGAACACCGAAATACCACGTATTGGTCAGATTCCAAGACTGTTTTGCAGTGGCTAAAAATGGACCCACGTAACTTTCAGCAATTTGTGATGCACCGAGTCGGAGAGATCTTAGAGAGTTCCGACATCTCACAGTGGCGATGGGTTCCTACAAAGCTAAACGTGCGGATCTGGCCACAAAAGTCAACAGCGCAGTCGAAAACACACAATGGCTAAAAGGGCCCGACTACCTATTTCAAAATAGTAGCATGTGGCCAGATTCTGATATACATTGCGAAATAATAGATACCACCGAATTGCGCAAACAGGTATGCGTAGACCATAAAATTACACCAATCGTTCTCTATGTTGAGTATTTTTCGAAATGGCGTAATTTATATAGAGCACTTGCGACGTTTATCTTGTACATATTCAGGTTGAAAGCCAAGCGATTTAGTCGCATCTCGCCACAAATAGTTACACCAAAAATGATTGAGATCGCCGAAACTATGCTCTTCAAACAAGCACAATCCGAAGCTTACTCGTCGGAAATCAACACATTACATGCAGGTAAAGTGCTAAGTAAGCAAAGCAAACTATATCAGCTCAATGCTTACCTCGACGAAGACGGGATCTTGCGTACACGAAGTAGATTAAAATTCATCAACTATCATTCTGATGCCATAGTGCTGCCGAGAGAAAGCTACATAACATTTTTGATAGTTAGAGATTTCCATGAGAAGCACCACCATATGCTACATGAAACGGTCATTAATAACGTCAAGAGTAAATATTACATACCGCGCCTACGAGTACTGTACAATAAAGTACGTAAGTCTTGCCAGAGATGCAAAATTGATAATGCCTTACCAGATCCTCCACAGATGTCTCCTATACCAGTAGCAAGATTGGCCAGTTTTACTAGACCATTCACATTTACAGGCGTCGATTACTTTGGTCCAATACTTGTCACGGTAGGAAGGCATCAGGAGAAAAGATGGGGTGTGCTCTATACTTGTTTAACACTCCGGGCGGTACACTTCGAGATCGCTCATAGTCTCGATACAAATTCGTGTATTATGGCTCTTTATGGCACGACGCGGCACTCCAGCAGAAATATTTTCTGACAACGGCACCAACTTTAAGGCGACTGAAAAACTCGTTCGAGAAAAGCTCATCGAGATTGACTTTGATAAAATCACAATGAAATACGACCGTATTAAGTGGCGCTTTAATCCACCCGGCGCTCCTCATATGGGAGGTGCGTGGGAACGCCTCGTACGAACAACGAAAAACATCTTGCGAAATATATGTCCCTCATACTCGTTCAACGACGAAAGCTTACGATGCGCGCTAATGGAAGTGGAATTTATTATAAACTCAAGACCGCTTACTTTCGTTAGTCTTGAATCGTCTGATGATATCGCTCTCACACCAAACCAATTGTTATTGGGGTCAGCAAACGGCCACAAACCTGCGCGTAGCGACGGTATGGACCTAAGGCAACGGTGGCACAAAACGCAACTCTTTGCAGACGTATTTTGGCAGCGTTGGGTAAAGGAGTATACACCAATACTAACCAGGCGAGTCAAGTGGTTGAAAAAAGCCACACCCATAGCAATTGATGATGTGGTTATAGTAATTGACGAAAATCTACCGCGTAACTTATGGCCAAAAGGAAGAGTAATCAGCCACATAGTAGCCGAAGATGGACAAGTTCGGCGAGTGACGGTAAAAACCCCTCATGGTATAATGGAACGACCAGCAACGAAGATAGCCAAGCTGGATGTCGGTAACAGCTTAGTAAGCACCGGGGCTACTTACGAGGGGGGGAATGTTACCGCCATAATGAATGCTTAATGTAAACATACACCTATTTGAATTCCTTTAGAATGTAATATTTTATACCTAATCAATGCAGCTTTGAAAACTCTACAAATCTAACTTCCCTCAGGCAACTCTGTACGAACGTCATGTAAAGCTAATAAATTGTAATTGTAATACTCACTTGAAAAAAGGTAGAAGACAGGGAAGGTAAAATAAAAATGTTAAAGCCTGCTGCGATATTAATTTTGTAATTTAATTAATAAATAATAACGCGAATAAACCTTGCTGTTGAAACAAAACCCCCTATCCGACTCCTTTTACAGGACCCCGTTTCCTAGATATTGACCAAGATGTGGACCAGGTGTGATCCTAAAAAGTCTTTACGCAATATGGGTACCAAATTAAAGCTGTTGATGACAGTTTAAAAAGGAAGTGGTTCAATGTCCCATATGGGACCCCATTTCCGAGATATTCACCAAAATGAGGACTAGGTGCGACTCTAAAAAGTGTTCGCACAATATGGTACCAAATGAAAGGTGCTGATGAGGGTTTTAATAGGAAGTAGTTCAAAGTCCAATATGGGACCTCTTTTCCTAGATATCGACCAAAATGTGTGACCCTAGAAAGGGTTTCGACAATATGGATACCAAAAGAAAGGTGTTGACTAAGGTTTCAACAGGGAGTGGTTTGGTACGCTGACGGATGTCGTAGCTTATAAAAGTATAATATATCCTTTTGATAATATATAATTTTGACAAGAAAATTAAGAACTTTTTATTTATTGTAGCTTTTGTATCATAAACCTTGGTTAGTATTACCGCGAGGTAAGAAAGCTTTCACTACCCCTCTTCCTCTCAATAAAAATATTTTAACATTTGACAAATTTTTATTTCACATTTGATTGGGGAAAAAACTATTAAATCAAATGAGCATATTTTCGCTTTTGAATAATGTTTAATTTAAAAAAACGTTTACGTGCTGGTGATCTATTACCATATTGGCTATTGAATAATTTGTTATAGAAAAAAATAGTTTATGTGCTGTGGATGTATTATTGGCTAATTTATACATTTTTGGAAAGGCTATTACTCCAGCTATCCAAAAATGTATAAACTACCCGTTTTCCGAGATATCGACCAAAATATGGACCAGGGGTGACCCTAGAAGATGTTTACACAATATGGGTATCCAATAAAAGGTGTTGATGAGGGTTTTAACAGGAAGTGGTTCAAAGTCCCATATGGGACCCTGTTTCCGAGATATCGACCAAAATGTGGACCAGGCGTGACTCTAAAGAGTGTTTACACAATATGGGTACCAAATGAAAGGTGTTGATGAGGGTTTTAACAGGAAGTGGTTCAAAGTCCCATATGGGACCCCGTTTCCGAGATATCGACCAAAATGTGGACCAGGCGTGACTCTAAAAAGTGTTTGCTCAATATGGGTACCAAATGAATGGAGTTAATGAGGGTTTTAACAGGAAGTGGTATATGGGACCCCGTTTCCGAGATATCGACCAAAATGTGGACCAGGCGTGACTCTAAAGAGTGTTTACACAATATGGGTACCAAATGAAAGGTGTTGATGAGGGTTTTAACAGGAAGTGGTTCAAAGTCCCATATGGGACCCCGTTTCCGAGATATCGACCAAAATGTGGACCAGGCGTGACTCTAAAGAGTGTTTACACAATATGGGTACCAAATGAAAGGTGTTGATGAGGGTTTTAACAGGAAGTGGTTCAAAGTCCCATATGGGACCCCGTTTCCGAGATATCGACCAAAATGTGGACCAGGCGTGACTCTAAAGAGTGTTTACACAATATGGGTACCAAATGAAAGGTGTTGATGAGGGTTTTAACAGAAAGTGGTTCAAAGTCCCATATGGGACCCCGTTTCCGAGATATCGACCAAAATGTGGACCAGGCGTGACTCTAAAAAGTGTTTGCTCAATATGGGTACCAAATGAAAGGTGTTAATGAGGATTTTAAAAGGAAGTGGTTCAAAGTCCCATATTGGACCCCGTTTCCGAGATATCGACCAAAATGTGGACCAGGCGTGACTCTAAAGAGTGTTTACACAATATGGGTACCAAATGAAAGGTGTTGATGAGGGTTTTAACAGGAAGTGGTTCAAAGTCCCATATGGGACCCCGTTTCCGAGATATCGACCAAAATGTGGACTAGTAGCGCGATTCTGTAACTTTTTTAACGCCAAGTGTTAGCGTTAGCTTCGCTTGACACCATTTTTAACACTTTTTGCGATTCTGTAACTTTTTTAACGCCAAGTGTTAGCGTTAACTTCCCTTAACACCGAAAAGTGTTAGCTAACACCTTAGTTAACGCGAAAAAATTTTGTGGTGTTAAAAGTTATAGAAAATAAGTTCTCCGAACATCAAACCGAACTCGCGACGCACACGTTGTAGTCCGAACGCTTATCACCTGCGCTACTGCGACATGAACGTCGGCGCTGTCAAATGCTTAAGATTAGTGCAGTTTTCACCTCAATTTTAACAGATATACCTACATAAAACAGCTAACACTAAAAAGTGTTAAGGAAAGTTACAGAATCGCAGTTTCGTTAAGAGCAAAAGCCAAAATTCGGCGAGGTGTTAAAAGTTACAGAATCGCACTACAGGCGTGACTCTAAAAAAAAGAACTTTTTATTTATTGTAGCTTTTGTATCATAAACCTTGGTTAGTATTACCGCGAGGTAAGAAAGCTTTCACTACCCCTCTTCCTCTCAATCAAAATATTTTATCACTTGACAAATTTGTATTTCAAATTTGATTGGGGAAAAAACTATTAAATCAAATGAGCATATTTTCGCTTTTGAATAATTTTTCATTTAAAAAAAAGTTTATGTTCTGTGATTATATTACCATATTGGCTTTTGAATAATTTGTTATAGAAAAAAATAGTTTATGTGCTGTGGATGTATTATTGGCTAATTAAATCATTTTATATAACCGTTATTTTTTAAAGAAATACAATGAATTGAGAAAATTAGTGGTGTTTATTTTCATAGTTTTCTTTTTAACAGAGGCTCACAATGATCTTAGGTTCATAATGATCCTAGGTATACAATAACAAAAAAACAAAGGCAAAACAACGTTTGCCGGGCTCAGCTAGTAATGAATAAAAATGAATGAATGAAAAAAAAAATTAATGAAGTTGTTTACAGAACAACATCTATTAACGTTTGCCGGGCTCAGCTAGTAATGAATAAAAATGAATGAAGTTGTTTACAGAACAACATCTATTAATAAAGCGTTCCGTAAAAGCGTACAATATTAATTAAGATAGATAATTTCTTTATAATTTGTGTCCAACAGTTTTTGCGTAACTCGTAACTTTCTACAGGTTATGGACCCAGGAGGATTTCTTCAAGTAAATAGAGATCACGTTATCGAAAAAGTGTTGGACGCGTGCTAAATTTTTTATTAAGTCGTCTCGTCGTAGCGTACAAAAAATTTGAAAAAAATTAATAATTAAGGTAAATGTCCATAATTTCGTGGTACTAAGGAATTTTCTGACTTTCTACCTCTCTTGAGTAAAAACGGATGAAGGAAAACTAAAAAAGTAAATTTTTCCCATTGAGTTGATCTATTAAGATAGCTTTCCACTTAATTTCAAATAAAACTAACAAATGTTTTTTTTTATATAAATAAAGATGTGTGAGTACCTCAAATGTCCCTAATTTCGTGGCAAAAATTTTCTGATGTACCTAACTTCGTGGTAAAGTGTCCCTAACTTCGTGGTATTTGGTTAAACACTAATTTTGTGGAAAATAAAAGTTATTTTCAACGCAAATTCCTAAAGATACACAAATTTATTTATAAAAATCTATGTTCAAAAATTTAAAATTTGAAATAATGTTTTTATTGTTATTGTATTTATGAAAAGAAAGCGTTTTAAGACCAAGTAAGTAAGTAAAAAATTACTTGTGAGCAGACCTGTTAAATTTGATTAGTACTTAGTAATCAATTGATTAGACGGATTTTTTAATTGTTAATGATTATTTCAATTGGTTTTCGAGAAAAGGCAATTAGTAATTGATTACGAGTGAAAAAAAAACCAATAAAAATTAATTTAACTGATGTAATTTGTTACTTTTCTCAAAATTACTTTTATTTATTATTACTAAAAATGTTTTTTTTAATTTTCGTGTTTTTTGGTCTTTTAAGTTTGACAACAAAAATAAACAATAAAAAAAAATTTATGCAATTGATGTAACTTTTTTTTTTTATAATTTCATATTTTTTTTTTTTTTTAATTTTTTTGGTGTGTTTTTAATTTTTTTTGTATTATTAATTTTTAAATTTTTTTTAATTTAATTTGGTTTTTTTATTCTTTTTTTTTATTTTTGATTTCTTGTTAACAATGTACATATGTAAATGCGCAGTATACCACGAAATTAGGGGTATGCGATAAAATTGATGTACGTAATTTCGTGGTATCGCTTTAAGCGGTAATATGAGTTTTATATTTAAATTTTTTTGTTTATTATCGCTATTCATTCATAACAAAAGCAAAAAAGTATAAATCTTGACATATTTTTTTAAATTAAATGAAAAATTATTGAATAAACAAAAGTTCTATAATGCCATTATTTCGTTAAAATGTTGTGCTTCGCAGAGCTTTTCGATTAAAATATTGACGAATGGGTTAATAAAAGTGTACCACGAAATTACGTCAAAATCTTCCTCAGGGGTTTCTTTAATAATTAAAATACTTAAAATAATAGGGTATCTTATGAAATGTGAAAGAAAATAAGGAAAACATAAAGTATTATATTCCCATAATTTCGTGGGTACCACGAAATTAGGTACATCACAAAAAACATGTGTCCCTAATTTCGTGGTATTTAAATATTAAATAAAATGTAAATGAAAAGTTATTGAAATAAGTTTTGCAGTAATAAAAACGTTTAAGAAATGTTAAATAAAACCAAAAAAATTATCTTAAAAAAAAAAAAATGTAAAGATACAATTTTTACAGGCTTAACAAAATCGACTGGTCTCCTTAACAGTTTCCTTAAGAGGCCTCCCTACAAAAGGCTCATTTTCTGAGCTTCCAACTTTATAATGCTTGTTATTTAATAGGTTTAATTTTAAAAAATTTGTAAAATATCCATTATTACACCCGAAAAGTTAATCTTTATTATGAAATTTTCAGTTTTAAAAAAAACTCCCCAAATTCCTTGTTTGAAAGAAAAAATCGAAATACCACGAAATAACGTACTACCACGAAATTATGGACATTTACCTTAGCTGTATTTAATTAATGTTTGAAAGGCGAACAACCAAAATCTAGTTGAAAATCAAATTGAGGTGAACTTCGCTATTTCAAATATTCAAGCATATTTCACAATTTTTACGCCATATCATCTATCAAAGTTTCCCGTTATATTGTATGGTAGAACAAAAAAGAACATTCGATCGCCGCCATTAAATTAAAGATACAGTGGATTGCAAAAACAAAAGTAACATTATCGTCTTATATTTGAGAGTACATACTCATATTGGAATTTCTCATTCACAATGGACTTGTTCGCAGATCAAAAAGAAAGAAATAATTTCATTGGTCATAAACTGAATGCTTGTAATTATAGACTATGGAAATTTCAACTAACCGCGTATGTCAATATTCTAGGTAAAATACCAGCTCAAGATGCCTCGAGCGAAGCAAAGGAGCAATATGAACGTACGAAGGGAAATCAATGAACGCGATAATTCAATCCATAGACACAGAGCGTGCAAATCTTATTTTGACATGTAGCACATCTAAAGCATACATGGGTGTTTTGACTGAATGAATTGATAATGAATTTTCCTCCCAGTCTAGCTGCAGACAGCAACGTGGTAACATAGGTAGTCGGTATGTTGATGTTTTTTTATGCCCTAGTATATTTTTGGCCCATTTTAAATGGTATGATTTCAGATACCTTTGGTGGGGTAAATTCGGAGTTGACTACTTATACTAGCAAACTAGTTAGTGGAAATTTCAGGAGTTCTTAAAAGCTTCAAAAAGTGAAATAAAGCAATATCTGTCATTCATTTTGAAGAAACACCTATAGGTACGCGCATAATTGCCGCGACACATAGAAATTCCGCATATACCTGAGTGTACGCAGCATTGTGCTAGCGCCACAATGAATGAATGAAAATGGCGCAAATGAAAATGAAATGTCAAATGCTTCTTCTTACGCATTTTTGCAGCATATTCGAAAGTTGGCAAATTTTTATATCAGATGGCGCTAGTGATGTTCGATGTGTCGTTGCCAATGCAAATACACATTCGATACAACTGTCAATGCACGATGCTGCGTGAAAAAGGTGAATGTGACGGGGTCATAAATAGTATCATAAAACAATCAAGCAGCGCACGATGTTGCTTCGCTGTTGTTTGTTAATCAACTGACGGGAAATGTTCCTTGTCCCATGGTAGCCACTTTACGCTCGCGGTTACCAATGGGTCATTATTTTACAAATCGTACGGATTTGGAGAAACAAAAATTTTCACTTTTTTAAAAGTCACCAAATTTATTACTGGGAATCTTTTCGTAATTTGAGTTAACACCTATATCAGGATTTCGTCGAAAAAAAATTTCTTTCAGAGATATGCATGTTTTTAAATACGACAGTTAAGCAAATTTAAGCAAACTTGTCCACATTCAAAATTCTATAACTTTGGTTGTAGTAGTCGTATCTTACTAATTTTTGTCTTATTTTGAAGGTAACAATATTTACTTTATAACTGCATTTAAGAAATATTAAATTTTACACAATCAAATTTTTTTTCTTTTAAGTAAATTTTCTTTTAACAATTATTAAAAACATGTCCAAAAAATATTTTTGAAAAAATATATATAATATTCGCTGAACTTTCATCTAAAAGAAAAAATTTTTCCAGGATGGAGACTTTTGTAGTTAAAAAGTTATTAAATTATTTCTGACGTGACATCGAGGCACATACGCGTGCCTGCGTGTGCATGTTAGTTAACTGCTATATACATACATACATTTGTTAGGTAGGTAGTAGAGGCTGCATGAAGCCATTAGGCCCGTCCACAATGAACACGACGGCGGCGAACGACAACGACGAAAACTGAAGCTTGACGATATTTGCCGTCAAGCATTGGCGACATGATTATAATGAGAGCAGGGGCGACAGGTGCGAATCATCTTGAAAAGTAGAAAAAAATGTTGTAAAAAGTGTGAAAGAGACATATTCTGTAATAATTGGAACTTATTTTACAAGTTATTTACTCTTCCTTTCGTTTTTATTGTCAAAAAAACCAAACGCCACCATCTGCCGCTTGTCAAAATAGAATTAGATTTAATCTGGCGACAGCGGCATCTGTGATTGATTGCCGCTTTGTCGCGTCGTGTTAAAAAAATTCCTCCCCATAAGAACACGTGTAAAAATAATTTGACAGATGCCGCTTGTCGTTTTCATTCTGGTTACCACTATTCTCATGTGAATACAGGTGAATGTGAAAATAAATAAACGTGTTTTATTCTTTTAGTGATTTCATAAATTTTTATTGACAAATATAATAGGGCTGCAGACACATTTGTAATTCAAGTAAAATACATCAAATACAAAATATTTTTTAATTTATGTACATTATTTAAATTTATATTTCATAAAAATTATTTCATAACTTGAACTTCAATTGAATGTTCATCCAAAGAAAAGTGCTTTGCTCTTACTCTTCCTTCTGCAACTGGAATCATGCAGTGGTATGTCAGAGTCCCTTTCACTGCTACAGCTTTTTTAAATCTATCTTCAAGGTTCTTTTCTTCTTCGTAGTACTCCTGGTTTTGCACATATTTAAATGAAATATTAGTTATGGCCCCTTTTGCCCAATCATATAATTCTTTGGGCGTTTGAATTGGATTATTCACTCTCTGAAGACTTGCTCTAGCAGCCAATCTTTTCAAAGTCCCTCCCAAGCCGTCAATAAATGGGTTTCTGTTACCCTTCTGAGAGAGCAATTTTTTGTATTTGGGTGCGGAGGCAAATTAAATGGATTAAAGCATCGTAATTTTGGAAATATTTTACTCTGTACAGGCTTCGGCATTTTTCTAATCCTATTTAGAAAATATACTAGCAGTTCTTTTAAAACTCGCAAAAAAAATTAATTGTGGAGCTGGTGATACTTCAATGTAATTCTACTTTGGAATGATCTTCTTTCAGTTAAAATCTCTATTTATATATTCCGCACTTTTATTTATTTTTTGTAACGCATGCATGCATTTTATAAGTATGTAATTAGGCTAAAAAATAGATAATGGATTTTTGCTAAAACAAGGCGTGCCTCTACCAACATTCGTTAGCGATAAATCCGCGGCATACATACTTAAGGATCCTTAATTATGGGAAACTACCACATGAATTGCGAATGCTTACCATTGTTTCGGATCGCTGACTTGGGTTGTCTAATGTAAATAAATTTATGCACGCATGCGGATTTATTAAGAATTTGTATGCATTTAAGGTAAATGCAGTTTAGGGCTTTCCGCACAATAAGTGACCTTCAGCCTAGGATGTATCCATGTATTATACAAGTTGATGGTGATTAGGCATAACGGCGCAACATATGTGTATATATTTGTAAGCCTTTTGGAAATTTTGTTCGAAAACAGGTAGGCACTGCAAACTAAAAAACTTAACTATAGTTCATTAATCATGTCTCATTGTGTATTCACATGAGAATGGCTTCATGCAGCCTCTACTACCTACCTATCAAATGTATGTATGTATATATGTATATTGCAGTTAACTAACATGCATACGCAGGCACGCGTATGTGCCTCGATGTCACGTCAGAAATAATTTAATAACTTTTTAACTACAAAAGTCTCCATCCTGGAAAAAATTTTTTCTTTTAGATGAAAGTTCAGCGCATATTAAATATATTTTGTCAAAAATATTTTTAGGACATGTTTTTGATAATTGTTAAAAGAAAATTTACTTAAAAGAAAAAAAATTTGATTGTGTAAAATTTAATATTTCTTAAATGCAGTTATAAAGTAAATATTGTCACCAAAAATTAGTAAGATACGACTACTACAACCAAAGTTATAGAATTTTGAATGTGGACAAGTTTGCTTAAATTTGCTTAACTGTTGTATTTAAAAACTTGCATATCTCTGAAAGAGAATTTTTTTCGACGAAATCCTGATATAAGTGTTAACTAATTTCGTGGAAACAAGTTTAAAAAAAAGTTTGAGCTAAATCAAAATTATGAAATCCTAAAAGGTGTACGATTTGTAAAATAATGACCACAATACATGCTTAAATTTCATTTGCCCACCAATGATCTAAAGAAATGATGGATAAGTTAAGCAGTGTCTATGAAAAGAACTCTGCAATTCGTGTAATGACACTTTACGAGGAATACTTTTCTCTCAAAATGGCGGATAATGAAAGGGTCGTCGGGTACATTACCAAAGTTAACCAGTTGTCATTTGAAATTGAGCAGCAAGGTGAAAAATTTTCTGATACGTTAAATATGGTGCGTATAATTAGTAGTCTTCCGGTAAAATTGAACAATTACAAAACTGTTTGGTATAATACTAAAGACACAAGCTCGATACGTTAATTTCATCATTACAATCTTATAAATAAAAATGAATGTGTGTCTGTGTGTCCTTTATGGGCGTCCAAAGTACTCAACCGATTTTTATGAAATTTTCACAGTATATTCTTGAGATCATGGGTTAAAGCATAGGCTACATTAATTTTTGGAAAAGTGGGCGGTGCCACGCCCCCAGGCTATATAAAACTACAATTCTTCATAACTCTGAACATATTTGGTCTAAATTAATGATTTCTGGATATGTGTGTCCTTTGGTCAAGATTTATGTAATTTTGGAAAAGTGGGCGGTGCCACGCCCCTTTTTTTTGTGTTTTGTTTGTACTTCGATAATGTCCAAAGTTTATGTCGATCTCTTTTAAACTTTCAAGATTGGTTAAGAAAATTGTTGTGTACGATTCAGGCTATATGAATTTTTCGAAAAGTAGCCAGTGCCACGCCCCCAGGCTACATAAAATTTAAATTCTTCATAACTCTGAACACATTAGGTCTAAATTAAAGATTTTTTGATATGTGTGTCCTTTAGTCAAGATGGATATAATTTGGGAAAAGTGGGCGGTCCCACGCCCACATTTTTTGTGTTTTGTTTGTACTTCAATAAGTTCAAAGTTTATGGTCGATCTTCTCTAAATTTCCAGATTGGTTCAGAAGATTGTTGTGCCACGCCCCCAGGCTATATAAAATTTAAATCATCATAACTTTGAATATTTTTGGTCTAAACTAATGATTTTTGGATATGTGTGTCCCTTGGTCAAGAATTATATAATTTGGGAAATGTGGGCCGTGCCACGCCCACATTTTTTGTATTCAGTGCTTTGTTTGTACTTCAATAATGTCCAAAGTTTATAGTTGATCTGTTTTAAACTTTTCCAATACGTTAAAATCTTCGTTGGGTACGACATACATAGGCTACATTTGTAAATTCTTTGGAAAAGTGGGCAGTTCCAGGACCACAAGCTAAGTAATATTTCAATTCGTTATATCCCTGAATGTATTTGCTTTAGTGACATTTTAACGTTCTTAAATCTTAATCAAAGCACTTAATTTTTTTTGTTTGTTATTGCCGTTCATACATATCCAGAGTATTATAGGTAGATATAGGATATAATTAAATAAGTACTAACTATACATCTGCTCAGCAGCGCATAATGGTTTTTGTCATACCCATTGAGTTCAAAAGATCCGTTTTTTGAGTTGGACATCCAAAAAATTTATTTGTTTATACCAAAGACTTTCAAGCCAGAAACATTGTATATCCTAAAGCACTGCAATAAATGGAATGTTAAAAGTTAAAGAAAAATATTTGAAAATGTATTTCTAGGGAAGTCACTGGTCAGGCAGAACAACGTCTGCCGGGTCTGCTAGTTATATATATACATATATGGCGCGATATACAACAGTTATATCATCAACCTCCTAGGAGATTTTTGCGCCGAGCTTCTCTTCCAATTTGTGGTGTGCCGCTTTGAAATTTTTCCTACAAATTGGCGGGACCTACGGTTTTTCGCCGACTCCGAGCGGCATCTACAAAGCAGATGAATTTTTGCTGAGAAGCCTTTCATGGCAGAAATACAGTCGGAGAGTTTGCCAAACCACTGCCGAGGGGCGACCCCGTTTTGAAAAAAATTTTGATGCAATCTGTACCAGGGCTGTAACCCGGACCTTCGGTGTGGTAGGCCGACAACACTACCTCCACACCATGGTGGCCGCATCATCATTACAATTAGAAGAAGGCAATATAAACCGAATCAGTGGTGAACAAAACACATCATTTGTGGAAAAATTTAAACGTAAAAGTAAAACCAAAGCGAAATCAAAATTAAACTTTAATTAATTAAAAAAGAAAACCAAATGTAATTCGTGTGGTCAGGCTAGGCATTGGACAGGGACAAAAAATGTCCGAACAACAAATATAGACCCAATGAAAATAGAAAGAAAGCAAATTCTGATTGTAGTGAGATTTCGTGGTGTTCCGTTGTAAATACCAAAGAAGAAAAAGAATCAAAATCAGATTTTTGGTGTACTGATTCCGGAGCATAAAGTCATATGACTTCTCGTCGTGAATGGTTCACGGAGTTAAAAGAATACACCGGAAAGAAGACGGTCAAGTTGGCGCATCGTTTTAGCTTAAAAATTCGTGGAGTTGGTACCATCTTACTTGATGCAAGAGTTAACAATCAGTGGGAGCCGCGTCGGCTGGAGAATGTTTTATACGTACCTAAGTTAAAACAAAATTTATTTTCGACTGCATTATTGACTGAGAAAGGTTCAAGTGTAATAATCGACAAATATGGTTGCAAAATAATCGATGAAACAAAGAGAGTTGTTGCAACAGCTAAGCTCAACGAAATGAATCAGCTCCGAATGGATTTTCGTTTGCGCATAGACGCATATGCGAATGTAGCAGAATAAAAAAATATATATGTAGAAACGATTTAGTAATTGGTATGAAGTTGTCGGACAATGCAAAGCTTTTCAAAGCTTGTCAATTTGGAACAATGACAAGGTCAACACATAAAAGGTTAACTCAACAGGCGTGTTTTTCAGTTGCTGGTGAGTATTTAGACATGGACGTGTGCGGTCCCATGGAAATGAGTGGAATCGGTGGGTATAATTTTTTTATTTTGATCAAGGACGTGGCAACAACTTTTCGCTTTACATATTTGTTGAAGACCAAAGATGAGGTCTATGAGTACCTAAATCCTTTATTCCCATGGTTCGCAATATGAATGGTCCTCAGATTAAATTCATTCGTTTCCAAAATGGCACGGGATTTTTTAATCAAAAAGTCAAAACATTATTAAACGATAAAGGTATCCAAATTGAGTATATCACACCATATACACCAGAGCAAAATGGTCGAGTTGATCGAGAAAATAAAACCATTCCCCATAGAACCGGTTTGCTTAAGTTTTTATGCCCTGAGGCAGTACGAACTGCAACATACTTGCTGAATCGTGCAACAAATAGTAAATGTATTGGGAGTACGCCATACGATAAGTGGTTTAGTCGAAAACCACACCTGGGCCATATCAACATTTTTTGATCTGAATGTTATGTCCAAATCACGGTGCAGAAAGGTCGTAGAAAATGGGGTCCAAAAGCAAAGAAGGTTCATTTGGTTGGGTTTGAGCCAACCATCAATAATTTTCGTTTATATGATCCAGAGAATCAAACGATTTTTTCTCAGCTGCAATGTTCGCTTTAATGAAGTTGAGTCCAAAAGATTCATTATTCAGGACAGCTCTGATAGTGAGGACGAGGTAATTGTTCAACATCAAAAATCGAACAGTGAAACTATTGCGAGCGATGAATAACATTTTGAAGATGCGCAAGAGTAAAGCGTATGCCAAAGAAATAACCAACGGTATGATTGGCGACTAGAAGTCAAGCCACCAGATCGTTTGATTGAGACTGTATGTTGTGCGACCGTAACTGAGCCAGTAACATATGAAGAAGCTGTGCAATCATCAAATGTAGAACAGTGGAAGCATGCCATGGACGGCGAATACAATTTGTCTAAGCTTTGAGGGAGCGAGAAGTTTTTTTGTTTTAATTTATTATTTATTTGAGATTTTTATTATATAATTTTTTTGGGTTGGAAAAGGGGGTGTGCAGAGCACATATTTACTAGGGAGCCTTTTCATATTTATTTATTTAATTTAATTTATGTGTTTTACCTTGTATTTATTCTTTGGGGGTGAGCACTGTTATCCCTGACGCATTGCACGAGATTTATTTTCGTTTGGAAAAACCCCAGTTGGGATAGGCAGCCAAAAACAATATCTTTAGAATATTTCATAAGCTTGGTGAGAATTAGACGGCTTAGTCGTCTAGTGATATTTGGAACTCGCACGTTCGAATCCATCCGGCTCGAAGGACCATGTCTAAGCTTTGAGGGAGCGAGAAGTTTTTTTTTGTTTTAATTAATTTTTTACTAGCTGATGCCAGCGGCTTCGTATGCGTAAAAGTTATAATGAAGAATCAGCATAATTATTTTTTTGAAAGCGTCGAAATGAAACACTGGGACTAACTTTATTTAATTAATTTATTTTAATAGTTCTATAACGCATGTAGCAAGGGTTTCAAATGTAATTCTTTTATTTACAGTTGTATTTAGTTAAATAAATAAAAATGATATTTTCTAAAGTCTAAAGAATTTCCTTATATACAACATTTGATGTTCTTCCCATATTACAAATTAGAAACAAATTTTCTGGGCCAGTAACCCTTGAGCAAGCAACATACAATTGTTCATGTGAGAAACAGTTTGTCCTAAGATCGACGCCGGCTGCTCGAAGCGTCTGGCCTTGCGATTTATTAACTGTCATAGCGAAACATACACTCACAGGAAACTGCACGCGTTTAAAGTGAAATGGAAAATTGTTTGGTAGTATGGGTATGCGTGGTATGAAAACTATTTACCCTGCTCCACAACCCGTAAGAATTTCTGCTTCTATAATATTATTTCTAGGAGATGTAAATTTAAGGCGAGTTCCATTACATAACTTTGGAGGGGTTCAGCTATGAAGCAACATAATGGGAATGGAAAATTGCGATACTACTCAACAGGATAGTTCGTAATCTCGGCTCTGTCTAAAACCGTGTTTATTGATCGGTATACCACCTCTTCTCCATCAACTTTTTTTAAAATACTGTAATTTATTTCTGCTGCTTGGTCGTTTTTGGGCGTAAGTATATGTAGCTCGTTTACAGAGCCAAGCAATATTCTGGAGCGTTACTTGAGAAACGTCTCCATAAACCGAAGAAATAAGTTCTTCCACTGAAGGCACAATATTACAAAGATTTTCTGGCAGAGTTACTTATCCATTCGATTCGGGAAGTAAACCCTGGCCAATTTTCAGCAGAATATCTGAAAATTCTTGCGATCTCATGTTGCGCGTTAGATTTAATTTATTTACCATTCGCCAGAGCACCGAGCGTTTGAGGCATACACTGACTTCATCAGCCCTTGTTCCCCCAGTTATAACGGCAAGTGTCTGACGGAAATCTCCACAAAATAAAACTGTTACCTTTCCCATGATTGAATCGTTTCGCCGGATATCTTGCATAGTGCGACTGACAGCTTTCTTGGAGTTAACTTTCAACGCACTGAATTCAATTTCGGTTGCCCTTTTACAACAATATTGGATTAATTGTTTATAAACAAAGTAATAATAGACCAATGATAGTCTTGAAAGAACTCGATGTTGCTATTCAAAATTGCCAGTAAAAATTTCAACTGGTCTTATTTCTTAAGTCGATTTAGGCTGGTATTGGTTATGACCAGAGATTTTTACTATTTTTTGTGAAATCTCCGAAATCATTTGAGATATTGAAATAAAACTCACATCACTATGTAGTATTCATTTCTACCTTTCGTTTGACACCCATGTTGGAAAAAGTAATTTTGTCAATATCTTTGGAACGGGAGTAGATATCCTGATGGAAGATGTCCTAAATTTTAGGATAGACGTCTAGTATTATAATGGTAAAATTTTCATTCATAGTTTTTATGTGTAGTGGGCATAATTGTAAAAAACGCACATTTTTGGTCACCCGGACCCACATTTTGGTCAATAACTCGGGAACTGGATGAGATATCTAAATGAAAGTTATCCTAAATTTTAAGTTAGACGTTAAGTGATAGATTCAATTCTGTTCAGTACTTTTTGAGTGATGCCCGGACAACCCTACAGACAGACAGACAGACAGACAAAAATTCTAAAAACGGCTGATTTGGGTTCTAGAGGCTTAATAATGTCCCCTGACATAATTTTTTTTTTAAATATCTTCAATGTACACACATCGGACCTGTTACAATTTTATTATATGTAGAGATTTGAGATTTTTATTATATTATTTTTTTGGGGTGGAAAAGGAGGCGTGCAGAGCACATATTTACTAGGGAGCCCTTTTCATATTTATTTATTTAATTTAATTTATGTGTTCTATATAGAGATTGGCTTCCTCATTTTCGTTTGGAAAACCCCCAGTTGGGTTAGGCAGCCAAAAACAATATCTTCAGAATATTTCATAAGCTGCGTGAGAATTATAAAAAGGGTTGCAAATGAAATAAACGAAAGAAATTGCTTAAGTCGCTTAAACATTCTCGCCCCCCTAGACGGCTTAGTCGTCTATTGATATTTGGAAGTCGCACGTTCGAATCCATCCGGCTCGAAGGACCATGTCTAAGCTTTGAGGGAGCGAGAAGTTTTTTTTTGTTTTAATTAATTTTTTACTAGCTGATGCCAGCGGCTTCGTATGCGTAAAAGTTATAATAAAGAATCAGCATAATTATTTTTTTGAAAGCGTCGAAATGAAACACTGGGACTAACTTTATTTTATTAATTTATTTTAATAGTTCTATAACGCATGTATCAAGGGCTTCAAATGTAATTCAATTATTTGATATTTATTTGATAAAACTGGTTGTGCATAAGACTAATGTCTTTTAAGCCCATCATCTTTTCAAGATTTTACAATATTAAGTACATTTTGTAACAGATTTTAATTTTCAAATATGTATAAACTAAAACAAAAATAATTAATTTAAATTCAGGAGATGTAGATATAGAGTGAGTACAAGACATAGAAAAGAATCAGAAATAGAGAAGAGACAGGAATAACTAGTTAGTTAATAATTTAAACACTTCCGTTTTAAAGCACCTAGCAGTGGTTATTGTTTTTATCGCATTTGGTAAAGAGTTCCAGAGTTTGACAACACTGACAAAAAACATTCGTGATGAAGAATAATAATTATGTTTATGTTGTAGGTCCTTGTTGATTGCGCAAAGGACAACTTTTCGAAGAGATACTTTGGTTATTTGTAATAATAAGCTTGTGCAGATATGTGAGTCTTCGGTAATTAAAATAAACCGTCACATTACAATCAAGTATCTTATGACTGAACTGTGATATGTGGTCATACTTACGCCAAGAAAATACGTACCTGGCACAGCTATTTATGGCCATAACAAGTTTACGCTCAGATACACTGTCTGGATGCCCATAGATGAGGTCGCCATACGAAAGAAGTGGCACCACTAAACTTTTTACCAGACGTAGTTTCATGTCCTGAGGGACAAAACTAGCTGTATACCACAGCTTTCTGAGAACAAAGTAAATTTTAGAGATGGTTTTATTTATATGGTCGGCGAAACTAAGTTATGAATTAATTTTAAAACCAAGGCTAGTTACAGCATTCTCGTAATTGATCGGGTAGCCCTCTAAAGCTATTTTGGGAAGAGACTCAACACTATTCCGGCTGTGATAAATACATACCGCCGTAGTTTTCTTTGCATTTAAGCTTAATTTGTTAGATTTCGCCCAATTGGAAATTGACTGCAGATCATCGTTGACTCTAGCTATTAGGTCTTCAGAGAGGCCTATTGGGCGGGAAAGGTAGATTTGAGCATCACCGGCATACAAGAGAATGGAGACGCTTTCACAACAGTGGACGATATCGTTTATAAAAATATTAAATAAAATCGGACCTAAAATGGATCCCTGAGGTACACCTGAATGTAGACCTCTTCGCTCAGAAACCATATTTTTAGTCACCACTTTTTTCCAACCATTAGTAAGATAGCTTTCGAGCAGATTTATAGCGCTTTTCGAAAATCCAAAATATTTGTCTAGTTTCAACAGGAGCAAACTATGGTCAACTTTGTCAAAAGCCTTGGAAAAGTCTAATAGAGTTAAAATGGTTAAATCACCTCTATTAAAGGCCGGTCTTATATCCTCGATTACCTTAAGCATAGCTGTAGCGCAACTGTGACTCTTTCTATATCCAGACTGAGTTGCGGCAAGGAGATTATTGTTGTCGAGGTATTCAACAATTTGCACAACCATTAGCCCTTCCAAGACTTTAGACAATGATGGGAGTATACTTATTGGACGAAAATCTGATGGAACAGCACCTGAACGATTTTTGGAAATAGGACTAACGTTTGCCAGGCATCCGGAAATATCGAGGTAGTAATGGAGAAGTTCAGAATGTGTGTCAAGATAGGAAGTATGGTTTGAACTATAAGCTTTAAAAATTTCAGGCAAATGTAGTCCTCCCCAATAGCATTCGACTTAACTGAAAATATGCTTTTAAGAACATCGTACTCAGTCACAGCTGAGAAGGAAAATGGATTATCAGTACTAAATAATATCTTTTCATTAATTCTAAACTCATATGTAGTTTGACAAGTGTTAGATTGTAGGAAGTAATCATTCATGATGTTGGCGTCTAAAGTACATTCCAGTTTGGGCTTGCTTCCTAATCCAACAGATTTTAGATTGTTCCACAATATCTTACTTGGTAGATTTACATTAAGTTTGGTTAGATAGTGCCGCCTTTTCGAGTTTTAGCAGCTAGAGTTGCTTTCGGGCAACACGAAAGGCTTCCCAGTTTTCACTTGTTGGTATCCGTTTCCAACGCATATACAACTTGTCCCTTGTTTTTATAATTTGTAGGACCTCTCTAGTAAACCATGGTTTTTTTTTATTGTTGACTTTAATGACTTTCCTGGGAATGAATTTATCGTAAAGATAATTTACCATTGAATTAAAATAGCTCAACTTTTCATTGATATTAGGAAGGAACCAGACTGTATTCCAATTGATTATACTAGCTTCATAATTTAAGGCATTAATGTCAACTGACTTAAAATCCCTACATATAATAAACTTGCTGGTGATCCGATACACCCTGGAGAGAAAATTGATCACAGTGCAACACATTGGAGCTGTCAGATACACATATTATGTTAAGAAGACTCGATTTACAATTTTGACCAAAGCGTGTGGGAAATTTATTAACTACTTCCAGGCCAACAGAATACAATCTATTAATTAAATCATTGGAACTGCTATCGTGGGTAAGAAGATCAATATTGAGATCTCCACATAGCAGAATATGCTCATATTTGGGAGCTAACTCAGCAACTTCAATAAAGAGACTACTGAGGTCAAACCTTTTACTAGGACTGTACACGCATACTACCAGACACCTTCTGCAGCCATCTCCAATTTCTACTGTTAAGCGTACTAATGTTTTAGTCGCACACTGTTTATTTTATCAGTTTATTCACATCATCTTCTTACATCTTATTTTGCTCTCTCACATAAATATGTATTTCTAATAACGTTGCTTTTCCTTTAGTACATCAGGAACATTGAAATACCTGCATATTTATGTGCATCTTTGTTCGCTACATATAAATAAGCAAACTGTATTAATAAATCTCTTCACTCTCAAATCATATCGAGAACCGGTTGTTTTTCTTTTAACCTGCGAATCTCTTCAGGTTATGGGCCCAGCGTGGTAATATTTAACCAAGTATTTTTTGTTAAATAGTTTTTGCGAAATGGAGGAAATCAAAATTGCCAAGCTTGTCGGGGATGAAGGCTGGACACTTTGGAAGTTCCAGGTGAAGGTTATACTCAAAGCGGGCGGACTTTCGGATATAGCAAATGGGTCTTCGGTGCAGCCAGCTACAGAAGGTAGTGACTTGATAAAGTGGAAGGCAAACGATGCCAAGGCGCAAAAGATTTTGGTGGTCTCGATGGGAGAGGAGCCGCTTATGCACGTCATCAACTGTGAAACAGCGGCGGAGATGTATGCAACATTAGAAAGTGTGTACGAGCAGAAGTCCGAAACTTCTATTCACCTTCTGCAACAGCAATTTTTTCAGTATGCAAAGAATCCAGATGACAGTATTGCAATGCATATTGCGAAGTTACAGAAAATTGCAAGGCAACTCGAGGATTTGGGTGAGAAAATTTCGGAAAATATGCTTATCACAAAAATTTTAATGACTTTGCCGGAACAATATAATCATTTCTTTGCTTCTTGGGAAGCTACGTCATGAGAAGAAAGAACATTAAAAACCTTAACTTCGCGACTTTGTATGGAAGAATCTCGTTTGGACGTACATTCTTCTAACAAGCCAGAAGCTTTTGTTGCTAAGCGTTTAGGTAAGACAAACAACAAAAAACCAAACGGCAAGTGCTTTAACTGTAAAAAATATGGGCACTGGAAGCGAGATTGTCCGAACAAAAGAAAAGGTGAGAAGTCACCAAGTGGCGATGCGTTTGTAGGTGAGGTTAGGTTTGTTAAGTCTAACATATCGGAGGGAAATACTTGGTCCGGCGCAAGCGAGCATATGACATATCGTAAAGAATGGTTTCAAACTTACGCTAAGCTGGAAACTCCGAAAGATGTTAGAATCGCAGATGGTTCAGTTGTTCAAGCGTACGGCAAAGGTGATATTTTAGTGGAAGCATACGACGGACTTAATTGGAATATCAAGCATTTAGCCGAAGTATTGTATGTTCCAAATCTTAAGCTGAATCTGTTTTCTTGTAATGCTTGTTTGGACAAAGGTTACGTGTTGCGTGCTCATGGCAATGAATGTAGTTTTGAAAAAGATGGAAAAGTGTGTCTGCAAGGTACGCGTAAAAGCGAAAAACTTTTTAAACTACTTCTAAAGGTGAAAACTGCAGCAGCACAAGCCAACGCGGCAGTGAAATGTGAATCTCTTCAACTATGGCATGAGCGATTGTGCCATCAAAACAAAGACCATGTAAAGAAAATACTTAAGAATCAAAATATACCTTTCAGTGGAATCGATTTCTTTTGTGAAGCATGCATTATGGGTAAACAGCATCGCTTACCATTTGATGAAAGTAAGAATAGAGCGAGTGCGGCCGGAGAGCTAGTTCACACAGACCTATGCGGACCAATGCAGGAAACTTCGCATGGGGGTGCTCGTTATATGCTTTTGTTTCGCGATGACTACTCAAATTATCGTTATGTTTACTGCATCAAATCCAAATCAGATGTTGCAAGCATGGTGAAACTCTTTTTAGATCAGGTTGAATCAGAGATCCAGAAAAAGGTAAGGTGCATTAGATCTGACAATGGTTTGGAGTTTGTAAACCAAGATGTGTCAAAAATATTGAACGAGTATCGAGTTGTGCATCAAAGATCTACTCCATATACCCCGGAGCATAACGGCAGAGCAGAAAAAGATATGCGCACAATAGTAGAAGCGGCAAGATCAATGATACATGCGAAAGGTTTAAGTTTAAAGTTTTGGGGCGAGGCGGTCCAAAACGTCACATATACTCTCAACCGATCATGCAAAACAAAAACTGACCAGATGACACCGTACGATCTGTGGTTCGGAAAATCACCAGACATTATGAATTTTCGCGTTTTTGGTTCTGATGCATTTGTGCACATTCCACAAGAGAAACGGCGAAAACTAAATGCAAAGTCGAAAAAAGGTATATTCGTCGGATACGAGCAGCATTGCAAGGGGTACCGTATTTGGTTGTCGAACGAAAGAAAAATTGCAATTTCCAGAGACGTTATTATTCACGAATTAAACAACGAAGCAAGTATTCCTAACGAAGAGGATACAAATGCGTGTACGGAAGTGAATTTACCAGCAGAGCTTAAAAAAATTGAACCAGTGACTGATGAGGAAACATCTGAAGTTTTCAAAGATGCCCTATCACAGGATTCAAATACAGAAAATGAGGAGGTTATAAGGCGATACATCACCAGGGCAGCAAAAAAGACAACGATAAAGCTGATCTCCATGTTGCATACTTGGCTGAGAGCGATGAGCCGTTAACGTTTCAAGAAGCGATGACAGGTGAACAAAAAACGCAATGGAAACGTGCCATGGACGAAGAAATCGAATCTTTAAACAGCAATGAAACCTGGGACCTGGTAAGTCTTCCTCAAAATAAAAGAACTATTTCTAATAAGTGGGTGTTTAAGATAAAGCGAAATGAAAACGGGGAAATTGAAAGGTTCAAAGCGCGTTTAGTTGCGCGCGGTTTCACACAGAAATTTGGAACAGACTATTTTGAAACGTTTAGCCCAGTGGCAAAGTTTACCTCGTTGCGTATAGTTTTTGCATTATCGTGTGCATATGGCCTGACGATGAAACAATTTGATGTTAAAACCGCGTTTTTATACGGTAAGCTTGAGGAAGAAATTTACATGCGGCAACCTCCCGGCTATGAGGACGATTCAGGGCGGGTTTGTAAGTTAAACAAAAGCATTTATGGTTTAAAGCAAGCTTCCAGATGCTGGAACAGAAAATTTACACAAATGCTAGAATCGTATAATTTGAAACCTTCACAGGCTGACCCTTGCGTGTTCGTTGGTAATATCAGCAACTCAAAGCTTATACTTGCAATATACATTGATGATGGCATAATCGCGGCTCAGTCAAGCAGCGCATTTAACGAGTTGATTAATTACTTTAGAGGCGAATTTGAGATTAAAATATTTGACTCAATATTTTACCTAGGTATGCAGATATCGCTTGGAGAAAGCAAGATTTTCATCAAGCAAGAGGCTTTCGCAAGAAGAGTGTTACAGCGATTTAACATGTTAGATGCCAAGCCAGTTAGTACTCCAATAGAGGGCATACTTCAAAATCCTAAAGAAAACTTGGAGCCAAACTATCCTTACCGCGAAGCTGTGGGGTCTTTAATGTACTTGTCACTGCTTACAAGACCAGATCTTGCATTTGCAGTGTCCTATGTCAGCAGGTTTCTAGATACGTATCAAAACGACCACATTGTTGCTCTAAAGCGAATTTTCAAATATTTACGAGGAACAATTGATAAAGGTATATGTTTTACAAAGTCTGATAATTTTTCTCTAAATTGCTATAGCGACTCGGACTTTGCTGGAGATGTTTGCACTAGACGTTCAACTGGTGGCTATGTCATAATGTTCTGCGGTGGACCGATCTCGTGGTCTTCGAAAATTCAATCAACAGTAGCGCTTTCAACAACCGAAGCCGAGTACATGGCAGCATGTGAAAGTGTAAAAGAGCTTATATGGGTGCGACGTCTTTTGAGTGAGCTATGCAACTTGTCGATAACGCCGACCCTGTTTTTGGACAATCAGAGTGCCATTAACCTGATAAAAAACCCACAATACCACAAGCGAACCAAGCATATTGATGTCAAAGTACACTTCATTCGAGAGGTATACGAGGGCGGCGGTTTTACCTTAGAATATATACCAACAAACGAGTAGCTAGCAGACATCCTTACAAAACCTCTTAAAAGGCCGAACTTTGATAAGCTAACATCACTTTTAAATATTAAGTGAACATGAAAATAACCTGATTAATAAAAGTGGAAGTGTTAAGCGTACTAATGTTTTAGTCGCACACTGTTTATTTTATCAGTTTATTCACATCATCTTCTTACATCTTATTTTGCTCTCTCACATAAATATGTATTTCTAATAACGTTGCTTTTCCTTTAGTACATCAGGAACATTGAAATACCTGCATATTTATGTGCATCTTTGTTCGCTACACATAAATAAGCAAACTGTATTAATAAATCTCTTCACTCTCAAATCATATCGAGAACCGGTTGTTTTTCTTTTAACCTGCGAATCTCTTCATCTACCATTGCATATTCTACCGGATCATTATATTTTGAATTACATATGACCCTACTTCTCAAACCAGATTTGCAGTATATGCCTATACCACCACCCTTCGACCCTGTTTGCCTATCGTATCTCAATAGCTTATAACCACGCAGTGCACAAGTAGTATCACATTTTGACTCATTGAACCATGTTTCAGTTACGCAAAACACATCAATATAAAGACCCTGTAAAACATAGTCAATATAGTCTACTTTTTGACAATTGAAGCTTCTGGCATTCATGCAGCATAATTGCAAACCTGCATGATTTTCACTAACAAGCTTCAAAAGGAATTTTAAACAGTCAGTGTTCAAACTCGCACAACCATTTAACATGCTGTGATCCAAAATCGGTGCTTAAAAATTGGAAATTTACATTGGCAATGATACGGAAAGGAAATAGGAAAACAAACGCAAGATTAAAAGATGTGTGAAAGGAAAAAAAGTGAGAAAACAATAAAATATCAAAACATTTCGATTGATATGTCGCCATAATATGATATATGTGTTTATGTAATTATTGTGTATGTTGACTGACAAGTGCATCAACGCACTCATTGTTGTCCACTGAAATCGCCTCTCCACCGTGATGTACTCTTACGTAGACTCTTCCACGTATGCTGAAAGCAGATGATACGAGTTTTTGGCGCTTCAGTTGCGTTGCGTGATACATTATCACTCTATTTGCCTTAGCTAAGCTTTCGTGTATGTAAAAATTACCCACACCACTTCGGCCAATATCTGATAACGTCAACGACCTCCTTTTCAATTTACAGAAAGCAGCAACTGCCTTAAGAAACTCGCTCCTATCATGTGTGGAACTGAGTTTACAGTTGTATTTAGTTAAATAAATAAAAATGATATTTTCTAAGGTCTAAAGAATTTCTTTATATACAACATTTGATGTTCTTCCCATATTACAAATTAGAAACAAATTTTCTGGACCAGTAACCCTTGAGCAAGCAACATACAATTGTTCGTGTGAGAAACAGTTTGCCCTAAGATCGACGCCGGCTGCTCGAAGTGTCTGGCCTTGCGATTTATTAATTGTCATAGCGAAACACACACTCACAGGAAACTGCACGCGTTTGAAGTGAAATGGAAAATTGTTTGGTAGTATGGGTATGCGTGGTATGAAAACTATTTCGCCTGCTCCACAACCCGTAAGAATTTCTGCTTCTATAATATTATTTCGAAGAGAAGTAACTTTAAGGCGAGTTCCATTAGATATCTTTGGAGGGGTTAAGTTATGAAGCAACATAATCGGAATGCCTTTTTTTTAAAGCGATGCTATTAGCGGGAAGTCCGGGCGCAGAAATAGAGTTGAGAAACTCAACAGGATAGTTCGTAGTCTCTGCTCTATCTAAAACCGTGTTTATTGATCGGTATACCACCTCTTCTCCATCAACTTTTTTTTAAAATACTGTAATTTATTTCTGCTGCTTGGTCGTTTTTAGGAGTAAATATAGCTCGTTTACAGAGCCAATAAACCGAAGAAATAAGTTCTTCCACTGAAGGCACAATATTACAAAGATTTTGTGGCAGAGTTACTAATCCATTCGATTCGGGAAGTAAACCCTGGCCAATTTTCAGCAGGATATCCGAAAATTCTTGCGCATACGGGTTGCCACCTATGTGCGCTCTCATGTTGCGCGTTAGATTTAATTTATTTAAAATTGGCCAGATCACCGAGCATTTGAGGCATGCACTGACATCATCAGCCCTTGTTCCCCCAGTTATAACGGCAAGTGTCTGACGGAAATCTCACAAAATAAAACTGTTACCTTTCCCATGATTGAATCGTTTCGCCGGATATCTTGCATATTGCGACTGACAGCTTCCACAGCTTTCTTGGAGTTAACTTTCAACGCACTGAATTCAATTTCGGTTGCCCTTTTACAACAATGTTGGATTAATTGTTTATAAACAAAGTAATAATAGACCAATGATAATCTTGAAAAAACTCGATGTTGCTATTCAAAATTGCCAGTAAAAATTTCAACTGGTCTTATTTCTTAAGTCGATTTAGGCTGGTATTGCTTATGACCAGAGATTTTTACTATTTTTTGTGAAATCTCCGAAATCATTTGAGATATTGAAATAAAACTCACATCACTATGTAGTATTCATTTCTACCTTTCGTTTGACACCCATGTTGGAAAAAGTAATTTTGCGTCACATTTTGTCAATATCTTTGGAGCGGGATTAGATATCCTGATGGAAGATGTCCTAAATTTTAGGATAGACGTCTAGTATTATAATGGTGAAATTTTCATTCATAGTTTTTATGTGTAGTGGGCATAATTGTAAAAAACGCACATTTTTGGTCACCCGGACCCACATTTTGGTCAATAACTCGGGAACTGGATGAGATATCTAAATGAAAGTTAGACGTTAAGTGATAGATTCAATTCTGTTCAGTACTTTTTGAGTGATGCCCGGACAACCATACAGACAGACAGACAGACAAAAATTCTAAAAACGGCTGATTAATAATGTCCCCTGACATAATTTTTTTTTTTTTAAATATCTTCAATGTACAGACATCGGAAATGTTACAATTTTATTATGTGTAGAGATTTGAGATTTTTATTATATTATTTTTTTGGGGTGGAAAAGGAGACGTGCACAGCACATATTTACTAGGGAGCCCTTTTCATATTTATTTATTTAATTTAATTTATGTGTTCTATATAGAGATTGGCTTCCTCATTTTCGTTTGGAAAAACCCCAGTTGGGTTAGGCAGCCAAAAACAATATCTTCAGAATATTTCATAAGCTGCGTGAGAATTATTAAAAGGGTTGCAAATGAAATAATACAAATAATAGAAGGAATGTTTATTATCCCAAAAAATGTTTCGTTGAATGTTTCTGATGACGATATACCTTCAACGTCTCGTGGGCGCCCTTCTAAGCTGTTTTTAGAAAAAGACGATAGAGCGAAAAGAATGAAGGTAGCACAATTAGTTGAACATTGGTCCCCGGAGGAATTGACCTTTGCTGCTGGAACAAGTTTGAATAAATCTGGGAAAAGAAATGCTGCATACATTATAAGATCTATTGAAATCTCTCCAACTATTGACTCCTCTCCAACTAGGGATATCGACGGCGATTACACAAAAAGCTCTTATAACCTCATGCGAGCAGGGGGTGAAAAACGCAATGCTAATATATATCCATCGCACGGAAAACTTTTGGCTGCTAAGACTGAGTGCTGTCCCAGCAGTGGCATTAAAATTTCAGAAACATCGGCAGAAGTTGATTTGCAAAATTTGGTAGACCATACCGCAAAAAGGCTTGTAAAGCTGCAAAAAGAAGTATTAGAATTGTATAATTGTAATGAACAACAATGAACCTATTTTGTCATATAAGTGGGGATGTGATGGTAGCAGTGGACATTAGCGATACAAACAGACTTTTAATGAAAGCAACGAAAACAAAACCGATGAGCACATCTTCTCAATTTGCTTGGTTCCATTGCAAAACTAAGCCAGGTCAGTCAAGCTGAGCGGACGTGTTTTACTTTGTGTCGTGGGGTGCGCGCTAAGTAAAGCAATATTAAATAGTTTTTTTCTTTAATAATCACAAATTTTAACTAAATATAATTTAACATGAATTGTGCAATTTGTAAAGACAAAGTTGACCGTGCTGAGGTTGCCAAAGTCGCGTGTGCAGATTGAGGCGCCTATTTCCACGCATTATGCGCTAAAATCGATGCTGATACTTTAGAATATATGAAATCAAATAATACCAAGCATCGCTGTAATCTTATGCGTCGTAAGTCCCTGCATCAACAGCCTTTGCCAGGTGCCGTAGCTGCAGATGCTAGTTCGAGACCGAAGATTAACTCGCAGCCTGCCGCTAAAACCTCTCAAGTAGTAAAACAAAAACCAACTGCAAGTAGCGGCCAAAAACAACAATCACAGTCACAGAAATCATCCAACAATGCCAATGCAGTTACCAACAGAAATTACATCAACAATAACAATAACAATTCTAACATAAAGTCAACAGATCAGGTTCATTGTACACAAGTGAGCGAGCTAACAAACATTGACAACGGTGAATCTGCCCAAGAAATCACAATGCAGATTTTTTCAGCACAGTGAAGCAACTCAAGGCTGACAATGCAAAACTGAGCGAGAAGGTGAGCAGGCTGGAAGGTTTGCTAAACTATAGAGAGCAACAGCTGTTGGAGAGTGCTGTCGATATTGTTGGTGTGCCTGCTATTACTAACGAGAAAGTAGGTGAGTGCACTCAGCATATTTTAAGCACGGCTATGGGCATTTCCATAACTCCGGACCAATTGCAAAAATGTTATGTCAAGAAAATTAAGCAAAAACATGAGTCTTCTGCTGTGAAAAATATTATTCGCGTGCATTTCGCCTCCGCTGATTTGAAGAAAAAAGTCATGCTGATGAAAAAAAAGGCAAAGGGCAAATTAGCAACTGAGCTTTTTGGAGACAAAGATAAGAAGAAGATTTTTATTAATGAGTGTCTAACAACATACAACAGGTCACTGCTGTCTGCTGCGAAAAAAATCAAAGAAGAAAAGAATTGTAAGTATGGATAAGCAACAATAGAATTCTATTGAAAAAGGACGATAATGACGGGGTCGTTGTTTTAAGAAACTTTGACGAATTGTCAAAAATCACTTAATCTTTTTTGTTTTTTAATTAAATTTAATTTAATTAAGTTCTGAAATACCTTTCATGGATTTTCCAAATTTTCTTATAACAAACAACAACGTCATTGCTAGTCCTCTAAACGATTTGAAACACTTATTTTACGTTACCAATCCCTTTGTTATTGTACACCAAAATATTCGACGTCTCCGGCAAAATTTTGACTTGCTTCTTTGTAATCTTGAGCTATTTAAAAATTATCCTGATATTATCTTTGTATCAGAGATATGGATATATGAGCATGAAACACAAGATTTCAAAATACGTGATTATAACTTTTTTGCGAATACTAATGAGCGTTACTGTGCAGGTGGAGTAGGAGTATTCGTGCGCAGCTCGTACGATTGTGATTTTTGTTCTTATCACTTGATAAGCGCGGATATATTAAAACTTTCCATTAAGATAGCTGGCAAAGCCTTTACTTGCCTATGTGTTTACAGGTTGCATTCAGTCTCCGTCCAATACTTTTTGGAAGAATTTTCATCCCTCCTAAGCTGGAAAAATCAAGCAATCTCATTGTGCTAGGTGATTTTAATTTAGATATTTTGCAACAAAGTGTTGCGGAAGATAATTACCAAACATTAATGGCCAGCTTTGGGATAACGTCATATATAAATGTATCAACGCGAAATGCCTCTGGTACTTGCCTAGACCATGTATTTTGTCGCTTCAATTGCAATTTCACCAGTCCTCCCAATAGTCTAAACTTTGACCTCAAAATTACTGATCATACAATGACTGGTTTATGTATTAATAATGTATGGGTGAAACCTGAGGCAATTAGAAATTTAACTCCTAAAAATTGATATAGCCTAAATCGTACACAACAATTTTCTTAACCAATCTTGAAAGTTTAAAAGAGATCGACCATAAACTTTGGACATTATTGAAGTACAAACAAAACACAAAAAATGTGGGCGTGGCACCGCCCACTTTTCCAAAATTACATAAATCGTGACTAAAGTACACACATATCCAGAAATCATTAATTTAGACCAAATATGTTCAGAGCTATGAAGAATTTAAATTTTATATAGCCTGGGGGCGTGGCACTGCCTACTTTTCCAAAAATTGATATAGCCTTAATCGTACACAACAATCTTCTGAACCAATCTTGAAAGTTTAAAAGAGATCGACCATAAACTTTGGACATTATTGAGGTACAAACAAAACACAAAAAATGTGGGCGTGGCACCGCCCACTTTTCCAAAATTACATAAATCTTGACCAAAGGACACACATAGCCAGAAATCATTAATTTAGACCAAATATGTTCAGAGTTATGAAGAACTAGCAGACCCGGCAGACGTTGTTCTGCCTGACCAGTGACTTCCCTAGAAATACATTTTCAAATATTTTTCTTTAACTTTTAACATTCCATTTATTGCAGTGCTTTAGGATATACAATGTTTGTGGCTTTAAATTCTTTGGTATAAACAAATAAATTTTTTGGATGTCCAACTCAAAAAACGGATCTTTTGAACTCAATGGGTATGACAAAAACCATTATGCGCTGCTGAGCAGATGTATAGTTAGTATCTATTTAATTATATCCAATATCTACCTATAATACTCTGGATATGTATGAACGGCAATAACAAACAAAAAAAATTAAGTGCTTTGATTAAGATTTAAGAACGTTAAAATGTCACTAAAGCAAATACATTCAGGGATATAACGAATTGAAATATTACTTAGCTTGTGGTCTTGGAACTGCCCACTTTTCCAAAGAATTTACAAATGTAGCCTATGTACATATGTCGTACCCAACGAAGATTTTAACGTATTGGAAAAGTTTAAAACAGATCAACAGGTGCCACGCCCACATTTCCCAAATTGTATAATTCTTGACCAAGGGACACACATATCCCAAAATCATTAGTTTAGACCAAAAATATTCAAAGTTATAATGATTTAAATTTTATATAGCCTGGGGGCGTGGCACAACAATCTTCTGAACCAATCTGGAAATTTAGAGAAGATCGACCATAAACTTTGAACTTATTGAAGTACAAACAAAACACAAAACATGTGGGCGTGGCACCGCCCACTTTTCCAAAATTATATACATCTTGACTCAAGGACTTCGCATGGGGGTGCTCGTTATATGCTTTTGTTTCGCGATGACTACTCAAATTATCGTTATGTTTACTGCATCAAATCCAAATCAGATGTTGCAAGCATGGTGAAACTCTTTTTAGATCAGGTTGAATCAGAGATCCAGAAAAAGGTAAGGTGCATTAGATCTGACAATGGTTTGGAGTTTGTAAACCAAGATGTGTCAAAAATATTGAACGAGTATCGAGTTGTGCATCAAAGATCTACTCCATATACCCCGGAGCATAACGGCAGAGCAGAAAAAGATATGCGCACAATAGTAGAAGCGGCAAGATCAATGATACATGCGAAAGGTTTAAGTTTAAAGTTTTGGGGCGAGGCGGTCCAAAACGTCACATATACTCTCAACCGATCATGCAAAACAAAAACTGACCAGATGACACCGTACGATCTGTGGTTCGGAAAATCACCAGACATTATGAATTTTCGCGTTTTTGGTTCTGATGCATTTGTGCACATTCCACAAGAGAAACGGCGAAAACTAAATGCAAAGTCGAAGAAAGGTATATTCGTCGGATACGAGCAGCATTGCAAGGGGTACCGTATTTGGTTGTCGAACGAAAGAAAAATTGCAATTTCCAGAGACGTTATTATTCACGAATTAAACAACGAAGCAAGTATTCCTAACGAAGAGGATACAAATGCGTGTACGGAAGTGTATTTACCAGCAGAGCTTAAAAAAATTGAACCAGTGACTGATGAGGAAACATCTGAAGTTTTCAAAGATGCCCTATCACAGGATGCAAATACAGAAAATGAGGAGGTTATAAGGCGATACATCACCAGGGCAGCAAAAAAGACAACGATAAAGCTGATCTCCATGTTGCATACTTGGCTGAGAGCGATGAGCCGTTAACGTTTCAAGAAGCGATGACAGGTGAACAAAAAACGCAATGGAAACGTGCCATGGACGAAGAAATCGAATCTTTAAACAGCAATGAAACCTGGGACCTGGTAAGTCTTCCTCCCAATAAAAGAACTATTTCTAATAAGTGGGTGTTTAAGATAAAGCGAAATGAAAACGGGGAAATTGAAAGGTTCAAAGCGCGTTTAGTTGCGCGCGGTTTCACACAGAAATTTGGAACAGACTATTTTGAAACGTTTAGCCCAGTGGCCAAGTTTACCTCGTTGCGTATAGTTTTTGCATTATCGTGTGCATATGGCCTGACGATGAAACAATTTGATGTTAAAACCGCGTTTTTATACGGTAAGCTTGAGGAAGAAATTTACATGCGGCAACCTCCCGGCTATGAGGACGATTCAGGTCGGGTTTGTAAGTTAAACAAAAGCATTTATGGTTTAAAGCAAGCTTCCAGATGCTGGAACAGAAAATTTACACAAATGCTAGAATCGTATAATTTGAAACCTTCACAGGCTGACCCTTCCGTGTTCGTTGGTAATATCAGCAACTCAAAGCTTATACTTGCAATATACATTGATGATGGCATAATCGCGGCTCAGTCAAGCAGCGCATTTAACGAGTTGATTAATTACTTTAGAGGCGAATTTGAGATTAAAATATTTGACTCAATATTTTACCTAGGTATGCAGATATCGCTTGGAGAAAGCAAGATTTTCATCAAGCAAGAGGCTTTCGCAAGAAGAGTGTTACAGCGATTTAACATGTTAGATGCCAAGCCAGTTAGTACTCCAATAGAGGGCATACTTCAAAATCCTAAAGAAAACTTGGAGCCAAACTATCCTTACCGCGAAGCTGTGGGGTCTTTAATGTACTTGTCACTGCTTACAAGACCAGATCTTGCATTTGCAGTGTCCTATGTCAGCAGGTTTCTAGATACGTATCAAAACGACCACATTGTTGCTCTAAAGCGAATTTTCAAATATTTACGAGGAACAATTGATAAAGGTATATGTTTTACAAAGTCTGATAATTTTTCTCTAAATTGCTATAGCGACTCGGACTTTGCTGGAGATGTTTGCACTAGACGTTCAACTGGTGGCTATGTCATAATGTTCTGCGGTGGACCGATCTCGTGGTCTTCGAAAATTCAATCAACAGTAGCGCTTTCAACAACCGAAGCCGAGTACATGGCAGCATGTGAAAGTGTAAAAGAGCTTATATGGGTGCGACGTCTTTTGAGTGAGCTATGCAACTTGTCGACAACGCCGACCCTGTTTTTGGACAATCAGAGTGCCATTAACCTGATAAAAAACCCACAATACCACAAGCGAACCAAGCATATTGATGTGAAAGTACACTTCATTCGAGAGGTATACGAGGGCGGCGGTTTTACCTTAGAATATATACCAACAAACGAGTAGCTAGCAGACATCCTTACAAAACCTCTTAAAAGGCCGAACTTTGATAAGCTAACATCACTTTTAAATATTAAGTGAACATGAAAATAACCTGATTAATAAAAGTGGAAGTGTTAAGCGTACTAATGTTTTAGTCGCACACTGTTTATTTTATCAGTTTATTCACATCATCTTCTTACATCTTATTTTGCTCTCTCACATAAATATGTATTTCTAATAACGTTGCTTTTCCTTTAGTACATCAGGAACATTGAAATACCTGCATATTTATGTGCATCTTTGTTCGCTACACATAAATAAGCAAACTGTATTAATAAATCTCTTCACTCTCAAATCATATCGAGAACCGGTTGTTTTTCTTTTAACCTGCGAATCTCTTCATCTACCATTGCATATTCTACCGGATCATTATATTTTGAATTACATATGACCCTACTTCTCAAACCAGATTTGCAGTATATGCCTATACCACCACCCTTCGACCCTGTTTGCCTATCGTATCTCAATAGCTTATAACCACGCAGTGCACAAGTAGTATCACATTTTGACTCATTGAACCATGTTTCAGTTACGCAAAACACATCAATATAAAGACCCTGTAAAACATAGTCAATATAGTCTACTTTTTGACAATTGAAGCTTCTGGCATTCATGCAGCATAATTGCAAACCTGCATGATTTTCACTAACAAGCTTCAAAAGGAATTTTAAACAGTCAGTGTTCAAACTCGCACAATCATTTAACATGCTGTGATCCAAAATCGGTGCTTAAAAATTGGAAATTTACATTGGCAATGATACGGAAAGGAAATAGGAAAACAAACGCAAGATTAAAAGATGTGTGAAAGGAAAAAAAGTGAGAAAACAATAAAATATCAAAACATTTCGATTGATATGTCGCCATAATATGATATATGTGTTTATGTAATTATTGTGTATGTTGACTGACAAGTGCATCAACGCACTCTTTGTTGTCCACTGAAATCGCCTCTCCACCGTGATGTACTCTTACGTAGACTCTTCCACGTATGCTGAAAGCAGATGATACGAGTTTTTGGCGCTTCAGTTGCGTTGCGTGATACATTATCACTCTATTTGCCTTAGCTAAGCTTTCGTGTATGTAAAAATTACCCACACCACTTCGGCCAATATCTGATAACGTCAACGACCTCCTTTTCAATTTACAGAAAGCAGCAACTGCCTTAAGAAACTCGCTCCTATCATGTGTGGAACTGAGTTTACAGTTGTATTTAGTTAAATAAATAAAAATGATATTTTCTAAGGTCTAAAGAATTTCTTTATATACAACATTTGATGTTCTTCCCATATTACAAATTAGAAACAAATTTTCTGGACCAGTAACCCTTGAGCAAGCAACATACAATTGTTCGTGTGAGAAACAGTTTGCCCTAAGATCGACGCCGGCTGCTCGAAGTGTCTGGCCTTGCGATTTATTAATTGTCATAGCGAAACACACACTCACAGGAAACTGCACGCGTTTGAAGTGAAATGGAAAATTGTTTGGTAGTATGGGTATGCGTGGTATGAAAACTATTTCGCCTGCTCCACAACCCGTAAGAATTTCTGCTTCTATAATATTATTTCGAAGAGAAGTAACTTTAAGGCGAGTTCCATTAGATATCTTTGGAGGGGTTAAGTTATGAAGCAACATAATCGGAATGCCTTTTTTTTAAAGCGATGCTATTAGCGGGAAGTCCGGGCGCAGAAATAGAGTTGAGAAACTCAACAGGATAGTTCGTAGTCTCTGCTCTATCTAAAACCGTGTTTATTGATCGGTATACCACCTCTTCTCCATCAACTTTTTTTTAAAATACTGTAATTTATTTCTGCTGCTTGGTCGTTTTTAGGAGTAAATATAGCTCGTTTACAGAGCCAATAAACCGAAGAAATAAGTTCTTCCACTGAAGGCACAATATTACAAAGATTTTGTGGCAGAGTTACTAATCCATTCGATTCGGGAAGTAAACCCTGGCCAATTTTCGCGCTCTCATGTTGCGCGTTAGATTTAATTTATTTAAAATTGGCCAGATCACCGAGCATTTGAGGCATGCACTGACATCATCAGCCCTTGTTCCCCCAGTTATAACGGCAAGTGTCTGACGGAAATCTCCACAAAATAAAACTGTTACCTTTCCCATGATTGAATCGTTTCGCCGGATATCTTGCATATTGCGACTGACAGCTTCCACAGCTTTCTTGGAGTTAACTTTCAACGCACTGAATTCAATTTCGGTTGCCCTTTTACAACAATGTTGGATTAATTGTTTATAAACAAAGTAATAATAGACCAATGATAGTCTTGAAAAAACTCGATGTTGCTATTCAAAATTGCCAGTAAAAATTTCAACTGGTCTTATTTCTTAAGTCGATTTAGGCTGGTATTGCTTATGACCAGAGATTTTTACTATTTTTTGTGAAATCTCCGAAATCATTTGAGATATTGAAATAAAACTCACATCACTATGTAGTATTCATTTCTACCTTTCGTTTGACACCCATGTTGGAAAAAGTAATTTTGCGTCACATTTTGTCAATATCTTTGGAACGGGATTAGATATCCTGATGGAAGATGTCCTAAATTTTAGGATAGACGTCTAGTATTATAATGGTGAAATTTTCATTCATAGTTTTTATGTGTAGTGGGCATAATTGTAAAAAACGCACATTTTTGGTCACCCGGACCCACATTTTGGTCAATAACTCGGGAACTGGATGAGATATCTAAATGAAAGTTAGACGTTAAGTGATAGATTCAATTCTGTTCAGTACTTTTTGAGTGATGCCCGGACAACCATACAGACAGACAGACAGACAAAAATTCTAAAAACGGCTGATTAATAATGTCCCCTGACATAATTTTTTTTTTTTTAAATATCTTCAATGTACAGACATCGGAAATGTTACAATTTTATTATGTGTAGAGATTTGAGATTTTTATTATATTATTTTTTTGGGGTGGAAAAGGAGACGTGCACAGCACATATTTACTAGGGAGCCCTTTTCATATTTATTTATTTAATTTAATTTATGTGTTCTATATAGAGATTGGCTTCCTCATTTTCGTTTGGAAAAACCCCAGTTGGGTTAGGCAGCCAAAAACAATATCTTCAGAATATTTCATAAGCTGCGTGAGAATTATTAAAAGGGTTGCAAATGAAATAATACAAATAATAGAAGGAATGTTTATTATCCCAAAAAATGTTTCGTTGAATGTTTCTGATGACGATATACCTTCAACGTCTCGTGGGCGCCCTTCTAAGCTGTTTTTAGAAAAAGACGATAGAGCGAAAAGAATGAAGGTAGCACAATTAGTTGAACATTGGTCCCCGGAGGAATTGACCTTTGCTGCTGGAACAAGTTTGAATAAATCTGGGAAAAGAAATGCTGCATACATTATAGGATCTATTGAAATCTCTCCAACTATTGACTCCTCTCCAACTAGGGATATCGACGGCGATTACACAAAAAGCTCTTATAACCTCATGCGAGCAGGGGGTGAAAAACGCAATGCTAATATATATCCATCGCACGGAAAACTTTTGGCTGCTAAGACTGAGTGCTGTCCCAGCAGTGGCATTAAAATTTCAGAAACATCGGCAGAAGTTGATTTGCAAAATTTGGTAGACCATACCGCAAAAAGGCTTGTAAAGCTGCAAAAAGAAGTATTAGAATTGTATAATTGTAATGAACAACAATGAACCTATTTTGTCATATAAGTGGGGATGTGAGTTCAGTACTTTTTGAGTGATGCCCGGACAACCATACAGACAGACAGACAGACAAAAATTCTAAAAACGGCTGATTAATAATGTCCCCTGACATAATTTTTTTTTTTTTAAATATCTTCAATGTACAGACATCGGAAATGTTACAATTTTATTATGTGTAGAGATTTGAGATTTTTATTATATTATTTTTTTGGGGTGGAAAAGGAGACGTGCACAGCACATATTTACTAGGGAGCCCTTTTCATATTTATTTATTTAATTTAATTTATGTGTTCTATATAGAGATTGGCTTCCTCATTTTCGTTTGGAAAAACCCCAGTTGGGTTAGGCAGCCAAAAACAATATCTTCAGAATATTTCATAAGCTGCGTGAGAATTATTAAAAGGGTTGCAAATGAAATAATACAAATAATAGAAGGAATGTTTATTATCCCAAAAAATGTTTCGTTGAATGTTTCTGATGACGATATACCTTCAACGTCTCGTGGGCGCCCTTCTAAGCTGTTTTTAGAAAAAGACGATAGAGCGAAAAGAATGAAGGTAGCACAATTAGTTGAACATTGGTCCCCGGAGGAATTGACCTTTGCTGCTGGAACAAGTTTGAATAAATCTGGGAAAAGAAATGCTGCATACATTATAAGATCTATTGAAATCTCTCCAACTATTGACTCCTCTCCAACTAGGGATATCGACGGCGATTACACAAAAAGCTCTTATAACCTCATGCGAGCAGGGGGTGAAAAACGCAATGCTAATATATATCCATCGCACGGAAAACTTTTGGCTGCTAAGACTGAGTGCTGTCCCAGCAGTGGCATTAAAATTTCAGAAACATCGGCAGAAGTTGATTTGCAAAATTTGGTAGACCATACCGCAAAAAGGCTTGTAAAGCTGCAAAAAGAAGTATTAGAATTGTATAATTGTAATGAACAACAATGAACCTATTTTGTCATATAAGTGGGGATGTGATGGTAGCAGTGGACATTAGCGATACAAACAGACTTTTAATGAAAGCAACGAAAACAAAACCGATGAGCACATCTTCTCAATTTGCTTGGTTCCATTGCAAAACTAAGCCAGGTCAGTCAAGCTGAGCGGACGTGTTTTACTTTGTGTCGTGGGGTGCGCGCTAAGTAAAGCAATATTAAATAGTTTTTTTCTTTAATAATCACAAATTTTAACTAAATATAATTTAACATGAATTGTGCAATTTGTAAAGACAAAGTTGACCGTGCTGAGGTTGCCAAAGTCGCGTGTGCAGATTGAGGCGCCTATTTCCACGCATTATGCGCTAAAATCGATGCTGATACTTTAGAATATATGAAATCAAATAATACCAAGCATCGCTGTAATCTTATGCGTCGTAAGTCCCTGCATCAACAGCCTTTGCCAGGTGCCGTAGCTGCAGATGCTAGTTCGAGACCGAAGATTAACTCGCAGCCTGCCGCTAAAACCTCTCAAGTAGTAAAACAAAAACCAACTGCAAGTAGCGGCCAAAAACAACAATCACAGTCACAGAAATCATCCAACAATGCCAATGCAGCTACCAACAGAAATTACATCAACAATAACAATAACAATTCTAACATAAAGTCAACAGATCAGGTTCATTGTACACAAGTGAGCGAGCTAACAAACATTGACAACGGTGAATCTGCCCAAGAAATCACAATGCAGTTGCTGTATGACGAAATACTGAGTTTGAGAAAATTCAATGCAGATTTTTTCAGCACAGTGAAGCAACTCAAGGCTGACAATGCAAAACTGAGCGAGAAGGTGAGCAGGCTGGAAGGTTTGCTAAACTATAGAGAGCAACAGCTGTTGGAGAGTGCTGTCGATATTGTTGGTGTGCCTGCTATTACTAACGAGAAAGTAGGTGAGTGCACTCAGCATATTTTAAGCACGGCTATGGGCATTTCCATAACTCCGGACCAATTGCAAAAATGTTATGTCAAGAAAATTAAGCAAAAACATGAGTCTTCTGCTGTGAAAAATATTATTCGCGTGCATTTCGCCTCCGCTGATTTGAAGAAAAAAGTCATGCTGATGAAAAAAAAGGCAAAGGGCAAATTAGCAACTGAGCTTTTTGGAGACAAAGATAAGAAGAAGATTTTTATTAATGAGTGTCTAACAACATACAACAGGTCACTGCTGTCTGCTGCGAAAAAAATCAAAGAAGAAAAGAATTGTAAGTATGGATAAGCAACAATAGAATTCTATTGAAAAAGGACGATAATGACGGGGTCGTTGTTTTAAGAAACTTTGACGAATTGTCAAAAATCACTTAATCTTTTTTGTTTTTTAATTAAATTTAATTTAATTAAGTTCTGAAATACCTTTCATGGATTTTCCAAATTTTCTTATAACAAACAACAACGTCATTGCTAGTCCTCTAAACGATTTGAAACACTTATTTTACGTTACCAATCCCTTTGTTATTGTACACCAAAATATTCGACGTCTCCGGCAAAATTTTGACTTGCTTCTTTGTAATCTTGAGCTATTTAAAAATTATCCTGATATTATCTTTGTATCAGAGATATGGATATATGAGCATGAAACACAAGATTTCAAAATACGTGATTATAACTTTTTTGCGAATACTAATGAGCGTTACTGTGCAGGTGGAGTAGGAGTATTCGTGCGCAGCTCGTACGATTGTGATTTTTGTTCTTATCACTTGATAAGCGCGGATATATTAAAACTTTCCATTAAGATAGCTGGCAAAGCCTTTACTTGCCTATGTGTTTACAGGTTGCATTCAGTCTCCGTCCAATACTTTTTGGAAGAATTTTCATCCCTCCTAAGCTGGAAAAATCAAGCAATCTCATTGTGCTAGGTGATTTTAATTTAGATATTTTGCAACAAAGTGTTGCGGAAGATAATTACCAAACATTAATGGCCAGCTTTGGGATAACGTCATATATAAATGTATCAACGCGAAATGCCTCTGGTACTTGCCTAGACCATGTATTTTGTCGCTTCAATTGCAATTTCACCAGTCCTCCCAATAGTCTAAACTTTGACCTCAAAATTACTGATCATACAATGACTGGTTTATGTATTAATAATATATGGGTGAAACCTGAGGCAATTAGAAATTTAACTCCTAAAAATTGATATAGCCTAAATCGTACACAACAATTTTCTTAACCAATCTTGAAAGTTTAAAAGAGATCGACCATAAACTTTGGACATTATTGAAGTACAAACAAAACACAAAAAATGTGGGCGTGGCACCGCCCACTTTTCCAAAATTACATAAATCGTGACTAAAGTACACACATATCCAGAAATCATTAATTTAGACCAAATATGTTCAGAGCTATGAAGAATTTAAATTTTATATAGCCTGGGGGCGTGGCACTGCCTACTTTTCCAAAAATTGATATAGCCTTAATCGTACACAACAATCTTCTGAACCAATCTTGAAAGTTTAAAAGAGATCGACCATAAACTTTGGACATTATTGAGGTACAAACAAAACACAAAAAATGTGGGCGTGGCACCGCCCACTTTTCCAAAATTACATAAATCTTGACCAAAGGACACACATAGCCAGAAATCATTAATTTAGACCAAATATGTTCAGAGTTATGAAGAACTAGCAGACCCGGCAGACGTTGTTCTGCCTGACCAGTGACTTCCCTAGAAATACATTTTCAAATATTTTTCTTTAACTTTTAACATTCCATTTATTGCAGTGCTTTAGGATATACAATGTTTGTGGCTTTAAATTCTTTGGTATAAACAAATAAATTTTTTGGATGTCCAACTCAAAAAACGGATCTTTTGAACTCAATGGGTATGACAAAAACCATTATGCGCTGCTGAGCAGATGTATAGTTAGTACCTATTTAATTATATCCAATATCTACCTATAATACTCTGGATATGTATGAACGGCAATAACAAACAAAAAAAATTAAGTGCTTTGATTAAGATTTAAGAACGTTAAAATGTCACTAAAGCAAATACATTCAGGGATATAACGAATTGAAATATTACTTAGCTTGTGGTCTTGGAACTGCCCACTTTTCCAAAGAATTTACAAATGTAGCCTATGTACATATGTCGTACCCAACGAAGATTTTAACGTATTGGAAAAGTTTAAAACAGATCAACAGGTGCCACGCCCACATTTCCCAAATTGTATAATTCTTGACCAAGGGACACACATATCCCAAAATCATTAGTTTAGACCAAAAATATTCAAAGTTATAATGATTTAAATTTTATATAGCCTGGGGGCGTGGCACAACAATCTTCTGAACCAATCTGGAAATTTAGAGAAGATCGACCATAAACTTTGAACTTATTGAAGTACAAACAAAACACAAAACATGTGGGCGTGGCACCGCCCACTTTTCCAAAATTATATACATCTTGACTCAAGGACTTCGCATGGGGGTGCTCGTTATATGCTTTTGTTTCGCGATGACTACTCAAATTATCGTTATGTTTACTGCATCAAATCTAAATCAGATGTTGCAAGCATGGTGAAACTCTTTTTAGATCAGGTTGAATCAGAGATCCAGAAAAAGGTAAGGTGCATTAGATCTGACAATGGTTTGGAGTTTGTAAACCAAGATGTGTCAAAAATATTGAACGAGTATCGAGTTGTGCATCAAAGATCTACTCCATATACCCCGGAGCATAACGGCAGAGCAGAAAAAGATATGCGCACAATAGTAGAAGCGGCAAGATCAATGATACATGCGAAAGGTTTAAGTTTAAAGTTTTGGGGCGAGGCGGTCCAAAACGTCACATATACTCTCAACCGATCATGCAAAACAAAAACTGACCAGATGACACCGTACGATCTGTGGTTCGGAAAATCACCAGACATTATGAATTTTCGCGTTTTTGGTTCTGATGCATTTGTGCACATTCCACAAGAGAAACGGCGAAAACTAAATGCAAAGTCGAAGAAAGGTATATTCGTCGGATACGAGCAGCATTGCAAGGGGTACCGTATTTGGTTGTCGAACGAAAGAAAAATTGCAATTTCCAGAGACGTTATTATTCACGAATTAAACAACGAAGCAAGTATTCCTAACGAAGAGGATACAAATGCGTGTACGGAAGTGTATTTACCAGCAGAGCTTAAAAAAATTGAACCAGTGACTGATGAGGAAACATCTGAAGTTTTCAAAGATGCCCTATCACAGGATGCAAATACAGAAAATGAGGAGGTTATAAGGCGATACATCACCAGGGCAGCAAAAAAGACAACGATAAAGCTGATCTCCATGTTGCATACTTGGCTGAGAGCGATGAGCCGTTAACGTTTCAAGAAGCGATGACAGGTGAACAAAAAACGCAATGGAAACGTGCCATGGACGAAGAAATCGAATCTTTAAACAGCAATGAAACCTGGGACCTGGTAAGTCTTCCTCCCAATAAAAGAACTATTTCTAATAAGTGGGTGTTTAAGATAAAGCGAAATGAAAACGGGGAAATTGAAAGGTTCAAAGCGCGTTTAGTTGCGCGCGGTTTCACACAGAAATTTGGAACAGACTATTTTGAAACGTTTAGCCCAGTGGCCAAGTTTACCTCGTTGCGTATAGTTTTTGCATTATCGTGTGCATATGGCCTGACGATGAAACAATTTGATGTTAAAACCGCGTTTTTATACGGTAAGCTTGAGGAAGAAATTTACATGCGGCAACCTCCCGGCTATGAGGACGATTCAGGTCGGGTTTGTAAGTTAAACAAAAGCATTTATGGTTTAAAGCAAGCTTCCAGATGCTGGAACAGAAAATTTACACAAATGCTAGAATCGTATAATTTGAAACCTTCACAGGCTGACCCTTGCGTGTTCGTTGGTAATATCAGCAACTCAAAGCTTATACTTGCAATATACATTGATGATGGCATAATCGCGGCTCAGTCAAGCAGCGCATTTAACGAGTTGATTAATTACTTTAGAGGCGAATTTGAGATTAAAATACTTGACTCAATATTTTACCTAGGTATGCAGATATCGCTTGGAGAAAGCAAGATTTTCATCAAGCAAGAGGCTTTCGCAAGAAGAGTGTTACAGCGATTTAACATGTTAGATGCCAAGCCAGTTAGTACTCCAATAGAGGGCATACTTCAAAATCCTAAAGAAAACTTGGAGCCAAACTATCCTTACCGCGAAGACCAGATCTTGCATTTGCAGTGTCCTATGTCAGCAGGTTTCTAGATACGTATCAAAACGACCACATTGTTGCTCTAAAGCGAATTTTCAAATATTTACGAGGAACAATTGATAAAGGTATATGTTTTACAAAGTCTGATAATTTTTCTCTAAATTGCTATAGCGACTCGGACTTTGCTGGAGATGTTTGCACAAGACGTTCAACTGGTGGCTATGTCATAATGTTCTGCGGTGGACCGATCTCGTGGTCTTCGAAAATTCAATCAACAGTAGCGCTTTCAACAACCGAAGCCGAGTACATGGCAGCATGTGAAAGTGTAAAAGAGCTTATATGGGTGCGACGTCTTTTGAGTGAGCTATGCAACTTGTCGATAACGCCGACCCTGTTTTTGGACAATCAGAGTGCCATTAACCTGATAAAAAACCCACAATACCACAAGCGAACCAAGCATATTGATGTCAAAGTACACTTCATTCGAGAGGTATACGAGGGCGGCGGTTTTACCTTAGAATATATACCAACAAACGAGTAGCTAGCAGACATCCTTACAAAACCTCTTAAAAGGCCGAACTTTGATAAGCTAACATCACTTTTAAATATTAAGTGAACATGAAAATAACCTGATTAATAAAAGTGGAAGTGTTAAGCGTACTAATGTTTTAGTCGCACACTGTTTATTTTATCAGTTTATTCACATCATCTTCTTACATCTTATTTTGCTCTCTCACATAAATATGTATTTCTAATAACGTTGCTTTTCCTTTAGTACATCAGGAACATTGAAATACCTGCATATTTATGTGCATCTTTGTTCGCTACACATAAATAAGCAAACTGTATTAATAAATCTCTTCACTCTCAAATCATATCGAGAACCGGTTGTTTTTCTTTTAACCTGCGAATCTCTTCATCTACCATTGCATATTCTACCGGATCATTATATTTTGAATTACATATGACCCTACTTCTCAAACCAGATTTGCAGTATATGCCTATACCACCACCCTTCGACCCTGTTTGCCTATCGTATCTCAATAGCTTATAACCACGCAGTGCACAAGTAGTATCACATTTTGACTCATTGAACCATGTTTCAGTTACGCAAAACACATCAATATAAAGACCCTGTAAAACATAGTCAATATAGTCTACTTTTTGACAATTGAAGCTTCTGGCATTCATGCAGCATAATTGCAAACCTGCATGATTTTCACTAACAAGCTTCAAAAGGAATTTTAAACAGTCAGTGTTCAAACTCGCACAATCATTTAACATGCTGTGATCCAAAATCGGTGCTTAAAAATTGGAAATTTACATTGGCAATGATACGGAAAGGAAATAGGAAAACAAACGCAAGATTAAAAGATGTGTGAAAGGAAAAAAAGTGAGAAAACAATAAAATATCAAAACATTTCGATTGATATGTCGCCATAATATGATATATGTGTTTATGTAATTATTGTGTATGTTGACTGACAAGTGCATCAACGCACTCTTTGTTGTCCACTGAAATCGCCTCTCCACCGTGATGTACTCTTACGTAGACTCTTCCACGTATGCTGAAAGCAGATGATACGAGTTTTTGGCGCTTCAGTTGCGTTGCGTGATACATTATCACTCTATTTGCCTTAGCTAAGCTTTCGTGTATGTAAAAATTACCCACACCACTTCGGCCAATATCTGATAACGTCAACGACCTCCTTTTCAATTTACAGAAAGCAGCAACTGCCTTAAGAAACTCGCTCCTATCATGTGTGGAACTGAGTTTACAGTTGTATTTAGTTAAATAAATAAAAATGATATTTTCTAAGGTCTAAAGAATTTCTTTATATACAACATTTGATGTTCTTCCCATATTACAAATTAGAAACAAATTTTCTGGACCAGTAACCCTTGAGCAAGCAACATACAATTGTTCGTGTGAGAAACAGTTTGCCCTAAGATCGACGCCGGCTGCTCGAAGTGTCTGGCCTTGCGATTTATTAATTGTCATAGCGAAACACACACTCACAGGAAACTGCACGCGTTTGAAGTGAAATGGAAAATTGTTTGGTAGTATGGGTATGCGTGGTATGAAAACTATTTCGCCTGCTCCACAACCCGTAAGAATTTCTGCTTCTATAATATTATTTCGAAGAGAAGTAACTTTAAGGCGAGTTCCATTAGATATCTTTGGAGGGGTTAAGTTATGAAGCAACATAATCGGAATGCCTTTTTTTTAAAGCGATGCTATTAGCGGGAAGTCCGGGCGCAGAAATAGAGTTGAGAAACTCAACAGGATAGTTCGTAGTCTCTGCTCTATCTAAAACCGTGTTTATTGATCGGTATACCACCTCTTCTCCATCAACTTTTTTTTAAAATACTGTAATTTATTTCTGCTGCTTGGTCGTTTTTAGGAGTAAATATAGCTCGTTTACAGAGCCAATAAACCGAAGAAATAAGTTCTTCCACTGAAGGCACAATATTACAAAGATTTTGTGGCAGAGCTACTAATCCATTCGATTCGGGAAGTAAACCCTGGCCAATTTTCAGCAGGATATCCGAAAATTCTTGCGCATACGGGTTGCCACCTATGTGCGCTCTCATGTTGCGCGTTAGATTTAATTTATTTAAAATTGGCCAGATCACCGAGCATTTGAGGCATGCACTGACATCATCAGCCCTTGTTCCCCCAGTTATAACGGCAAGTGTCTGACGGAAATCTCCACAAAATAAAACTGTTACCTTTCCCATGATTGAATCGTTTCGCCGGATATCTTGCATATTGCGACTGACAGCTTCCACAGCTTTCTTGGAGTTAACTTTCAACGCACTGAATTCAATTTCGGTTGCCCTTTTACAACAATGTTGGATTAATTGTTTATAAACAAAGTAATAATAGACCAATGATAGTCTTGAAAAAACTCGATGTTGCTATTCAAAATTGCCAGTAAAAATTTCAACTGGCCTTATTTCTTAAGTCGATTTAGGCTGGTATTGCTTATGACCAGAGATTTTTACTATTTTTTGTGAAATCTCCGAAATCATTTGAGATATTGAAATAAAACTCACATCACTATGTAGTATTCATTTCTACCTTTCGTTTGACACCCATGTTGGAAAAAGTAATTTTGCGTCACATTTTGTCAATATCTTTGGAACGGGATTAGATATCCTGATGGAAGATGTCCTAAATTTTAGGATAGACGTCTAGTATTATAATGGTGAAATTTTCATTCATAGTTTTTATGTGTAGTGGGCATAATTGTAAAAAACGCACATTTTTGGTCACCCGGACCCACATTTTGGTCAATAACTCGGGAACTGGATGAGATATCTAAATGAAAGTTAGACGTTAAGTGATAGATTCAATTCTGTTCAGTACTTTTTGAGTGATGCCCGGACAACCATACAGACAGACAGACAGACAAAAATTCTAAAAACGGCTGATTAATAATGTCCCCTGACATAATTTTTTTTTTTTTAAATATCTTCAATGTACAGACATCGGAAATGTTACAATTTTATTATGTGTAGAGATTTGAGATTTTTATTATATTATTTTTTTGGGGTGGAAAAGGAGACGTGCACAGCACATATTTACTAGGGAGCCCTTTTCATATTTATTTATTTAATTTAATTTATGTGTTCTATATAGAGATTGGCTTCCTCATTTTCGTTTGGAAAAACCCCAGTTGGGTTAGGCAGCCAAAAACAATATCTTCAGAATATTTCATAAGCTGCGTGAGAATTATTAAAAGGGTTGCAAATGAAATAATACAAATAATAGAAGGAATGTTTATTATCCCAAAAAATGTTTCGTTGAATGTTTCTGATGACGATATACCTTCAACGTCTCGTGGGCGCCCTTCTAAGCTGTTTTTAGAAAAAGACGATAGAGCGAAAAGAATGAAGGTAGCACAATTAGTTGAACATTGGTCCCCGGAGGAATTGACCTTTGCTGCTGGAACAAGTTTGAATAAATCTGGGAAAAGAAATGCTGCATACATTATAAGATCTATTGAAATCTCTCCAACTATTGACTCCTCTCCAACTAGGGATATCGACGGCGATTACACAAAAAGCTCTTATAACCTCATGCGAGCAGGGGGTGAAAAACGCAATGCTAATATATATCCATCGCACGGAAAACTTTTGGCTGCTAAGACTGAGTGCTGTCCCAGCAGTGGCATTAAAATTTCAGAAACATCGGCAGAAGTTGATTTGCAAAATTTGGTAGACCATACCGCAAAAAGGCTTGTAAAGCTGCAAAAAGAAGTATTAGAATTGTATAATTGTAATGAACAACAATGAACCTATTTTGTCATATAAGTGGGGATGTGATGGTAGCAGTGGACATTAGCGATACAAACAGACTTTTAATGAAAGCAACGAAAACAAAACCGATGAGCACATCTTCTCAATTTGCTTGGTTCCATTGCAAAACTAAGCCAGGTCAGTCAAGCTGAGCGGACGTGTTTTACTTTGTGTCGTGGGGTGCGCGCTAAGTAAAGCAATATTAAATAGTTTTTTTCTTTAATAATCACAAATTTTAACTAAATATAATTTAACATGAATTGTGCAATTTGTAAAGACAAAGTTGACCGTGCTGAGGTTGCCAAAGTCGCGTGTGCAGATTGAGGCGCCTATTTCCACGCATTATGCGCTAAAATCGATGCTGATACTTTAGAATATATGAAATCAAATAATACCAAGCATCGCTGTAATCTTATGCGTCGTAAGTCCCTGCATCAACAGCCTTTGCCAGGTGCCGTAGCTGCAGATGCTAGTTCGAGACCGAAGATTAACTCGCAGCCTGCCGCTAAAACCTCTCAAGTAGTAAAACAAAAACCAACTGCAAGTAGCGGCCAAAAACAACAATCACAGTCACAGAAATCATCCAACAATGCCAATGCAGTTACCAACAGAAATTACATCAACAATAACAATAACAATTCTAACATAAAGTCAACAGATCAGGTTCATTGTACACAAGTGAGCGAGCTAACAAACATTGACAACGGTGAATCTGCCCAAGAAATCACAATGCAGATTTTTTCAGCACAGTGAAGCAACTCAAGGCTGACAATGCAAAACTGAGCGAGAAGGTGAGCAGGCTGGAAGGTTTGCTAAACTATAGAGAGCAACAGCTGTTGGAGAGTGCTGTCGATATTGTTGGTGTGCCTGCTATTACTAACGAGAAAGTAGGTGAGTGCACTCAGCATATTTTAAGCACGGCTATGGGCATTTCCATAACTCCGGACCAATTGCAAAAATGTTATGTCAAGAAAATTAAGCAAAAACATGAGTCTTCTGCTGTGAAAAATATTATTCGCGTGCATTTCGCCTCCGCTGATTTGAAGAAAAAAGTCATGCTGATGAAAAAAAAGGCAAAGGGCAAATTAGCAACTGAGCTTTTTGGAGACAAAGATAAGAAGAAGATTTTTATTAATGAGTGTCTAACAACTACAACAGGTCACTGCTGTCTGCTGCGAAAAAAATCAAAGAAGAGAAGAATTGTAAGTATGGATAAGCAACAATAGAATTCTATTGAAAAAGGACGATAATGACGGGGTCGTTGTTTTAAGAAACTTTGACGAATTGTCAAAAATCACTTAATCTTTTTTGTTTTTTAATTAAATTTAATTTAATTAAGTTCTGAAATACCTTTCATGGATTTTCTAAATTTTCTTATAACAAACAACAACGTCATTGCTAGTCCTCTAAACGATTTGAAACACTTATTTTACGTTACCAATCCCTTTGTTATTGTACACCAAAATATTCGACGTCTCCGGCAAAATTTTGACTTGCTTCTTTGTAATCTTGAGCTATTTAAAAATTATCCTGATATTATCTTTGTATCAGAGATATGGATATATGAGCATGAAACACAAGATTTCAAAATACGTGATTATAACTTTTTTGCGAATACTAATGAGCGTTACTGTGCAGGTGGAGTAGGAGTATTCGTGCGCAGCTCGTACGATTGTGATTTTTGTTCTTATCACTTGATAAGCGCGGATATATTAAAACTTTCCATTAAGATAGCTGGCAAAGCCTTTACTTGCCTATGTGTTTACAGGTTGCATTCAGTCTCCGTCCAATACTTTTTGGAAGAATTTTCATCCCTCCTAAGCTGGAAAAATCAAGCAATCTCATTGTGCTAGGTGATTTTAATTTAGATATTTTGCAACAAAGTGTTGCGGAAGATAATTACCAAACATTAATGGCCAGCTTTGGGATAACGTCATATATAAATGTATCAACGCGAAATGCCTCTGGTACTTGCCTAGACCATGTATTTTGTCGCTTCAATTGCAATTTCACCAGTCCTCCCAATAGTCTAAACTTTGACCTCAAAATTACTGATCATACAATGACTGGTTTATGTATTAATAATGTATGGGTGAAACCTGAGGCAATTAGAAATTTAACTCCTAAAAATTGATATAGCCTAAATCGTACACAACAATTTTCTTAACCAATCTTGAAAGTTTAAAAGAGATCGACCATAAACTTTGGACATTATTGAAGTACAAACAAAACACAAAAAATGTGGGCGTGGCACCGCCCACTTTTCCAAAATTACATAAATCGTGACTAAAGTACACACATATCCAGAAATCATTAATTTAGACCAAATATGTTCAGAGCTATGAAGAATTTAAATTTTATATAGCCTGGGGGCGTGGCACTGCCTACTTTTCCAAAAATTGATATAGCCTTAATCGTACACAACAATCTTCTGAACCAATCTTGAAAGTTTAAAAGAGATCGACCATAAACTTTGGACATTATTGAGGTACAAACAAAACACAAAAAATGTGGGCGTGGCACCGCCCACTTTTCCAAAATTACATAAATCTTGACCAAAGGACACACATAGCCAGAAATCATTAATTTAGACCAAATATGTTCAGAGTTATGAAGAACTAGCAGACCCGGCAGACGTTGTTCTGCCTGACCAGTGACTTCCCTAGAAATACATTTTCAAATATTTTTCTTTAACTTTTAACATTCCATTTATTGCAGTGCTTTAGGATATACAATGTTTGTGGCTTTAAATTCTTTGGTATAAACAAATAAATTTTTTGGATGTCCAACTCAAAAAACGGATCTTTTGAACTCAATGGGTATGACAAAAACCATTATGCGCTGCTGAGCAGATGTATAGTTAGTACCTATTTAATTATATCCAATATCTACCTATAATACTCTGGATATGTATGAACGGCAATAACAAACAAAAAAAATTAAGTGCTTTGATTAAGATTTAAGAACGTTAAAATGTCACTAAAGCAAATACATTCAGGGATATAACGAATTGAAATATTACTTAGCTTGTGGTCTTGGAACTGCCCACTTTTCCAAAGAATTTACAAATGTAGCCTATGTACATATGTCGTACCCAACGAAGATTTTAACGTATTGGAAAAGTTTAAAACAGATCAACAGGTGCCACGCCCACATTTCCCAAATTGTATAATTCTTGACCAAGGGACACACATATCCCAAAATCATTAGTTTAGACCAAAAATATTCAAAGTTATAATGATTTAAATTTTATATAGCCTGGGGGCGTGGCACAACAATCTTCTGAACCAATCTGGAAATTTAGAGAAGATCGACCATAAACTTTGAACTTATTGAAGTACAAACAAAACACAAAACATGTGGGCGTGGCACCGCCCACTTTTCCAAAATTATATACATCTTGACTCAAGGATACACATATCCAAAAATCTTTAATTTAGACCCAATATGTTCAGAGTTATGAAGAATTTAAATTTTATATAGCCTGGGAGCGTGGCACCGCCTACTTTTCCAAAAATTGATATAGCCTGAATCGTACACAACAATCTTCTGAACCAATCTTGAAAGTTTAAAAGAGATCGACCATAAACTTTGGACATTATTGAAGTACAAACAAAACACAAAAAATGTGGGCGTGGCACCGCCCACTTTTCCAAAACTATATACATCTTGACTAAAGGACACACATATCCAAAAATCTTTAATTTAGACCAAATATGTTCAGAGTTATGAAGAATTTAAATTTTATATAGCCTGGGAGCGTGGCACTGGCTACTTTTCCAAAAATTGATATAGCCTGAATCGTACAAAACAATTTTCTTAACCAATCTTGAAAGTTTAAAAGAAATCGACCATAGACTTTGGACATTATTGAAGTACAGACAAAACACAAAAAATGTGGGCGTGGCACCGCCCACTTTTCCAAAATTACATAAATCTTGACCAAAGGACACACATATCCAGAAATCATTAATTTAGACCAAATATGTTCAGAGCTATGAAGAATTTAAATTTTATATAGCCTGGGGGCGTGGCACCGCCTAATTTTCCAAAAATTGATATAGCCTAAATCGTACACAACAATTTTCTTAACCAATCTTGAAAGTTTAAAAGAGATCGACCATAAACTTTGGACATTATTGAAGTACAAACAAAACACAAAAAATGTGGGCGTGTCACCGCCCACTTTTCCAAAATTACACAAATCTTGACTACAGGACACACATATCCAGAAATCATTAATTTAGACCAAATATGTTCAGAGCTATGAAGAATTTAAATTTTATATAGCCTGGGGGCGTGGCACCGCCTACTTTTCCAAAAATTGATATAGCCTAAATCGTACACAACAATCTTCTGAACCAATCTTGAAAGTTTAAAAGAGATCGACCATAAACTTTGGACATTATTGAAGTACAAACAAAACACAAAAAATGTGGGCGTGGCACCGCCCACTTTTCCAAAATTACATAAATCTTGACCAAAGGACACACATATCCAGAAATCATTAATTTAGACCAAATATGTTCAGAGCTATGAAGAATTTACATTTTATATAGCCTGGGGGCGTGGCACCGCCTACTTTTCCAAAAATTGATATAGCCTAAATCGTACACAACAATTTTCTTAACCAGTCTTGAAAGTTTAAAAGAGATCGACCATAAACTTTGGACATTATTGAAGTACAAACAAAACACAAAAAATGTGGGCGTGGCACCGCCCACTTTTCCAAAATTACATAAATCTTGACTAAAGGACACACATATCCAGAAATCATTAATTTAGACCAAATATGTTCAGAGCTATGAAGAATTTAAATTTTATATAGCCGGGGGGCGTGGCACCGCCTACTTTTCCAAAAATTGATATAGCCTAAATCGTACACAACAATCTTCTGAACCAATCTTGAAAGTTTAAAAGAGATCGACCATAAACTTTGGACATTATTGAAGTACAAACAAAACACAAAAAATGTGGGCGTGGCACCGCCCACTTTTCCAAAATTACATAAATCTTGACCAAAGGACACACATATCCAAAAATCATTAATTTAGACCAAATATGTTCAGAGTTATGAAGAGTTGTAGTTTTATATAGCCTGGGGGCGTGGCACCGCCCACTTTTCCAAAAATTAATATAGCCTATGCTTTAACCCATGATCCCAAGAATATACTGTGAAAGTTTCATAAAAATCGGTTGAGTACTTTGGACGCCCATAAAGGACACACAGACACACAGACACGCAGACACACATTCATTTTTATTTATAAGATTGTAGTTTTATATAGCCTGGGGGCGTGGCACCGCCCACTTTTCCAAAAATTAATATAGCCTATGCTTTAACCCATGATCTCAAGAATATACTGTGAAAATTTCATAAAAATCGGTTGAGTACTTTGGACGCCCATAAAGGACACACAGACACACATTCATTTTTATTTATAAGATATGTATAAACAAATATCACAATTTCTTTTTATTAAACATATTCTGTTCAAAAGGCAACTTAAAATTGAACATATTCTGTTCAAAAGGTAAGTTAAAGTAAAACATATTATGTTCCAAATTAAACATATTCTGTTCAAAAGATAGGCGGGTATTAGACACAATTTGTGTAAAAGTTTACACTTAATTTGGTTGAAAACCAACAAAAATATCTAGAAAATTTGTTGTCTAATTTTAGGTCGATAATATTTGGTAATCTGTTGCCGACTATTTTCGACCTAATTTTCAGCAAAAGTGATTTAGACTGTATCTGCTGCAGTACTAGGGCTTAATATATCGATGTTAAAGTCACCCTAATTTATAGCGTTACTCGAACTTTCATCAGAAAGAAGACCTGAAAATTCTTCCAAAAAAGTTTGTATAGAAACCGCATGTAGTCTATATACACAAAAAAAGTATAAGTTTTGCTGAAAATGCTTAGAGAAACTTTTAAAATGTCAGCGCTCAAGATACTATAATTGAAATAATCACATTTGTAGGAACTACGAGTAAAAACTCCAACACCATCCGCAGGATACCGGTCATTAGTGTTTGCAAAAAAAAGTATAACCAGGTAAATAAAAATCTTGTATTTCATTCAAGTAAATCCAGATTTCCGAAACGAAAATTATATCTATACTATAATAACACTCTGGAAAAGTCGTGTCTGTACATTGAAAATTTATTTGAAACAAGTAAGGAAGTCTAAGTTCGGGTGAACCGAACATTAAATACCCAGCGTTAGTTTTCAGAACGAGATACAAATTCCATGACTTGGCAATGATATAGGCCCTGGAATCTTATTTGAAATTTTCTATATAAAGTAACCTGTACCCCAAATTTCATGCAAATACCTCTATTTTGACTCAAGTTATCGTGTACACGGACGGACATGCCTTAATCAATTCCTCTTTTCAACCTAAGAACTTTCACATATGAAACTCTATGGTGGGGTGCAATGAAGCCATACGCAATAACGCCATATGGCTTTATTTCTCAAACCAAATGGAAATAAGGCCATATGGTGATATTTCCAATTCGGTTAAATCGCAAAGCGAAATAAAGCCATACCGAAAATTCTCTCAAATAAGTAAGAAAGCCATAATATGGAGTTACGGAGGTAAAACTTAAAATAAATGGCAAGCAAGGCGGTATCGCGCCGGGCCTCAACGCGCGGTCGCAACGCCCGTCAGTTACGTTAATTCGCACCCAAAAAGCGAATTAATGTGAGTGACATTAAGACGCATGACCAAAAACGAATTAAAGTCAGTGCCGTTAATTCGTATAATATTTTGGCTTTAGTTCGCTTTGGACATGCGAATTAATGTCATTGAGGCATTTGGGTTTGAAATTCGAGGAAGTAGCGTAGCAGGCGAAAATTAGACTTAGGTCAGATCCCCAATTCGGGGAGTGATCCATGGTATTTATGTGCGGAACCCCTTTCCGCATTGGCGGCCTTCGGCCGCGTTTCAAAAAATAACCCTGGGCTACGCCATTCCAACTCCGGGTGTGTGCCATAGCCGTGGCTACCGCCACGGTGATGTCCTTCCGCGTGCCACGTTTCCCACTTTTTCACTTTTTTGGCTCAGCCTAATGTGCCATTACAACAACCACATGAAAATGACAGAAAATTGTGAACTTTAACTGCAAATAACTTTTGAACGGTTGAAAAAAATCTCATTTCAGATTCTAAATCTAGACGTGGATAATCGTTTACGTGGGGTACCGAGCGCTAATACACAACCAAAAATGTTGAGATATGTATCAGGAGACGCGCTTTGGTCCCAGGAGCATGAATATAACTCCGCTGAATCAATATTTTTAGTAGTTTGCGAGATATTTGCAGTTAAAGTTCAGAATTTTCTGTCATTTTCATGTGGTTGTTGTAATCACATTACCCTGTGAGAAAAGAGTAGGACGCGGAAGGACATCACCGTGGCGGTAGCCACGGCTATGGCAACCACCAGGAGTTGGAATGGCGTAGCCCAGGGTTATTTTTTGAAACGCGGCCGAAGGCCGCCAATGCGGAAAGGGGTTCCGCACATAAATACCATGGATCACGCCCCGAATGGGGGATCTGACCTAAGTCAATCCCAGATTAATTTTTTAAATCCAGGGATGAGGACTTTTATTCCTTTTAAAATAAGAGTCCGAAGAAAAAAGTTATTTCTGGACTTTTATTCTTATCCGGACAAAAATAATCAGACAACTCGGACTTTTATTTTTTCTGCTACGGCAAAGCTTTTTGAATGCATAATTCAGGAAAAACTAATTTTTTTGGTTAAAGGTATTGTGTGTCCTGAGCAGCATGGATTTTTTCCGGGGCGCTCAACGGTGTCAAACTTGACTATTTTCTCTGACGACTGCATCGCAGCTTTTCAGTCGGGATGTCAAGTTGACACAGTTTACACAGATTTTTCTAAGGCGTTTGACAGGGTTTCCCACGTCATCCTGATTAAGAAATTAGCTTTATAGGTTTCCATTCTGGGTTTTTAGCTTGGGTTGAATCCTACCTACAAAATCGCCGTTGCATGGTGGTTGTTGACAATGTTAGGTCCCTTCCATTCGTGGCCACCTCTGGTGTTCCACAAGGCAGCATACTGGGCCCTTTGTTCTTTGTGCTATTTATCAATGACATTTGCACCTGCTTCTCTTCAGTAAGGTTTCTGCTTTACGCAGATGACCTTAAAATATATTCACCGATCTATAACTTTCATGACTCAGAGTTGATGCAATTAGATCTGGATAAACTTAGTAGTTGGTGCATTGAAAATCGGTTGGCACTTAACATAAAACAATGTTTCCATATTACTTTTTCGAAGCGTGTCAACGTCATTAATACTTCATATCAAATATCTAACTCGCCTTTAACGAGGGTAAGTGAATTTAAAGATTTGGGTGTAATGTTTGACATGAAATTCACGTTCGCAAGTCATATTAATTTATGTATTGCAAAATCGTACGCCATGCTTGCTTTTGTGAGGCGGCATAGCTCGGATTTTACTGACCCGTATACGCTAAAGCTTTTATATTCGGCGTTTGTGCGTTCAAAACTTGAATACGCCTGTTTCATTTGGTCGCCGTATTATTATTGCCATATAGCAAGAATTGAACGGATCCAGAAAGTATTTCTACGCTTTGCCTTACGAAACTTACGGTTCACGGAGCCTATACCAGCTTATGAGGCTCGGTGCTTATTAATTAATCTTAAATCATTGCAGAACAGGAGATCTATTTTGTCTCTATCGTTCATTTTTGACCTGCTTAGTGGTACTGTGGATTGCCCCGTGCTTCTTGGGAGGTTACTGATTAACATTCCGGCCAGAGCACTTCGTAGCTCAGAGTTCTTCCATGTTGGTATTTTTAAGGCTCTTTATGTGCGAAATGCGCCAATTAATAGAGCCCTGATTGAGTTCAATAGAATTTTAAAACTCTCGGACATTGATTTTTCTTATTCGAAAGATCGCTTTTTAAGTAATTTAAATGGTTTTTATAAGTAAGGTAGTTTGTATATCATTATATTACGTTCTAGTCTTACTATGTTCAATATAGCCTATAAGAATTTCCTCAACTTGGCTAAATAAACAAATAAACAAATAAAAAAAAAAAAAAAAATTTTCTTTAGGGACACTATCTAACCCCGGACTTTTATGAGATCGAAAAAAGAATAACTTTTATTTTCCGTCCCTGTTTAAATCCCAGATTCATGATATCGCTCCGCCCATGTTTTGAAAATGGCAATAAGGCCATACTGGCTTTATTTCCATTAGCAATTGGAAATAGGGCTATATGGCTTTATTTCTCAAACTTATTGGAAATAAAGCCATATGGCTTTATTGCGTATGGCTTCATTGCACCCCACCAAACTCTATATCTAACTCGATTATTTTGCGCCGATACATAGTACCGTTATGTGGACAAAATTATAATACCCTTGTACTAGTACTAGTACGCTGGGTATAAAATTGACTGGGGATGACTTGGGGAATGGTATAGAGCTCGTCTAATCCATTTTTTAAATTTTTGTCTGTCTGTTTGAACTTAAGGATCTCGGAAAGTATAAAATGGATTTTGATGAGAGTTTCACTAATAGACTGCCTGAAGCTTAGGAAGTGACCTGCACTTTGTTTTGTCAAAATCGGAAGACAAACAAAAAAGATGTCCAAATTTTAAGGGAGGTACCTATGAAATTATTATTTTTAAAAAAGTTTATATGAAGAAAAATTCACTTACTTTGTCAAAAAAAATAACTAAGCATGCCTCTCTAAAATTTTTCTTTACTTTTTTTAAATTTCAGACAAATACAAAATTAATTGCATAGTTGCACTGCTGTCCTATGTGGGTATCAGCTTATCTATACCATAATAACACTCTAGAAAAGTCTAGTCTGTACATTGAAAATTTCTTTGAAAAAATGACTGGGGATGACTGGGGGAATGTTAAAGAGTTCGTCTGATCCATTTTTTAAATTATTGTCTGTCTGTTTTAATTTAACGATCTCGGAAAGTATGAAATTGATTTTGATGAGAGTTTCACAAGTAGACGGGCTGAAGCTTAGGAAGTGACCTGTTCTTTGCTTATCAAAATCGGAAGACAAACAAAAAAGATGTCCAAATTTTAAGGGAGGTACCTATGAAATTTTTTTTTAAACCAGCTGACCCGGCAGACTTTGTCCTGCCACATAACTATATACCAACTTGTCCATCGTCATCAGGGGATCGTACACGGTCTTAGTCTTGCAGTTCCCAATGGAATGCACCGTTCATCGAACGATTTGGTACTGGCAGTCACAATGTCGCATTAACGGTTCGTTGCGCATCTCGTCATTAACTTGAAGATCGAAATTCAAAGTCGTCATGCGAAATCTGTGTAAAATGTTGTCACCCATCTCGTTTTTATATTTGTTGTACAATGAGGTCGGGTTCGCGGTTATGATGATCGCAAACAATGTACATATTTGACTCACTGGTGCAGAAACAGTTGCAACGCCGAGATCGGAGTCCCAATGCGTATCGTTCTCGAGCCAATTCAAACGTTATCTCGTCGTTACATTTTCGACAAAAGCGGACAAGCGAACAATGGTTTGTTCCGTTCACTTTCATGACGATTGAACTGACGTTGTCATCTGGAGAACGACGCCGATAAAATGGATAACCGTCGATTCTAGTGATTGTGTCAGCCACCAACGGACGGGCGCAACGCTTTTGTGTAATTCCCGTTTTCCATGCACGGAGTCTGGGTTGTGGACTCGGCAAAGCCCATGGATCATGTTCGTTGTCACATCGGAATACAGCTCCGGATCAGTTTCTGGATCTAGTATTTCGGCCGAAATGATCGAACCAATATGATCTGGCCGGATCGTGTCTAGCATCCAAAGCAAAATGTATGCATGTGGTAAGCCACGCTTCTGCCAAAACCGTATGCTTAACGATGTTAGTCATGAGTACTCTGATCTTTTGTCTGAACACTCGTGCAATGATGTCATGTCGAGCGCTGGATGTTTCCCTTGTCAGCAACAGGTTCGTAATTTCGGGGCATTTCGGATTGCTAGTGAACATGATGAATAAATCCGGGCTTCCGTAATTCCGCACATATGTCATGGCATAATGAGCATACTCATGCAAAAACAACCGATGTTGGTTGCTTCTCCTTAAGTAGCGATGGCATCATGCTAGTGTAAGTATTCATCTACTCGTAACTTCGACTGATTGAAACGAATGAAAATGAGCGCTCTGTTTCGACCTTCACGCAGTACTGTTGAAACAATCGGCGATATCTCAACAAATGATTGTCAACATCCCGCTGAATCATCAAATGATACGAATAAAAATTCATTGAGCTGACCTTCTTATTCGTTTCTTTTCCTAAAATATGAATTCGAACTCGGTTGGAAAATAAAATAGAAGTGATGACATGAAAACAAATCTGTCTTTGGGTTAACCACAGAACATCAACGGGTATCGAAGTGCATAATATGACCGATGCTTCTCGTACACGGGCATCAATTGACCACCATCCGGAAGGTAGAGAACAATATCGCGAGATTCCTTTTTCTCGCCAACATTCAGCACTGCGACTTTATTAGAGCATTGAATTGCCTTGCATGACCTCCAGCGGGTCTTTTGATTTCTTAGTCGTCTGAAGTCATCAATGGACAATCTGACCAATTCATTATACTCATGCAGATGATTGTTCGATCATTTCACGTTTAGTTCAATTGCCGAATCACTAACAAAATAGACCTGAAGGAACTTATGGTCTTCGTTTGATAGTGATAACAAAGCTCCCGCTCGATGGTGAATCTGCCTTTGAATATGGATGTTTGGAGGCAATTTCGAAAAAAAATAACAATAATTTTTAATTGTGATAATAATGACACGTCATTACCTTAAAACTGGTGATGTCATTTGAAAGCATCCGTTATATTCTTGAGTATTCTCTAGAAAATGATTTGATTGGATTGTCTTTCCATAGAGTACCGAATACAACTGCTCTGGCGGGGAGTCAAAACGGGTAATTTCACTTTGGCACACAATAAGCCGGAGTTTTCTGATTAAAATTTCAATGCATTACAATGTTTGCATACGAAGTGAAGATCTTTGTAGGCTATTGCAGAATCGTATTCGAAAGCAGCGGGATTCAAACCTATATTTATGACTGGTGTTCTTCTAACAACATTGTATTGAATTTGAGGTGGTAACTGCGCAGCGTGAACTAGTAATATGAGCACGTCTTCATTCATTTTTTCTGCACGTTCCTCTTGCGTTTGATTATCACAGACATTCTGACTAATTTTTGAACGACATGTACGTCGTCCAAGGTTTTATAGTCTAATAGCAGGCATTAGTCAAGCAAATAACTCTAGCTAATATGCAATAAAGTCGTTTTAACTAATCCTATTAAAAAGAAAATTCTTAAAATATGTACTTACATACTTACTTAATGTATTGCAATACATGCCGCCAAGGGCGGATCCAGGATTTTTTTGGGGGGAGGGCACGAACGCCCAACATGCAAAAAAATCAACAACTGAAATATGCTTATTTTATCTTCACAAGTACACGGATATTAAGAACTTACATCAAAGTCAAAATAATAAAAAACAGCATTTCTGTTTATTAATAGCAGTTTTATTATATTCCATCCATGATTACATGTTTAATAAAGACAGTTTTCTTCTGTGTTTCCTGGTGAAAACGTCCAAAACTTCATCAGCCTCCATTTGTGCCGCAATATCTCCATGGATATGCATTTAAGCCAATCCATTCAAACGCTCTTCTGTCATGATGTTTCGAAGATATGATTTTAATCGGCGTAAGGTAGCAAAAGATCGCTCGGCAGTGCTGGTTGTCACTGGAAACGTGCACAGCAATTGACAAAGGGTTCTTATATTTGGCAGCATCGTGGCTCGTTTGTAGGCATCTGCTGGAGTTTCTGGTATATTTTCAGTCATCTGTTGCCAAATTTTTAGCTCTCCCTTTAAAGCTAAAAAACAAGGAAGATCTTCTTTATAAACTTCAGCACCTTGCAAAACATTATCTAAATCTTCGTCGTTAAAGTTATGCGACAGCAACTTTTGCAACTGTCCGATTCTTTGTAGAGGAGCGCTAGGGAACCTGGTTGACATTTCACTCAACATGAAGTCTAGAAATGGAATATAAACTGAAAGTCGGTAATATTCTTCAACTGATTCAGTCTGAATGTTTGATCGATTGATTTGACGACCGGTGGTTCTACGGACTGTGATTTCTCAAGTTCATTTGCAATGGCCTCAGCCTGGTCGAACAGTTTTTTAAATGTGTCATTGCTAGATTCACGCTGCCTCTGCAAACTTGCTGTGGTCGTAGTAATAAGCTGAACTGCAGAAAGTATGTCAATATCTTTGGCTTCAAGCGATCGAGATAAGGACAGGGTTATTCCTAAAATATCTGATAGGATCACCAAGCTTATTAGGAATTCTGACGAAGTTATGGATTGCAGCAAAGAAAATGGCAGTACAGAATTTGTTCTGCTCCCATATTGCTGATCAGGCATTTTTTGTAATATTGGAGGGAGACATGGCAACACGTCCATAAAGGTCAAAACCGCTTCATGCCTCTCAACCCATCTTGTCTCACACATTTTTTTTAACATATTTTGTTTGTCTTGTGGCAGATTAGATTGTATTTCTTCTCTAAGAAGATGTATTCGTTTGGCCGATTCACGGAAGAAAGTGGCAGTACTTGCTATAACCCCTACTGCATTTCTTACACTGGGTACGGTGCAGGCTGAGCTAATAGCCAAGTTAAGCCGGTGGCTTGCGCAGTGGGTAAAAAAGGCTAAGGGCTGAACATTTAATATACGTGCCTGAACACCTTTTAGTTTGCTGCTCATGTTTGCTCCTCCATCATAAACTTCACCACGGCACATTTTAATGTCAAGGTCATGCTTTTCTAATGCATTCAGAATAGTTTGTGCAATGCTTTCACCAGTGGTTTCGACAACTTCAATGAACATAAGAAAATCTTCCTTTATTTCGATTTCATCCACATCGAAATAGCGAATACTAATTGATAACTGTTCACAAACGGGAACATCTGTGGTCTCATCAGCCATAATGGTAAAATATTTGGATTTTTTAATTGTGGTCACTATTTTATTGCTGATCAACTCGCCACAGCATTCAATTAAGTCATTTTGTGTTGACTTACTTATATACGAAGCATTTTTAGCGCTTTGTCTTATATGTTCCTTAAGTATTTCATCCCCAGCATCGATTCGAAATTTGAGCAAAGCTCTAAAGTTTCCTTCCCCATGTTTAGAAGAGCTTTGCAAGTCTAATTCGCCGTTATCTCTGTGACCTCTCAAAGGTATGTTTTGCCTACCACAAAATATCACTGTCTTTATAATGGGAATCAGTTTTTTACGATTATTTTCGATTATTTCCCTTTCCTGGGATCTCATTTGGTCAACTATATCTAACGATTTTCCCTCCATCACCATCAAAAAATTTTGGGATGCTACCATGTTCGCTTTGTGGTAATTCGCGTTCTCATGGTGTGCGATCGTCTCAATTGCCTTTTTATATTTTACTAGTGGTTCCGACACCAGTCTTCCCAGCTTCACATCATTTGTACCCGCCTCACGTCGACCAATGAGCACACACACTTTGCATAATCCGCCGCCAGCAATTTTACTATATGCTAGCCATTCATGGTCCCTTAACCAGCTTTTTTGAAAAGACCGGTTCTTTTTTCCCTCTCTCTTCAGTGGAAACTTAAATTCTGCAGTAGGTTGCCAGGTATACTTCAACCACTGGTACCGTTCCTCATCAGAAAGCCCGCCTTGCCTGCCGAGTAGAGAACCTAAAATCATAAATGGATTAGACAATGCAGCAAAATTGTACGTAATTTATAAAAAGGAGAGAAAGGTAAATCTTGGCATATAGTACAATGGTGCGTTTCAACCTAAAATAACATGTGATAACGGTAATCTTTGCCGATTTTTAGTTAAAGTTTTATCTAACGGCTTATACTAAGTTCGCAAAAAAGTCCATTAAGGCTTCAAAAACACATTATTTTAATATCGTGTTCATTAGACTCGGCCAAACAAAAATAATAATTTGGGTGTGGTTGCTGAGTGACCTTGCTCAATCCGGACTCTTGCGTCCTCTTTCGTACACTCTGGGCAACGTGGGCTTCCTAGGCTCGCGGCAGAAAGAGAGGGAGCACCGGTGGGGCCACTCTGACGTATTTGGTTTAAGGGCTCACCGAGGTCTTTTTCGCAGCGTCTGTACACCAGGAGGTGCGGTTGCAAGCGGGCGTCTGTCTTGGATCAAGCGGCTCGCTATATAAATGTGTAAATTTACTTCAAAACCCCGAAAAAGGGTTGTGCGCTGGGTTTGGGACCAGCCACGTTAAAACCAACACCAATGAAACCAAAACCCCTTTCCGGGGAAGGATCCGCTGCCCGACTGGTTGATGTCCTCACGAACGCAAAGGCTGACATCACCGCCCTGCAGGAAATACGATGGACGGGACAAGGAAAGACGACCATCGAACCTTGTGACGTATACTACAGTGGCCAGACACACAGCAAATCGCGTGGTGTAAGACTACTAGCGTTCACCCCTGTGGACGAGCATCTCTTTCAACAAACATTTATCTGCGCCTATGCGCCGACCCTAGCTCCACCTAATCATGTATAGCTCAGGAATAAATTGAGCAATTCCAAAACCATTAATAACTTTTGTAATAATCCATCGATTTTCTTGGATGAAAGCTCATTTGGTTTGTAATAAAACAGAGCTTACAGAGAAAATTAATATCTGGAACAAAATTAAAAATATACACATTTTTTACATTTTTCAAAAAAAGGTAAAAATCCGTGTTGATTGCTCATTATCTTCGGTCCACAGGGCCTAGCGAAAAGTTTTGTATGCATGGCTTACAGAAAATTTTATTAGCTTTTAAAATTTTCAAACCGTTTTGGAATTTCTCAATTTGTTCTTTAAAAATGCTAAGAATTGGTATAAAGTTATAGGATGACAGCACCATTCTCACCCATAAAACTCGTGGTTAACCAAAAAGGGGCGTGGTACCTCCCATACAATCCAACTTTTAACTAAACAAAATTTCTAAACCCACAAGGATTACACTACTCACCTATATCCCGTTCCTGTAGTGCGTTGCTCCTTGAGGCTGTTGCCACTGATGTACTCGCCGGCTCGCGGCAATGTAATTGGACACCGCTCACTTTATCAGGAAGTACATCATTACACCTTTGCTTCTTCGGATGGAAGAACCCGCTTAAGTTTTGTTGTCTTTTTCTGGCACTCATTTTTTTAACAAAATCACTTACACACGATAGCACTAACAATAATCACTTTTCACAACTTTTCATGGACTATTTGACCAATCGAATAATTGATCACTTTTGTTAACTTGTAGCGCAATAAAATAAGAAAATAAAGCACTCCTGCGGCACAAAGGTAGTAGGCGTTGCGGTACAAATTCATATGAATTTTTATGCATCGCACTATGGGAATTCTTAATAAAACTTGTCTCAAAAATAAATTTTTCGCAAATCAAAAGAGTAGATTTATGTAAAGCATTATGCATGGTGCCAAAAAATTGTCGTTTGGAATTTTTTTTTTCAGTAGAGTGTTATAGCTATTGCTATGAATATTTGCTCAAACGATTTCGCGATGATCAACCCCTCGGAAATAGGCGTGGCAGTAACCCTTTTTATGCTTTACAAAATGGGAGATATGTAACTAAAATTAAGGTTTATAAATGAGTTGAAATACCTATATATGTATGAAAGGTTGGGAGTAAAAGTAAAAAATATGTTTAATGCAAGTGAAGCAAACCTTATAAAATGTTTGATACAATCACATAAATAAAGATTGTACAGTAAAAGTCAGGCTAATCGTTTTTTCATTAAAAGCAAGAGATATGTTTTATTTTTCCAACTATATTTCCGACTTTAAATGAAAAAAGCAATTTGTCTGACTTTTACTGTAGATACAATATTTTTTTACACTTTTACTTTAAATATACGTTTTTCATTTAAATATCCCAGCCTTTCATATGTATATGTCTACATATGAGGAACCTTATAAAGTAGTGTTATTCATAGTAAACTACAGAAATCCAAAAAAAAAATTAATTTTGCAAAAAACTTCACAACTAAACTTTGACAACTCGTTTTTGACCATTTGCCAAAATTATGCTGCGTTTTACGCTCGAAAAACTTTGTATGAAAATGGATTCTAAAAAGTTCCCTAAAAATTTGACTTTGAGGCAAGTTAATAATAATAATAATAATTGAGGCAAGTTTTTCCAAAATGTCCCATCGTGCGGAGGTCGCGTAGACTCGAATTTGAAATTTTAACAGCATTGCAAAAAAGAGTTGCAATTTAAAACCTTAAGGGTTATTGTGGGCAAACTTAGCAAACCTCATACACAAACCGTTGTTGTTTCAGTCAGATGTCGCATGAGCCGTTAACAAATATTGCCAATACCCACAAAAAATTCGTATAAGGGATTATAAGGAATAAGGTATACGGCTGCATCACATTATAATAAGTTTATCATAGTTCCTCTATGGCCTTACAACAATTCTTATAATAAGTTCATTATACTCACTTTTCTTTTTATAATATTGCCTAACTTACATGTTCTATCAGGCCTTATGCGAAAGGTTGTCTCACAGAGAGAGATTCTTTTAATTAATCTTCATTTAAGACTTACTTAATGACATAAGTAAAGAAAAAAATGTATATTATAAGTAATTTTGCATACAACGGAATTCGTTACAAATTTAAGGCCTTATATTACGTTCACGTTGAGCCATAAACTCGAGTTTATTGACAAAAACAATATGAATTAACAAAAAAAATCCACTTTTAATGGAGTTTATGGCCTAAATTGAACGTAGCCTAACCCTCTTATACATATATATACATATGTATATATTATATATTATACATATATATTTTAATAAGCTGTTATAATTCAAAATTTGTATGAAAATGTCATTGTAAAAAGATTTATAAACCCATTTCATTTTTGATGAATAGGGTTAAATTATGTAAGCCGTATAATCAAGCGATGTAAGGTTTCTAACTGAAACAAATTAAATTTTTGGTGGGTACCTACACATGCACCAAGGCATCCACACAGTACAAACCAAACGAATAATCAAAATATGTAGTTTGATGTTTGCGTTACACAGAGTTTTATATATATCTGAACCAATATGCAATAGATTTCGAAAATTCAGTGATTCTTCATCTATCTAATGGAATTTCCATACCTAGTGTACAAAAATACCGTCTGGGGGGCACGATTCCGAAAATGTTGCTAAATTCAATTATTTGTAGTCTTTTTCGACTAAAAATGCTCTGTGATGGAGTATTAACAGTACAAAAAAACCCGTCTGGGGTTGCACGTGCCCCCGTGCCCCACCCCTAAATCCGCCCTTGCATGCCGCCAATTCAAGAAGATAACCTCAGTTTTTCCACGCAAACTTAGTTTCTTAAAAAATTATCGAATTGATAAAAATCGGAATGGAATTTCAATTGATCGTAATGCTTGTACCGTTTATGACTATCTGAAATCAGAAAAATAAATCGATCATTACGAAAATCAATGTGCAAGACAAATAGCACATTTGTTTAATAAAAAATGACAGTGAGAATAGTGCACTTGTCAAATTACGAGCAAACTAAGCACTGCGTCATCTGTATTTATCTCGTTAATTTCTTAACTCATAATGCACGCAACAAGTATTTTATCACAATGGCATGAAACTATGCAATAAAATGCAAAATTTCGCCGAATATAATTAAACATTTTCACGTTTTTCCGGGTTTTCCATTAAAAGTTTTCTATTTTTCCAATCGGAAAGCGGTTCTGGGACAATTGCACACAACGTTCTATATTAATAATCAATTTTCGATTTCCCCAACCAATTTCCGACGTTTCAGCAAGGTTTTGCCAAACTTTTCTTTCGTAAAAACCTTGCTCAATTGATGAATTACTGTACTAGTACTAGTACAAGGGTATTATAATTTTGTCCACATAACGGTACTATGTAACGCGCAAAATAATCGAGTAAGATATAGAGTTCCATATATGAAAGATCTTAGGTTGAAAAGAGGGATTGATTTAGGCATGCCCGAGATATTGAGATATTTGCATTAAATTTTGCATACAGGTTACTTTCTGGCCAAGGTAGGTTGCTGGACGAAATCGAAAATTTTTTCAATATCGAAAATTTTGAAAATCACATAAATTGACATAACTTGAGTAAAAATGTAGATCTTCGCATGAAATTTGTTATACAGGTTACTTTTTGGCCAAGGTAGGTTGTTATTGAAAATGGACGAAATCGTATGATAACCACGCCCCCTTTTTCGATATCGAAAACTTCGAAAATCACATAAATTGACATAACTTGCGTAAAAACTGAGATATTCGCATGACATTTGGTACACAGGTTACTTTCTGGCCAAGGCAGGTTGGTGTTTGAAATGGGCGAAATCTGATATTCACCACGCAACCTTTTTTGATATAGAAAATTTCAAATAAGATTCTAGGGCTTATATCATTGCCAAGTCATGGTATTTGTATCTCGTTCTGACAACTAACGCTGGGTATTTAATGTTCGGTTCGGGTTGTTATGTATATAGATAACACTCTTAAAAAGTCGTGGCCGTACTTTGAAAATTTCTTTGAAAAAATGATTGGGGATGACTTGGGGAATGTCATAGATTTCATCTGATCCATTTTGAAAATTATTGTCTGTCTGTTTGAACTTAAGAATCTCGAAAAGTATGAATTTGATTTTGATGAGGGTTTCCCTTATAGACTGCTAGAAGCTTAGGAAGTGATCTGCACTTTGCTTTATCAAAATCGGAAGACAAACAGAAAAGATATACTAATTTTAAGGGACGTACCTATGAAATACTTTTTTTTTCAATTATGTGGGTGTATATGTAAGCCTAAAGTCTTAAAATACATCAACAGCTCGGAATTTTACAAATGTATATAAAACATATATCTAATACAATTCCTGTAAGAACGAGAACTGCGACCTGGTGACTGATGTTCAGAGAATACTAGAGATATGGAGGGATCACTCCTCTGCCCTTTTAAAAGGAGAAATTGAGCAAGAAACCAGAGAAGTGCTCGAACCCGAACCCACATCGGAAAATGCCGAAATTTAAGTCCTACAACCCGACTATAATGAGGTACGAATAGCAATATCTCGGTTAAAAAACAATAAAGCAGGTGGCGCTGATGGTTTGCCTGCGGAGCTATTCAAGCATAGCGGCGCGGAGCTGGTAAGGCGCATGCACCAGCTTCTGTGCAGAATATGGTCGGATGAATGCATGCCCGAAGATTGGAATCTAAGTGTTCTCTGCCCAATCAACAAGAAAGGTGATCCTGCAAATTGCACCAATTATCGCGGAATCAGCCTTTTGAATATCGCATATAAGGTCTTGTCAAGCGTATTGTGTGAACGATTGAAGCCTGACGTGAACAGACTGATTGGACCTTATCAGTGTGGCTTCAGAGCTGGAAAATCTACCATCGACCAGATTTTTAAAATACGCCTAATCCTGGACAAAGCCCGTGAGACAAGCACCGACACACACCACCTCTTTGTTGATTTTAGAGCCGCTTTCGATAGCACGAAAAGAAGCTGCCTATATGCCGCTACGTCTGAATTTGGTTTCCCCGCAAAACTTATACGACTATGCAAAATGATAATTTGATGTTGGAGAAAATAATACATTCTGCAGAACTTAACCGCGCTGGAAAAATATTCTATAAAAGCGTGCAACTGTTAGCATATGCTGACGACATTGACATTATCGGCCTTAACAACCGCGCTGTAACCTCTGCCCTGAACGAGGGCAAAACGAAGTACATGCTGTCATCAATCATAGAGTCGGCGCATTCGCGCCTTGGCACCCACGCCACTGCTGGCAGCAAAAAGTTCGATATAGTGAAGGACTTCGTTAACCTTGGATCCAGCATTAACTCCAACAATAATGCCAGTCTAGAAATCCAACGAAGACTTACTCCTTCAAATAAATGCTACTTTGCAGGAAATTGAAAAGTAAAGTCCTCTCTCGACGAACGAAAATCACACTCTACAAGTCACTCATCGCTCCCGTCCAGTTATATGATGCAGAGGCATGGGCACTAGCAACATCTGACGAGGTGGCATTGGGCGTATTCGAGAGAAAAGTTCTTCGAAAGATTTGTGGGCCTCTACGCGTTGGCGACGGCGAGTACAGAAAAAGATTTACGGAGACGTCGTCATAGTACAGCGCATTAAAACGTGGCTAGGCCACGTCGTGCGAATGAACGAAGCCACTCCAGCCCAAAAGGTATACTTATCGGCACCCGCCGGCGGAAGCACAGGTAGATGAAGACCACCACTCCGATGGAAGGACCAAGTGGAATCCCGCCTTCGATGTCGTGGGATCTCCAATTGGCGCAACAAGGAAATGACTGGCGACGTTGGACGGTCAAAATCGCTCAGGCGGTTAGATGGCCATTTAAAGAAGAAGAAGAATACAATTTTATTAAATTCGTTTTTGGCGACCTTGAGGTCCGAAATTTGTTATTAAAAACTCAAATTTTTTTTATGTTATTTTTAACCGATATATTTTGATAACACACGGTGATCGTCTTCAGGGTGAGCAAAAAATAATAAGCGCAACATATAAACTTAATAATAATTTACATTTACATATTAATTTGTTTTAAAAACATTGCATACATTTAATTCACGTCTGCACCTGCTGACATGAAATTTTTCACTGCACAGTGATACAGTAGGATGACTCTGCTGAAATTACATCCTGGAGGTGAAATTTTCAGAGTCGAAATTAATTGTAGTATGCAATAACTTGTACTCACGGTTGCATTAGAGCACCAAAACAAAACTTAAGGAGTATACTACTTACAATTACTATTTTCACTTTAAAAACTCGAAAATACACAAATAAAATAGTGCTACCAAAAAATAAAAAGTAAATACACTCATAAAGCGACCTAGCTAAGATTAAGCGTGTCCAGTTTGCTGACCTGGGTCGGATCACGGTCATAATTTAACAGGAACGATGCGGATCAGCTGCATGAGAGTTGTTTGTGTAAATAAGTGTGTATACATATGGATGTTTGTGCTACTAAGCAAATAAGGGTTGGCTGTGTCAAAAAATCTACTACAAAAAATCTACTACTGCGGATCCGAAATTGACCCAGAAAAATATCAAGATCAGAGCATTGTTGTTGCATTTACATGCAAAATTTTATACAGGTCTGGGTTTGTGTTTAACTGGAACACACCAATTGTTTATCTAGTCAAGTGTAACACGAAACGGTATTTGAAAAATTCGCTATAAAATCAAATTTTTTTTTATTGTTAAAAAACCGTTATTCCATGCTGGTCGCCACATAAAAGTTCCTAGAAGCGCTATTTTTGAAAAGACTTAAATTTTTCCAACGGTTTCGGAAAGTTTCTTAATAAATAAACATTAAGACACTGTTACCAATATACAGTTCCGGAATATCTTCCACATGAGCTGCACTATTACTAATAGGTAACACGTACGACTTAGCGGGATTCAGACAAAGACAATTATCAGATGCGATTGCCGACAGATCACTGTTAACTTTGAAACATTAATCCTCAACGAGCCCAACACGATTGGGCAAATACAATTGAATATCATCTGAATAAGCATGCAATTTGTCATACTGACACACAGACAATACATCAATTACAAAAATACTAAACAACATTGGAGACTATCCTTTGTGTTCTTCCAGAAAGGTAGCTTGCCATCAGTTTAAGATAGCTGTCCGAAATCCAAATTAATATTTCAGCTTTTTACAAAGGAGGTCATGATCCTCCAATTCAAATGAACTAGAAAAGTCCAGGAGACAAAGGAGCTTAAGGTGGCCTTCGTCGAAGTGTTGTCTGGTGTCATCCATTGTTTTTACCATAGCTGTAGAACAGCTGTGTTTAGGTTTAAGCCCAGATTATAATGGGGATAACAACTTATTTCTTTTGATAAAGGTAGATTTGCGTTGTCATCAGGGACTCACACACACACAAAAGGCTAGCAGAATACTTATTGGATTAAAATCACTAGGGTAGTGGGAATGTTATTTTTTTGCACTGGTATGATAACAGCTTTCTTCCAATTCGTAGGAAAGTGCGCATTGGTTAAACAGTGATTTATAACATAGTATGTTAGAGGCCCCAAGACAAAAGGCAACACTAATTTAACAAACCTTCCCTGCAAACCACTGCTAACCACATTTTCCAAAAGTACCAACACATATGCATTTTTAGATTCCCATATTTCCAAAATTTTGGAATGATTTTGTTAACCTTAGGTGACCAAAAAAAAATTGCTCTAAGTTTTATCAAAAGATGTGCCCATAAGTAACAAACATCTATGCTAGGGTTAATGTGCACAAGAACTGTGAAAAAGAGAAAACCTTGCTGATTTTGTAACATTCATTATGTTATGAGTGCGAATGAAACAGCAAGAGCTTTTCAAAAATATCCCAAAATCAAAACTTCAGCGCTATTGTCAAAAAAATATTCAATAATTTTTTCTCAAAATTCAAAAGAAAAAAATTTAAAAATCGCGAATAAAACTTAAAAGTACGTAAATGTTATTACAATAACTAAAAATATTTAAACTAAATGTACTTAATATAAATATAAACCAACAAAACCAATTGGCAACAAAGATTCAGGTAAGTTATTCATTTACCATGAAAATAAATTATATTAATCTCCCCTTATGTGTCCCTACCACTATGTATCCCTAAATTTGTGAAAGTGACTAGCGGTACTAACACTGCACAGCTATGCGCAATCCCCAGCGTCGTCACTACCCCCTTTCGACAACACCTACCATGCATACACTGGAGGTTGCAGGCCTGCCAAAATACCACACTCAAAACAGCTAAGGGACGTATCCTTATGTCACCTGAACACCACCTGGCTAGTGAGGCAAATATGCTCGGAACTAAAAAGCCCAACGAAATGTTGACTAGGGAACTCGTGTTTAATTGTCATAAGCCTCATCTGAAAATCCACCTCTCAGGAGAATAAGGACACTTATTCGTAGGATTACGATGAAAGCAAATATTTCCGCCGTTCCGTCTAAAGGCGCACAGGCAGGCCCTTAACGTCATCCTCATAGAGCCGATAAACTCCTTTGTGAGCTCCCGTCACATGGTTATGCCATATGGACATATACATATGTACGTATTACTTCTGAACTTTCGGAATTGCTATACGTAATGCATATGCACAATGTGTTTATTGTATTGAAGGAAAAATATGTAATTTTTCGGACAGATCATTTTCACTGCACTGATTTTTCCAATAAAACCGACCCATTTTCGGTACCGATGAACACTTTTTTGCGTATGTTGTCTACGGCTACGCTTCAGACAAAAATAAATTCTCCTGATGGTGTTAATCGTTTAATATTCCCGTAATATTTCAATATTTTTTCAACTAATTCGCAATAACATTATTTACATAAACTTTAATTTCATTACAGAACACGAATCATGACGGGTAATTTCCACCGACCAACCAACCAACATGTAATTTCCTTAAAGGCTTATTACTGACCCTTTGGCCTAATCAGGGAGATGAAAGAAGGCGGCACTATTAGGTTGCGAGTCTTCGGTAAATATGTATTTACACGTAACTTTTTTTTCGAGCTATAATATGTTATGTTCTCTTTACAGATGAATACGGTTCAGTGCCTAATATTTATCGGATTTTGCCGAGTGGAGTGTCAAAAGACACGTCATGACCCCAGCATTATTAACCCGAATGCGATGGGTCAATAGGGGTCTTTTGACACCCCACTCGGCAAAATCCGATATATATTAGGCGGTATTTGTTTAATTTGGCACTCAACTACTAATAAATTAGCTAAAAATATGATAGGGGTATCAAAAGACGCGCTTTGACCTCAGGATCAATGATCCGAAGTCGAAATTCCATTTTTTTGTTCCAGTGAAAAGTTATTAGTGAAAAACCGAAAATTTACCTGGGTCAGATCTTCAATTCCGGGCCCGATCCATGTTTTTTATGTGCAGAACACCTTTCCGAGTAGGCGGCCTTCGGCCGCGCTTCAAAAAATAACCCTGGGCCACGCCATTCCAACTCCGGGTGTGTGCCATAGCCGTGGCTACCGCCACGGTGATGTCCTCTTTTCTCACAGTGTTATTTGTGATTACAACAACCTCATGAAAATGACAGAAAATTCTGAACTTTGATTGCAAATATCTCTTCACTGGAACAAAAGAAATGAAATTTCGACCTCGGATCATTGATACTGAGGTCAAAACGCGTCTTTTGACACCCCTATCATATTTTTAGCTAATTTATTAGTATTTGAGTGCCAAAGGAAACAAATACCTATTAGGCATTGAACCGTATTCTAGAATGGTACTGCCACTAGTGGCCCAATTTCATAATAAACTCATAAACTCACGTCTGGAATACCAAGTAAAAGGGGAGAATGAACATCCAAAACAATATTGGGCCTATACAAAATGCAACATCGCAGCACCATCACATACTGCATATATTTTATCGCCTCATCCAACTTCTGCAGGTACGGTGCTAGAAATGCTATTATCGAATCAGCCTATGTATAATCCAGCATAGAAATTATAATGAGACACTGCTAAATTAATTTTTCAACAGCGAATCATAACAAAGTTTTGCATTTGCAAGCAGCTGTTTTTTATGATATGGATTGAGTTCATCGATCCTTTGAAAAGGTATCGATAACGTTCACGCATTGATCTGGTTTAAACACCAGTTATGTAAGATCCATCCTACGTCAACTGCTGAAATGCCTTAAAAAATTTGTTAAATCATGTTTTCGTTTTGCGAATATTTTTAATATTGGATGTTGGTGTTAAGATTCAACAATTGGTTAATGATTACAACTTTTTTCGGACTATGTTAACATAAAACTCGTACTCAAGTCTTTGAAAAACACCTGTCATCACAAATATTCGCAAAGAGATAAACATATTATTACTAGTGATCTACTTTTTTTTCTAATATTTAGTATAATGTTTATAATGTAAATACATGTTTTAATAAACATCCGTTTGAATAACTAAGTTATAAAAGAAAACATTGTAAATACTGCTTTTTATGCTACTGTATAAATTCTATTTTTTCTCTCGTAGTTATTTTTCTTAAATTACATAATTTTACTTAAACCTTAAGCTAAGAATGGTTTTTATAAAAAACTTTGTTAATAAACAATCTTTGTTACATGAGCTTCTTTAACATATATACAAATGTCAAGCTTAATAGTTAGGATTAGAAAACCATATTTCTTTTAGTTGATATTAGTTTTAATATATTAAGAAACTATCAAGTATATATACATATGTATATTGTATATTATAAAATACCAAATTAAGCTAAATTAAGCTAAAATAAATTAAGTTTCATAAACTCTAAGAATGTAATCAAATTCTAAGCTTATTATTAACCGAATCGTACTGTTTAAGTATGAAAAATTACAATAATTATTTAATATTAATAGCGATTGCTAAAACAACTACTACTTATTGTTCATTATATTCATAATAATTAATTTAGTACATTTAAAATGCAATTATTAGGTTTTAGCTATTTTTTCCCCCAAAACCTGTTAAAATTTTTAAAATATAGGAATATTTAGCTGTAATGTGATTTATTCCAATGTATTACAAAATAATTTCAAAAAAATATACAAATATTTAATCAAAATGATGCATTTTTGTGCAATTTATTTGGAAAAAATGTGTAGGTATCTCCATTTGACAATAACCACTTCAACTGGCATTTCATTAACCAATTCAGCTAATAATATTAACCATATTTTAGCCACTTCGATAACCAATTCAACAGATAATATTCACCATATGTTAGCCAAAACAAAAACCAACTGAACGAATATTTCGGCCCACTATTTAGCCAAAACAAAAACCATTTGAACAACTATTTCCAACTAGGTGTTAACCAAAGCATTAACTGGTTTTGGAAAGGGAAATTTTTTAAGACTGGAAGTATTGAAAAGAACAGCTATAGTTTTTGTTAATGGGAGAGTTCGATAAGTGCAAGGGAGATGCGAAGTTACACATATGGTTAAAATCTTCACGCCGCCTGAACAAAAATAGCCACTTTATAGACCATATGAGAAATTAATGAAACCCACTATTTAGCTACATTGGTAACCGATATGTGGTTTGTATGGTTAAGGGTTTAATTTTATTGATTTAATCATTGTGAGTGATTTTAAAACGTCAGACACCGAATTGAAATTTCTCATTCGAACTGAAATGATTCAGAAGTGTTTGAGCTGGGTTCCTATTCATACTTCTACTAGCGCTAGTAAAATAATCATCTAGTACATTGGAGATATTTTGCACTCAGCCTCAACTTTTCCATGCACATTAAGCTTCTTAAGATTGTTCCAAAGATCTCTGGCTCTGGTTCAGCTTGGCATCGTAGTAACGTCGCTTTAAAGCTCTTGTAATACAGTCGCTTTGTTTCTTGCAATTTTATACATAAATAAATTAAACTGGTATGACCAGTCGCGACCACGACAGTCGGGCAGTACCGCAAGGGAGTACCGGATTCATATCCGGCCAAGGACTGTTATTTCGACAACACTCCCCAAAACTTTCGGGGAGTAATATTATTGTTAAAACAACAACAATAATTTTGATAGCCGACAAGACATGTTCACGGACTTGACAATACGAATAGGGACGTGTTCATTAAACAATTCAGAAAGGGTTTTATTTAAAAACTCAAGTTTTTCGTCTACACTCTCAAGGAACCAACATTCAGTCCAGTCAACATTCGAGAAACTGGCAAATAGTTCACTAACAGTAACAGACTTCAAGTCATGATATGCAAAAGTACTTCTATTAGGTGGACACATCTAGTGAAGAAAATAGTAGGTCAAGATCCCATATAACAGGCATTTGGTCAAACTTTATCTGACCATGTTAGATGTAATAATGAAATCCAGCAGGCTAGGACTAGATTTGTTGGTATATCTTGTTGGTAAGAGTATGTTAATTAAAGTAAGTCCTGCTGCAGACACATGGTCCAGTAATTTGATTGCATGGGAGTCATTTAAAAGAAGAATAACATTAAAATCACCACAAATAATAGAACGCTCATATTCAATCAAATACGTAGACAACTCATGAAAAAACGAGTCTAACACAATAGTATTTTAGTAGCATTATCTGAAATTTCAGCAATAATAAATTCAGTGTCGGAGTTGTCTGATACTGCTAAAGTTCTGATTGATAGTGTAAACCTGAAATAAATTGCTACGCCCCCACCCTTTTTCTCTATTCGATCATGTCGGATCAGACTGAAATTTGGAATGCTGGAATGAAAATGATACCGCAGGGTTAAAAGAAGTTTCTGAGCCACAGATGACGTCAACACCTGAACTTTCAAAAATATCCCTAACGTAATCCAACTTCTCACCATTGAAGTGCATCACATTCAGCCCATTAGACATATGATATTAATTAAAATCTTGTGGTTATTGCTAAAGTTATTATTAGTGCTGGAGGCCAATATTCTAGGGGGCTTAAATTCATCACACAGACTTTATGAAGAGAAAACCACAAAAAGCTTGCAATACAAAAACAAGACCGCAGCAGAGATAACATATGATTGAAATTAAACAAAAGAATGAAGAACAAGAACGAAGTGTGAAAGGAAAATATTTGAGATTTTTATAGGGTTAGAAGGAAGAAAAAACATGTGATAGGAAAGTATACAAGAGAAAAAAACCTGATGTCAAATAAAAGTTAAGTCATAATATTAAATTTAAAGTTGTTGCCGGACATTCAATATGTTCCTTGCTTATCACCCATACGACATCAGCTTGCAACCCGGAACGAACATTCAATTTGCCTTTTTCAGCTGGAGCGCAAAAACTATTTTTCGACAAACATTCAATAATTTAAATGGGCTGGTCATTTTCTCAATGTCATTCCATTACCATTCGCCTTTGTAAATTTGGTGGGGGTTTTAATTTTGATATGCATTCGCATACATTTTTCGCTAAGATAAACATATTAGCTGAAACAGATACCCACCCCATCTTATAATCTTATAAATAACTAGTAAGGAAGTCTAAGTTCGGGTGTAACCGAACATTAAATACCTAGTAGTGATCTGTTGCGTTATCCCAATTAACTCAGGTCTATTTTAATACCTGAAAAGGTGTTATAAAACAACTGATTGTTTTCGATTAAAAACACTTCTGTTGTAAGTGTTTATTTATTTATTTATTTATTTAATGCGATAGTGGTTGTACATGTAAGACAACAGTCTTTTAAAAGTACATCAACTTAAGTTAAATGACATTATATTATTAACATTATAAAATTTAATAGCACTTATGAAGAACAATTGTAATAAGAAAAGATGAAATAAATAAATAAGAAAAATTAGATGTACATGAGTGTCTTCGAATAGGAAGTATGCAGAGAAGATAGAACATAAAGTAATGAAAATGAAATGAAGATAAAATAGTAGATACAGATAGAAAGTAGTTAGTTACTATCATACTCATTACGACGACTTTAAGTAGTTAAGTATATTTGCCTTGTAGTTACTCCTATTTAGTAAAGATTTAACGGATTCAGGGACACTATTCCAGAGCCTCACGGCGTTGATGAAAAAAAGCCTTGATGATGACAGGTAGGTAAATCTGGGTATATTTAGATTGTGCAGCCTCGCAGATCTCGTCAGATTTAACTTCTCATATAGATAACTTGGAGTTTTCCATTCTAATAATTTGTATATATATATAAATATATGCATATATGCAGTTTCTAGCAGCAAGGTAATCATTTACACTGCAACCAAGAATCTCATTCCTCCATAGGGATACGTGTTCGAACTGTTTTATACCATACACATACCGAGTAACATTATTAAATAAAACATTAATTTTGTGAGCGGAGATTGAGTCCAGTAGTGCGATTCTGTAACTTTTAACACCTCGCCGAGTGTTAAGCTTGTCGCCGAATTTTGGCGTTTGCTCTTAACGAAAGTGCGATTCTGTAACTTTCCTTAACACTTTTTAGTGTTAGCTGTTTTATGTATGTATATCTGTTAAAATTGAGGGGAAAACTGCACTCATCTTAAGTACAGCATTTGACAGCGCCGACGTTCATGTCGCAGTAGCGCAGGTGATAGGCGTTCGGACTACAACGTGCGCGTCGCGAGTTCGGTTTCATGTTCGGAGAATTTATTTTCCATAACTTTTAACACCACAAAATTTTTTCGCGTTAACTAAGGTGTTAGCTAACACTTTTCGGTGTTAAGGGAAGTTAACGCTAACACTTGGCGTTAAAAAAGTTACAGAATCGCAAAAAGTGTTAAAAATGGTGTTAAGCGAAGTTAACGCTAACACTTGGCGTTAAAAAAGTTACAGAATCGCGCTACAGCTTACTATAAACAAGTTCGGCGTACGTTATATGGGGCATGATGAGCTGTTTAGCTAACTTGCGTCTAGTTTCTATTGGTGTAAAAGAAACAGACATTATCAATCTGTGTAGAATACAGTACACACTACTGACAATATTATTGACGTGATCTGAGCAGGTCAACCTCGAGTTAATGACAAAGCCCAAGTTTTTAATTTTGTTGGTAATCCGCAGAACATCAGTACCAATAAGCAAGTTTGGAATATTATCTACATGGACTACGCTATGGCATATTGGCAATACAACTGACTTAGACGCATTAAGACACAAACAGTTATCACTTGCCCATTGTGAAATAGCAGACAAATCACTATTTAATTTGAAACATAAATCCTCAACCAGGCCAATACGACTAGACAAGTACACCTGAATGTCATCAGCATACGCATGTGCATTAACATATTTACACACTGAGAAAACATCATTGACGAATAAACTGAATAAAAGAGGTCCCAGTACAGACCCCTGGGGAACACCAGCCGCCACAACCTTAGATCTAAATGTACTCCTTCCCTTCACCTTTTGCACTCTTTCACTAAGATAACTCATCATAAGTTTTAATGCATTTTCTGAGAAGCCAAAATAGTGTTTAAGTTTTAGATGTAAAATATTATGACTAACCATGTCGAATGCTTTGGAGAAGTCTAATAGACATAGGAGTGTCAGTGATCCATCATCAAAGTTTATTCTAATATCGTCAAGTATTTTCATCATTGCGGTGGAACAGCTATGTTGCGGTCTGAAACCTGACTGCAGCGGGGATAATAAATTATTGGATTTAATATAAGCAGAGATTTGAGATGCCATCAGCGATTCACATACTTTTCCCAGTGCTGGAAGTATACTTATAGGCCTATAATCACCAGGGGTTAAAGGCGTACTTTTCTTGGCTACAGGCAGTATGATCGGCTTTTTCCGCTCAGCTGGGAAGCAAGAGGTTGTAAAACAGTGGTTCATAATGTGGGTAATGGTGCTCAAGATGAATGGCAGAACAAGTTTAACAAATTTTAAGGAAATACCATCATCACCAACAGCATTAGATCTGATATCCAAGACAGCCTTCATCACATCACCTTCACTAACTCCTACAAATTGAAATTTATTTTCGAAAGCAGTATGATTCCGACCTGAACTCAAAGTATGAACAAAAGTTTCACTACTACCTGAGACAGCAAATAAATCATTTAGCACATTGGGATCTATGTCACATTCAGGCTTTAGACTACCATGGACTTTCAGATTTTTTAAGTTTCGCCACAGGTCCTTAGAAGGAAGCAATGGATTTAACTTAGTTCTACAATATTTGCTCTTCGCTTGCCTTATAAGTAACGTGGCTTTGTTCCTAGCAGTTTTGTACTCAGACCAGGTTTGATCTGTCATTTTACTCTTCCATTGTTTATATGCCTTATTGCGCAGTTTTATAGCCAAATGCACTTGTCTATTGAACCATGGACAAGAAGGGTTGTCAGTAGCCATACGGAGAGGAACATGATTTTCAAATAAAATAGACAACTTTTCATTAAATAGACGAAGTTTTTCATCCACTGAATCGCAGAACCAACAGTCATTCCAATCTACATTTGAAAGACTCTGATATAGCACATTAAAATTTATGGACCTAAAATCCCGATACATAAAATTACTTTTAACAGGAGGGCGATTAAACACAACATCAACTGTACAGAATATTAGGTCATGATCAGAAACAAAGGATAACTGGTCAAATTTCAGTATATGATCAACGCTAGAAGTGATATAATAATCTAAAAGGCTGGGATTCACATTTTGTGCAAATCTCGTTGGCAAATCTTTGTTAACTATAGAAAGGCCCATTGCAGTAACATGTTCATGTAGTTTGTAGGAAAAAGAGTCATTTACGAGGAGGTTCACATTGAAATCACCACAAATTACATAAAACTCATAATCAATAATAAACATCGATAGTTCTACAAAAAAGGAATCCAACGAACAGCACTTACGGGGATTATATACACACGATACTAACATGCTTTTAGCTCCATCTGAAATTTCAGATATGATAAACTCAGTATCCGTGGTAGTGGACTTAGCCAGAAGGCGTATTTTTAGCGACGACCTGCAATATATTGCCACACCTTCCCCTCGTTGGTTACATCTATCGTGACGAATAAGGCTGTAGTTTGGGATACCGTAAACAAAATCTGGAACAGTGGGGTTAAACCAAGTTTCTGATACACAAACTACGTCTACCAATGATCCCTCGAGTATGTTTCTAACGTAGTCTAGTTTATCTCCACTAAGACTCCGGGCATTAAAATGAACTACATTAAGACCACGAGACAGCTTACACAATATGTCTAGCACAATCTTATGATTTTCATCAACACCTGCGACCCTATTGCTAACTGGGTTTACCAGCATTAATCCGCGTAAGGATAAACACAACTAAAACTAAGCAAGTACATAATGAGCGTAGATGAGTACAAAGATGTTGAGAAAGAAGCTACAATCAATAATAAGACAATTAGAAATTTCACAGAAAGAAGAGAAGTGCGAGTAACCATACAAGTAAAAAGTAATGAGGCAGCAGAAGACAAAGATAGAAAGTATTGAGAAGTAAAGAAACAGCAGAAGACAAGGAGAGAAAGTGTTGAGAACCTATAAAACAAACAGTTTTTACTTAAATGTATTAGTGAATACGTATGTCAACACTTGTTTTCTTATAGCTACGCTCTAATCCCAATAAGAGCATTAACCTCAGCTTTGCTGGTCACCAATTTGGCCTCTTCGCCTGGCTTAACACGAACAAAAACTTTGCCACGGACAGAGAATGTGGTAAATTTAATTATTACTAAATACCAAAATATAAATAGTTTTGCATGGGGCTTATGAAAGGTATGAAAATAAACAAAATTAATAAAAAAGAAGGCAATAGGTAGTTAACTACTTTCCCGTAAATCTTGCTTGTTTGTAATTCGATTTGCATAAGTTTTTGCAGGAGTATACTACATACTATTGCGAAGCATCTCACTAACTTCCATTGAAATACCTTCTTGAAATTTCAAGCAATCGCTTTTGAAAATAACAGACCTTTTTTGCTGAAAAGTGGGCGGCGCCACGCCTACTTCAACAAAATCCACAAAATTTTTTTGCAGTTTAGTTTTTCTTAAAAAGCTTATTAAGTGTGTAAAATCTTATATATATAACTTATACAGTTATGGAAATATCGCGATTTTAATTTTACGAAGAAATTTTTTTGAACTGTGTTCAAAAAGTGGGCGTGTCCGTTCACCGATTTTGTTTATTTTTACAGCAAAGAGTAAGCTTTATATGTTGAATACTTTCTGTAAATATCGTTTCAATAAGTCAATTTTTACCGGAGTTATGGCATGGAAAGTTTTATGGAATAATCCCCCATAAAGGGGCGGGACCACGCCCATTTTCCAAAAAATTTGTGTTTTCGGCTTTCTTTGCCCACGAACACTTTAGAGGTGAAATAGAAATGATATACAGCTAGTTTAAGCAAAGTTATAGCATATTCAATATATCTATGATCCTTTTCAAAATCTTTCGTATAAAATTGGGCGTAGACCTAACCCGATTTCGCTAATTTTTTTTCGAAATATTGCCGGTATTAATAGAAATATGTGTGCTGAATTTTATTTTGCTATCTTGAGCGGTGTTTGATTTATGATTAATAATATTTACAAATTTGACTTAATCAAAAGTGGGCGGTGCCACGCCCTTTTTTAAAAATTTCTTCAAAAATTTATTTTTTGCCTTAACGCTAAAGTACACACCCAATTTTATCTTTATAGGTGTATTATGTACTGAATAATCCCTATTTTTATATTTTCGAAAATATTATATAAAAGAAAGTGGGCGTGGCTTTTAACCGATTTTGCCTCTTTTCAATAGCGCTCCGAGATAAGTAAAAAGGAACCTGCATACAAAATTTCATTGAGATATCTCAAGATTTACGTGTTTACAGACGGACGGACGGACGGACGGACATGGCTTAATCAATTTCTCTTTTCCTCCTGAACATTTTGATATATATTAGTCAATATCTATCTCGATTCGTTTATGCCGTTACATACTACCGTTAGGCGAATGAAGTTAATATACCTTGTGTGCGAAGCACTACTAGGTATAAAAATGAATGTGTGTCTGTGTGTACTCAACCGATTTTTATGAAATTTTCACAGTATATTCTTGGGATCATGGGTTAAAGCATAGCCTATATTAATTTTTGGAAAAGTGGGCGGTGCCACGCCCCCAGGCTATATAAAACTACAATTCTTCATAACTCTGAACATATTTGGTCCAAATTAATGATTTTTGGATATGTGTGTCCTTTGGTCAAGATTTATGTAATTTTGGAAAAGTGGGTGGTGCCACGCCCACATATTTTGTGTTTGTTGGTACATACTTCAATAATGTCCAAAGTTTATGGTCGATCTCTTCTAAACTTTCCAGATTGGTTCAGAAGATTGTTGTGTACGATTTAGGCTATATTAATTATTGGAAAAGTGGGCGGTGGCACGCCCCCAAGCTATATAAAATTTAAATCATAATAACTTTGAATATATTTGGTCTAAACTAATGATTTTTGGATATGTGTATCCCTTGGTCAACAATTATATAATTTGGGAAAAGTGGGCGGTGCTACGCCCACATTTTTTGTATTCTGTACGTTGTTTGTACTTCAATAACGTCCAAAAGTTTATGGTTGATCTGTTTTAAACTTTTCCAATACGTTAAAATCTTCGTTGGGTACTACAAATGTACATAGGCTACATTTGTAAATTTTTTGGAAAAGTGGGCAGTTCCGAGACCACAAGCTAAGTAATATTTCAATTCGTTATATCCCTGTATTTGTTTTAGTGACATTTTAACGTTCTTAAATCTTAATCAAAGCACTTAATTTTTTACGTTTGTTATTGCCGTTTATACATATCCAGAGTATTATAGGATTTCCATAAAATCATAATAGTGGCGTTAAGTGGTAGGTATAGGATATAATTAAATAAATACTAACTATACATCTGCTCAGCAGCGCATAATGGTTTTTTCATACCCATTGAGTTCAAAAGATCCGTTTTTTGAGTTGGACATCCAAAAAATTTATTTGTTTATACCAAAGACGTTAAAACCGGAAACATTGTATATCCTAAAGCACTGCAATAAATGGAATGTTAAAAATTAATAGAAAAATATTTGAAAATGTATTTCTAGGGAAGTCACTGGTCAGGCAGAACAACGTCTGCCGGGTCTGCTAGTACATCATAAATTTAAATGTTCTCCAACTTTTCTGAAACTGCTAAAGAGTCCTAAAACGATCATTTCTCACAGCTTTACCTTCCAAAGCTAGCTCCTTTCGGAGCCCAAATGGTGCGAAAGAGTTTTTTAAGCCATTTTGGACTCTTTTCGGAGCCTTTTATTCGTTCGAATTAATATCGTTCGATCGATATTTGAGTAAAAATATATACTTATTGCTACACTGAAATGTGTGCTCTTTATTGATATTCTTAAGACTACCTTGTTTACATAAATCTTATAGTATTGAGATGCGTCGGTCGTTATCTGTGTACTAGTAGATAGCTATTTGGGTTATTATTGTTTGTTTTAGTGATAGTGCATTTCTATTGTTATAATGTTTGTCCGTTGCAGTTCGTGGTAAATCATGTCTAGACAAATTCTGTTGTTTTGGTGTTGTGTACATTGTTATCATAAAAGGTTAAAGGGTAAAGTGCTGTTTATCGGCATTTTGTTTGTAAACAATATTATGTGTGTATATATGTATGCAGTGTATGTATGTATGTGATGTATAAATTTAGATACATAGATATGCATCTTTGTACTTACGTCGTTAACTCTCCTCCCTCAATTTGCCTTTGTCTGTTAAGCATTTTTCTAGGTGACAGGTAATAGTGTCTCTGGTAATAGTGTCAATTGACACTATTTCCGTTGTAAATTGGAAATAGTGTCAATTGACACTATTGCACTTTCCAAATGGAATTAGTGTCAACAAGAAAATGGAAAATAAGTCATTGACACTATTTCCAAACTGAAATGGAAACAGTGTCAAAAGTGCTAAAAACGGGACTACCACATTATCCCCAAAATCAAAATCCGCAAAGGAAAAATCCCTAAAATCAGAATCCCCAACACGAAATCCCCATTTTATGTGTGAAATAAATTCAAATTATGTATTGGATAGGTAATTATGCTACCTTTCATTTGAGGTACTACTGTTGTGGGCGCAAAATTTTAAATTTAATTTAAAAAACAACCCTGGGCTACATTATTCCAAGTCCTGCGTCTGCGTAGTCCACCATTCTGCGTAGGCAGCCTTCGGGCGCCCTTATTATAAGTAACACTGGGCTACGCCATTCCAACTCCGGGTGGTTGCCCTGAACGGTGGCAACATGCCACATGCCACATGATTTTATGGAAATCCTATAATACTCTGGATATGTATAAACGGCAATAACAAACATAAAAAATTAAGTGCTTAGTTAGTGATTAAGATTTAATTAGTGATTAAGATTTAAGAACGTTAAAATGTCACTAAAGCAAATACATTCAGGGATATAACGAATTGAAATATTACTTAGCTTATGGTCTTGGAACTGCCCACTTTTCCAAAAAATTTACAAATGTAGCCTATGTACATATGTCGCACCCAACAAAGATTTTAACGTATTGGAAAAGTTTAAAACAGATCAACCATAAACTTTTGACGTTATTGAAGTACAAACAACGCACTGAATACAAAAAATGTGGGCGTGGCACCGCCCACTTTTCCGAAATTATATAATTGTTGATCAAAGGACACACATATCCAAAAATCATTAATTTGGACCAAATATGTTCAGAGTTATGAAGAATTTAAATTTTATATAGCCTGGGGGCGTGGCACCGCCTACTTTTCCAAAAGTTGATATAACCTGAATCGTACACAACAATTTTCAGACCCAATCTGGAAAGTTTAAAAGAGATCCACCAAAAACTTTGGACATTATTGTAGTACAAACAAAACACAAAAAATGTGGGCGTAGCACCGCCCACTTTTCCAAAATTACATAAATCTTGACCAAAGGACACACATATCCAAAAATCATTAATTTGGACCAAATATGTTCAGAGTTATGAAGAATTGTAGTTTTACATAGCCTGGGGGCGTGGCACCGCCCACTTTTCCAAAAATTAATATAGCCTGAATCGTACACAACAATCTTCTGAACCAATCTGGAAAGTTTAGAAGAGATCGACCATAAACTTTGGACATTATTGAAGTACAAACAAAACACAAAATATGTGGGCGTGGCGCCACCCACTTTTCCAAAATTACATAAATCTTGACCAAAGGACACACATATCCAATAATCATTAATTTAGACCAAATATGTTCAGAGTTATGAAGAATTTAAATTTTATATAGCCTGGGGGCGTGGCACCGCCCACTTTTAATATAGGCTATGCTTTAACCCATGATCCCAAGAATATACTGTGAAAATTTCATAAAAATCGGTTTTGTACTTTGGACGCCTATAAAGGACACACAGACACACAGCACATTCATTTTTATTTATAAGATTGGCCGAGGGTTCTGATTTACAAATAAAGTTACTCATATAATTTTTAGATATTCTTTGATAATTGTTACATTTTGCGATCTTAGGGTCTAAATTAATTTTACCATGCTTATTTGCTAAAGGGTACCTATACATTAAATAGCCTACATTTAGTTTCGAGGATAGGATATTTGTGTATTGTTATAATTGCTTCTTGTAGGTAACAGATATGAATGTCTGCATATTCTAATATATTAATTAACGGAAGATCCAACTTTTCATGGTTTATTAAATCATATACATCTCTTAAATTTAGTGTGCCAGAGTAAAAATTATTAGTTTTTGCAAAATTTATAGTGTTCGTTATTGCAAACTTCTGACATAACAATGTTTTCGGTTATTTTAGGGATCAAGGGTTTCGAGTATTCTTTCGAACTGTGAATTAATTGTTCTTTGCTTATTATTATTTTCTATCAGCAGATTAAGTGGAGTTTTGTTTCCTATAAGGTCATCGTGGTCTGGTGTACCAGTGATGAATATTAACATGGAGCCAAGAAAGTTTAGTGATCTTTTGGGTCTATAAATATTTGGAATGAGTTGATTTTTCAGAGATTCTATTTTGTTCACTAATATTTGAGTTTCAGGTTGGTTTTCTAGATTGAATGATGCTTTCATTATACTTTCGTATGTCGCCAGAATTTTTGAAAGGTTAGATATGTGATACAAGAAAGCTGTATCCTGATAAATGTAAACGGGATCGGTTTCCACTAGAACATAACTATTTCCTTTAGAAGAGTAGGCTCAGCTGAGCAGACGAAAAGGTGGTTCGTATTATGGGGGGACAAGCCACATGCCGGACAAACATTAGGCAAGTCGGGGTTCAGTCTGGATAGGTAAGAGTTTAACCTATTACAATATCCAGACCGGAGTTGGGCCAGCATCACTCTAGTCTCCCTAGGCAGCCCGCGCTCCTCTTCGGCAACGGGTGGAGTTGTTGCCTGAAGAACGGCGTTCGCTGGAATAGAGCTGACATAGGAATTTACCGAATCGGTGTGGATAAGGGTGAGGGCCTGCCGGTGAACCTTAGGATCAAACGGCGTGGAAATCAGGTGCCGGATCTCATCGAAGTGTTTGCGTAGGTGGCTTCTTATCCTCCTGGGGGGCGGATTTTCGTTGACCAGGCGTCCGTTCGGGTGCTCCGGTTTGCAACAGTTGAATAGAAATTGCCTGGTCAGCATTTCGCTATGCTCTTTAACGGCGAGCATTTTCGCTTCATTGTGAAGGTGGTGCTCAGGAGACATAAGAATACACCCAGTGGCGGTTCGAAGGGCGGTATTCTGGCAGACCTGAAGCCTCGTCCAGTGTGTGTCATATAGGCGTCGCGTAGCTCAGTACCGGCTGACCAATTGCTTTGTATGTAGCTAGTAACGTTTCTTTGTCTTTGCCCCAAGTGCTGCCAGCTGGCGACTTGAGGATTTTGTTACGGCTATGGACTTTATTGACAATTGCGGTAACATGAGCGCCGTATTTGAACATGTTATCAAACGTTACCCCTAAGATTTTGGGGTGTGAGACAGTTGGTAGCTTAACACTATCAACGTAGACGTCTAATTCCATGTTCACTTGCGTTGTCCACGTCGTAAATAAGGTAGCCGAGGACTTATTCGGTGACAATGCCAGGTTTCTACCAGCGAAAAATTCCGACACGGCTGGGAGGTACGAGTTTATGCGAGAGCAGAGTTCTTCAACGGAGGGGCCCGTTGCCAGTATCGTACATTCATCGGCGTAAGAGACGATCGAGACACCCTCTGGTGGGGGGGGGGGGGAAGTTTCGATATATAAATAGAAACGGGGATAGGACACCACCCTGTGGCACCCCTTGTTTAACTATTCTGGGTTTTGATCGGGCGCCTCTGAATTCTACCGACGATTGACGACCACTCAGATAGTTGGCAGTCCAACGTTTAAGACAGGGGGGAAGGGACGAATCTTCCAGGTCTTTCAATAGTCGTGCATGATTGACCGTGTCAAAGGCTTTGGCCAAATCAAGCGCAACTAGCACTGTCCTGTGGTTTGGACGCTTTTGGTTTAGTCCGTCCCCTATCTGAGTGGTAATGGCGTTCAGCGCGGTGGTAGTGCTGTGGTTTTTGCGGAAACCATGCTGATGTTCGGCGAGTCGCAAATTAGCGGTGAAATATGGTAATAAGATAGATTCCAACACTTTCACTACTGGCGAGAGAAGTGATATCGGGCGATATGACTCCCCTACGGCAGCTGGCTTGCCAGGCTTTAATAGTGGGACCACCTTTGCCTGTCTCCATCTTTCAGGAATGACAAAGGAGGACAAGGAAAGGTTGAAAATGTGTGTTAAATATCTTATGCCTTCGTCGCCGAGGTGTTTTAGCATCAGCATGGAGATGCCATCGGGGCCTATGTACTTGGTGTTCTTAGATCTCCGTATTGCCTCTTGTACTTCGGTTGTGGAGATGGCAATGGGCGCATCGCTGTTTTTGGGTTTATGCGCTTCCCTGGTGGCTCGGCGAATTTCTTTGTCCAACGGAGGATGAATTACAAACTGTCGGCAGAAAGCGCTCGCGCATCGTTTAGGTTTCGACTGAACCTTATCGCCGAAGGCGATGGGTATTTTGTCGTTGGGTTTAGTCGGGTTGGACAAAGATTTCACCGTCGACCATAATTTGCCAACCCCAGCCGAGAGGTTACAAGACCTTAGGTGCTCTTCCCACTTAGCGCGTTTGTGTTTATCTACTAAGCGTCTGATTTCCGCAATAAGATCCCTAATTTGGGGATCCGTAGGGTCAAGGCGTCTAATATGGTCACGTTCATTTGCTAGGGCCGCTGCCTCTGCGGGGAAGAATGGACGTACTTCCTTTATTCTACCTGACGGAATGTGTTGACGGGAGGCTGAAACTAGGGCCATACGAAACGCCTTTTCCCCTTCTCGTACGTCAGACGGAGTAGGGAGAGCAGCGAAGGCGCTCTCTGTAGATGTTAAGAAACTTTCCCAGTCGGCTTTGTTAAAGTTAACAAAGGTGCGATTGTCAGAAGTGACAAACTCGGTGGGGCGATCGATAGAGAGCACAATGGGAAGGTGATCCGAAGCAAGCGTCAGCATCGGTCGCCAGTCAACGCAGTTTATAAGACCTGCGCTGACTATGGTGATATCCGGCGAGCTAGAGCAGTTTAGCGCCACTCTAGTGGGGGCATCCCCATTTACTGTGCAGAACGTCGAATCGTCTATTTGGTCAGCCAGCTCCTGCCCCCTACCATCGGCCTGTAAGCTGGAGTTCCACAGGTCGTGGTGTGCGTTGAAGTCACCAAGGATATGTCAGGGTGATAATCCCTGGGACAGCAGGTGACAGGAGGTATATATACGTTTATGATTTCCAAGTCGACATCGCCTGACCGGACAACCATACCTTGACGTTCTAAGGTGGTGTCCCTCGGGTCGATATCAGGCTCAAATAGACGGTACTACACAGTTTGATGCGTGATGAATGCAAGACCACCCCCAAGCCCTCTCGCACGATCACAACGGTGTACATTGTACCCGTTGCAGGTCTGCAGAGTTGACCTTCCACCGAGCTTTGTCTCTTGAATAGCAGCGATTTTGATATTGTGTCGCTTCATGAGGTTTGTAATCTCAGCTTTTTTGCCGGTTAGGCCGTTGCAATTAAATTGCAGGATTGCGAAGTGCGAAGGGGGAGTAGAGTTGATGCTGGGGGTCAGGGTCGCGCACTACGACGCATTCTTGAAGTCGAAGGAATCGCGTTACCAGAAGGTAGAGGCGATTCAGATGACGTTGAAGGTTGCGTAGCTCGACAGCATGGCGCAACGTACGTATCAGTCCATAAGTTCCTGTTTGCGAGTCCAGAGCATATAAGCAGATGACACAGGCCAAGGCAGTTATTGCACTTGACCGATGCCAAAGGCGTGTATAATCTTAACCGACAAAAAGTGCACGTAGTATAAGGGACCAGGAGCTGATGGTTGTGACTTATACTCGTGCTGATGCTGGAAGAAGAGGGGCTGACTGAGGGGGCGGGAGATAGCGGACTCTCGGCATTGCTCAATTCCACTTGGGAAGTGCTACGTAGGGAGTAGCTGTGAGCTGCTGTGTGAGATGTTGACGCCTGGGGGCGTGAGCGACCGCTAGGAAGGTCAACTTGCTGAGGTGCATTTGTAATGCTAGTCGTGGAGACTGAGGTGACAGAGTCAGACATATGCGGCGGTGCGATACTTGATCGACGACGGCCACGGGACGTCGTGGGACGTGAACAGCAAGGGGCCACAAAAGTTCTATAAAAACTAGCGGGCCTATGGGTAGAGGGATTTAGTCCGGAGCAACTTGTTAGGTGCAACCACCTATTGCAATTGGAGCATTGTACTGAGTGTGAGCGTTTCACATAAATTTTCTTCCAGCATATACAGCAGATCCATTCTCTTGGTCCCGGGTTGGATTCAATACCAGCCCGGATCAGGAGAGTCTTGAGCAGTCCCGCTGCAAGGAGCTGCTCGGAGGATGACATTATTGGGGGGAAGATAACTGACGGTTTAGGCAGGGGGGTAGCGCAATAACAGCCCTTGGTCGGGGAAACCCCGAGTCATTCCGGTACGTAGAACCGGCTGACGTGGGAATGCGTTATTGTAGTCGTATGCGTTATTTGTAGTCGCTTGTATATTTGTTGTGCACATACATATGTATGCCAGTAAATGTTGACTCGTTATCAGTCATTACAAACTTTGCGTTTGGGTATATTTGCGATAGTATCTCGTCGATGTATTTGTATGTGTCCTTCTTTGATGGTATTTGTCTCAAATGGCAAAATTTTGAGTATTTGTCGGTTGAACTAATGTACATATTATTGTTCATAAAAAATAAGTCTAAGTGTATGATTCGCCTACTTTATTCGGTACTAGAAGGACCCGGCAGACGTTGTTCTGCCCAAATTTAGGGAAAAAATCGTACGATAAATAAAAAAGTTTGGAATATTTCGGTCCCTGGTCCACTTCCCGGAAAAAAAATTACCCCAAATTTTAGAAAAAGTAAAATACTACCTTTGTACCAAATTTGAAGAAAATCGCACCATAAATAAAAAAGTTTGGAATATTTCGGTCCCTGGTCCACTTCCCCAAAAAAAAGTTAACCTCAAACTTTAACAAAAGTAAGTCTCCCTTTGTACCAAATTTGAAGAAAATCGCACAATAAATAAAAAAGTTTGTAATATTTCGGTCCCTGGTCCACTTCCCCAAAAAAAATTAACCTCAAATTTTAACAAAAGTAAAAGTCTACCTCTGTTCTAAATTTGAAGAACATCGCACAATTAAGAAAAAAGTTTGGAATATTTCGGTCCCTGGTCCACTTCCCGGAAAAAAAGTTACCGCAAATTTTAACAAAAGTAAAAGACTACCTTTGTACCAAATTTGAAGAAAATCGTAGTATAAATAAAAAAGTTTGGAATATTTCGGTCCCTGGTCCACTTCCCGGTATAAAACTTTACACAAACACTCTCCGGACTCCTACTGACCTATCCTGTAAATATGAACAAAATCGGCGCTGTAGTTCCGGAGTCTATAACATACATACATACGTACATACATCCTATTTTATATACAGTGTATCGCAAAAGTAAGTATGCAGCCCTTTTTCGCAGCTATCACCATTTTTGGCTTCAATGAATTTATTTTAACTAATTTCTTTTAAGTTAGCTCCTCATGATCTAACACATAAACTTGAAATTATTTTTTAAAAATTTGTGAAGATTTGCAAAATTTCGACGAATTTTCATGGAAATTTTCAACTTTGACCTCAGAATTTTAAAAAAAATTTTGAGTACGCAGATTTGTAGAGCTTCATTGTCTTTTTCCATCTATCTATATATATAAAATTCAAATTATGTAAATATATATGTAGGTATAGATCGACTTGCGTCCTAAACTTATAAACCGATCGTAACCAAATTTTACACACCCACTGTACATCTTCCAGGGATGGTCACAGGCTAAAAAATATTTTGATATATATAGGGGGCGTGGCACCTCCCATACAAATGGAATTTTCCATTGTCCGTATCTCTGGAAGTATTTATGTTAGACCATTGAAACTCGGTAAGGGGTTATATGGGATCGATCCCTACTGCCAAAAATCAACGATACATCGCAGCTACTTGGAACTTGCACCTTATTATACTAAAATTGTAAGGGCTAGAAATTTTTAAAAAGAGCCTAACGAAAAAGTTCAAATTTTAGGGTAAAATTTGCAGATTTTTGCTGAATTTTCGGAAAAATTCTAAACATTTACTTAAACGGGAATTTTGTCAACAAAATTAAGCAAAATTCAATACAAAAAACCCTAATGTTCAAAACTCGCTGTTTTGTGCTCTTGCAATTGACATGCACAATACTGTATGTGCTTATACAAGTACAATCCGGCTGGCTAATATTTAATTGGTCGGATGAGAAGAAAGAAGAAACAAAAACTATCATTTATAGTTATCTTATTTCGCTGTCTATCTTCTATATATATAAAATTAAAATTATGTAAATATATATGTAGGTATAGATCGACTTGCGTCCTAAACTTATAAACCGATCGTAACCAAATCTTACACACCCACTGTACATCTTCCAGGGATGGTCACAGGCTAAAAAATATTTTGATATATATAGGGGGCGTGGCACCTCCCATACAAATGGAATTTTCCATTGTCCGTATCTCTGGAAGTATTTATGTTAGACCATTGAAACTCGGTAAGGGGTTATATGGGATCGATCCTTACCACCTACAAAACAACTGGGTATAACGAAAAAGTGGGCGTGGCACCTCCTATACGAATGAAATACTTCTTAGTCGATATCTCTGGAAGTATTTAGGTTAGACCACTGAAATTTGGTGAGAGATTATATGAGCTTGATCCCTACCACCTCCAAACAAAAACTGGGGATAACGAAAAAGGGGAGTGGCACCTCCCATACGAATGAAATATTCCATTGTCCGGAAGTATTTATTGTCTGGAAGTATTTATGTTAGACCATTGAAACTCGGTAAGGGGTTATATGGGATCGATCCCTACTACCTCCAAAACAACTGGGGATAAGGACAAAGTGGGCGTGGTACCTCCCATACGAATGAAATACTTCTAAGTCGATATCTCTGGAAGTATTTAGGTTAGACCACCGAAATTTGGTGAGAGATTATATGAGATTGATCCCTACCACCTCCAAAAAAAAAGGGGATAACGAAAAAGGGGCGTGGCACCTCCCATACGAATGAAATATTTCTTAGTCGATATCTCTTAAAGTATTTTTGTTAGATCATTGAAACTCGGTAAGGGGTTATATGGAATCGATCCCTACCACCTCCAAAACAACTGGGTGTAACGAAAAAGTATGCGTGGCACCTACCATACAAATGGAATTTTTCATTGTCCGTATCTATCTAAGTATTCGGGTTACACCACTGAAATTTGGTGAGGGGTTATACGATTAATTAATTTAATTTTTCAAGCTAAATATCTCTAAAAGTATTTAAGGCAGGAACCTGGAAATTGGTATAGAGCTAAATGATATCAAAACAATTTTTGCGCATAAAAGTGGGGTTATCGTAAAAGCGTTTAAAGTTAGGACCTGAAAATTTATCAGGAGATTAATGATATCAATAGTTCCCGTGTAGGAAATATTTTTTTGCTATTTACTTACGCTCCGGGACAGAAAACTAAAAATTTTGTGTATCGTGTAGCCTTAAACGGGATACTAAAATTTTATATTTTTGAAGTTGCATGCAAAATGAAGTAGTGAAAAATTAATAAAAAAATCTATTTTGGGAAGAAAGAAGTTTGCCGGGTCAGCTATATTATATAAATATGAAATCTTAAAGTATATTATTTATTTTGAAAGGCCCCCTGACTACTTACATCCCGAGAAACGCCGGGTACCCTGCTAGTATAAAAAAAATTACGTTCATAAATGTATATGGAGGAAAATCCTAAAGTCCCGAGGAAAAAAAATTCCTAAAAATCAGGGGAAGTTCTCACGGATTTAAGACTTACACGTTATTATACTGAAATTGAATGGCCTACAAATCTGCATACTCAAATTATTGTGTTTATGTGTTAGATCATGAGGAGCTGTCTTAAAAGAAATTAGTTAAAATAAATTTGTTGAAGCCAAAAATGGTGATAGCTGCGAAAGGGCTGCATACTTACTTTTGCGATACACTGTACATATGTAGATAATATAATATTAGTAGGATAGGATAGGATAGGATTATTGCCTACTGAAGAATTCGAATATTTTGAAAATATTGAAAAAAGAGTATTGAAAATCGGTTTTCAAAAACTTTCTTTTGCGGTATTCGTTGGTAACGTTAGGGGGTCTTTCAAGAATTAAATTTTGACAAATTGTGCCAGGTTGAATGCAAATTCAAATTTTTATTTGATACCATATTGTAGGGTAATATTAAGGTTTTTCGGCAATCGCATTTTGACCAATAACTCAGTTGTCGAAAAATTTATCTAAATATATCGAAGTCCAAATGAAACCTGGGGCCTTCCCCTTTCGTTTGATACCCATATTGTACGATCTTTCTATACCTATATGCGAAATATCATAAGTATAGGTTCAATATACTTAGAGTTATATGGAATAAAAAAAATTTCGAAAAGAAACAAAAGAAAAAAAAATAGCCTATAGCTCCTTCCCGACTATAACCTGTATGCGTTCCAAACTTCATCAAAATCCGTCTTGCCATTCTCACGTGATTAAGTAACAGAAGCAAACGTCTGGACATCCAAACGTCGCTACATTCACATTTATAATATTAGTATGATTATTGCCTACTGAAGAATTTACCAAATTCGAATATTTTGAAAATTTTGAAAAATATTATTGAAAACTGGTATTTAAAAATGTTCTTTTGAGGTATTCCTTGGTAACTTTAGGGGGTCTTTCAAGAATTCATTTTGACAAATTGTGCCAGGATGAATGCAAATTCAAATGTTGATTTGATACCATATTGTAGGGTAATATTAAGGTTTTTCTGCAATCGCATTTTTACCGATAACTCAGTTATAGATAAATTTATCGAAATATGTCGAAGTACAAATGAAACCTGGGGCCTTCCCCTTTCGTTTGATACCCATATTGTAGGGCAAGTTGAAGGTTTTTGGGCAATCACATTTTCACCCATAACTCATCATCGATAAATTTATCGAAACCTGTCGACGAAACCTGTTGTACGATCTTTCTATACCTATATGCGAAACATCATAAGTATAGGTGCAATACACTTAGAGTTATATGAAATAAAAAAACTTCGCAAAGTAACGGTGCCTAGCAGGGTCGGAGCCCTCAAAATAAAAAAATAGACTATAGCTCCTTCCACACTATAACCTGGAGGCGTGCCAAATTTCAACAAAATCCGTCTTGCTATTCTCACGTTTTTAGGAACAAAAGCAACCGTCTGGACATCCAAACATACAAACATCGCTACATTCACATTTATAATAAGGGTCTTCATCAAACTATATAAATTTACAAAGCGTAAATTTTTATCCGTTTACACACACTGTTATATGAACGCACATCGTAATACTGCTGCGTAAACTTACATATCAGCTGTGTTATTGTCAACAAATTATAAAAAAATGTTGTCAACACAAAGAAATGCCGAAGTTAACTGAAAAATCTAAATTAAAACGCCTTTACAAGGAAATTCTTGTAAATGACTTGCTGATGCTGGAGATTTTTGGTGAAAATGATGGTAATTTTTGTGGTTTTGGTACATACATATGTATGTTTGCTATTGTTACCTTCCATTCGCATTGCAGAAAATCAAAAAAGGAAAGAGGAGGATATTTGGGAAGACTTTGCTCTAGCAACGGCCGCGTTCATTGACCTAAGTCAAAGCAGTTTTTGCAAGACGTATTGCCAAACTTGGACGAAAGGCGATTCCAAACAATTGTACGAGTTAGCCGGTCTACGTTCCAAGTAGTTTATAATTTAATAAAGGATGACGAAGTATTCAACGGTCCCCGGTCTTGTAAGCAATTTTCATTAGAAACACAACTTCTAATAGTTTTGTATCGGTTGGGCTCGAGCGGTGAGGGAGCAACGATAAGCAAAATTGCGAATCTCTTTGGTGTTAGTGATGGCGGAGCAATACAGGTAGAACTTAAAAACTTGTTTAATTAAAGTATAATTAACCCCAAGTCTTTATATAGAACATGACTAAAAGAATTTTCCACGCTATATCAAAGCTAAGACAGCAATTTGTGTACTGGCCGGACAGTGCGTAGCGTCAAAATTTAGTCGCTGAAACTTTTCACGAGTTGCCGCACTGTGTTGGAAATGTCGACGGCACTGAAATAAAACTAGCAGAGAAACCCCTTGATGATCCGGAGGCCTATTTTTCGAGGAAGCACATTTACTCTGTAAAGGCTCAAACTGTGTGCGACCATAAGTTGCGAATTCGTCATTTGGTCCTCGGATACCCGGGAAGTGTCCATGATGCCAGAATATACAACAATTGTAGTTGGGCTACCAATGCATCAAGTATGTATGTTAACAGGGGCGGAATGGCTGGCAGGCGACAGTGCTTATAAATTAACCGGCACTGTTATAACTCCCTTCAGATCAACCTCCAGAGAGTTTAGCTCTCAGCAGCGAAATGCTTTTAACCGAACATTTAGCCAATATAGAATAAGGATTGAACATTGTTATGGTATACTGAAGGAGCGCTTTAACAGTTTGAAAGAATTAAAAATTACCATCCGAAATGAAGACTCGGTTAAACTTGTTTGTAGCTGGATATTAGTGTGTGCAATTCTACACAATATAGTCATAATGCAACGAGATGATATGGTTGACATAACTGACACAAATGATACCAGTGACGAGAATGAGGATGACCCTGAAACATAAAACTTATCTACCAGCGAGGGTGAAGCTAAACGGCGGGCGCTGCTAACCCTAATGCAAAACTCGTAAATATCCACTTGCTCGTTTCAAAAGTTTTAAAGAAATAAACAAACAGATTTTCATTTTTATATAAAAGATTAATTTTGTGATTTTAATTCATATAAAAGGGTACTTCTGTAAAAGGTGACTAGTTCTCAGTTCACAAATTTCTAGTCAGGCACATTTGTGTTTCTTTTTAAATACATTTTGTTATAAAACTAATTACATATGTAAATATTTTATAAAAATAGTTTTTGATCACGGATCGAATGTTACGATACGTAAAAAAAAAATTGCAAAAAAAAAAAAGTCCGCTACCTATCTGGTGAGCACTATATGTACATACATATGTACAGCAGTATTAAAAAAAAAATCATTCAGTAATTCATTTTCTGTAAATATCATTAAAAATTACTTACGACCACTTACTGTTTATTCAAACAAGTTTATTAAATTAGAAGTTCTGAGCTTTGGAATCAATTTCATATTTCCTTAATCTTTCTGCACTTTCCAATCTTAATTTTTCAATTTGTAATTTTTCCTCTTTTTGCATTTCAAGTTCCATTTTCCTTAACTCAATTTGATTTTTAAGCTCAAGTGCTCTTAGCTCTACTTTATTTTTTTCCCTTTCCTTCTCCAGCTCTAATTTTTCAACTTCTAACTTTAGTTTATTTTCTTGAATAACAAGTAAGTCGTTAAAGGAGTTCGTTGCACACATCTTTTTCGGCTTGCTTATTCGCTTTGGTTTTGTTGAATCGCAATTTCGTGGCAGTCCATGTTCAAACAAGCTGGGCTGTGCATTCAAAGAATCACAGGTCTTCTTCTGCTTGTATTGTGCTAGATCAGGATCGATTTCAACAGGCTCAGGAGTACTAGTTTGGCTTCTAGCTAGAGGCTCAAAAATGGAGTCCTGTTCCGTCTCTGCTGGCATGGCATACGTGACTGAGTAGCAGTGGTCGGTTGAATTTGTTACATCAATTTGGCTGTCGAAAATTAGCGGCGGGCTAACATTTTTCCGCTGCCCAAATATATCAGCCAGCAAATCAAAATGTGGGCATATTTTTTTAATATATGCTGTTACACTGGTCTCGTCGCCACTGGCCAATAGACCAGATCCCGTCTTGTTTTTCCAATCCACTGCAGAGACGTACGACGCCTTCAGGTATCTCATCTTGCCTTTCAAAGACATCCATTCGATTCGTTCTAGAGTGCATGCCATTGACTTTACTCTCGCGTAGAAGCGTTCCGCTGTCGGTTTCTGAAAAATAAAATATGTAGGTTAAGTATGCTGAATTCCGCATCAACGTGAGCAGAAATATGTACACAGTTAGAAAACATCGCTGATACTTTTCATGCGGTTGGAACAGGTAGAAGCAACAAACGCACTTAACATTCCACACATACCTCGAACGACTCCGGACGGCCTCTGGTTGCATCGGCAACTGCTTCTATCAGATGAACCGTTTCGGCATCTGTCCATCTATGCGTGGTATTGACCCGTCTGCGTTTTGAAGAATGAAGACCCTTAATATTAGTATGATTATTGCCTACTGAGGAATTTACCAAATTCGAATATTTTGAAAATTTTGAAAACGAATGTTGAAAACTGGTTTTCAAAAATGTTCTTTTCAGGTATTCGTTGGTAACGTTAGGAACCCTTTCAAGAATTCAATTTTGACAAATTGTGCCAGGATGAATGCAATTCAAATGTTGATTTGATACCATATTATAGGGTAATATTAAGGTTTTTCTGCAATCGCATTTTTACCGATAACTCAGTTATAGAAAAATTTGTCGAAATATGTCGAACTACAAATGAAACCTGGGGCCTTCCCCTTTCTTTTGATACATATATTGTAATGTAATATAGAGGTTTTCGGGCAATCGCATTTTGACCGATAACTCAGTTATCGATCAATTTATCGAAGTACAAATGAAACCTGGGGCCTTCTCCTTTCGTTTTATACCCATATTATAGGGTAATGTTAAGTTTTTTGGGCAATCACCGATAACTCAGTTATCGATCAATTTATCGAAATATGTCGAAGTACAAATGAAACCTGAGGCCTTCTCCTTTCGTTTTATACCCATATTATTGGGTAATGCTAAGTTTTTTGGACAATCACCGATAACTCAGTTATCGATAAATTTATCGAAACCTATCGAAGCCCAAATGAAACCTGGAGCTATCCCCTTTCGTTTGATACCTATATTGTAGGGTAATTTTAAGATTTTTGGGCAATCGAATTTCGACCGATAACTCAGTTATCGATCAATTTATCGAAATATGTCGAAGTACAAATGAAACCTGAGGCCTTCTCCTTTCGTTTTATACCCATATTATTGGGTAATGCTAAGTTTTTTGGACAATCACCGATAACTCAGTTATCGATAAATTTATCGAAACCTATCGAAGCCCAAATGAAACCTGGAGCTATCCCCTTTCGTTTGATACCTATATTGTAGGGTAATTTTAAGGTTTTCGGGCAATCGAATTTCGACCGATAACTCAGTTATCGATCAATTTATCGAAATATGTCGAAGTACAAATGAAACCTGAGGCCTTCTCCTTTCGTTTTATACCCATGTTATTGGGTAATACTAAGTTTTTTGGACAATCACCGATAACTCAGTTATCGATAAATTTATCGAAACCTATCGAAGTCCAAATGAAACCTGGAGCCATTCCCTTCCGTTTGATACCCATATTGTAATGTAATATAAAGGTTTTCGGGCAATCGAATTTCGACCGATAACTCAGTTATCGATCAATTTATCGAAATATGTCGAAGTACAAATGAAACCTGAGGCCTTCTCCTTTCGTTTTATACCAATATTATTGGGTAATGCTAAGTTTTTTGGACAATCCCCGATAACTCAATTATCGATAAATTTATCGAAATAAATCGAAGTCCAAATGAAACCTGGAGCTATCCCCTTTCGTTTGATACCTGTATTGTAGAGTAATTTTAAGGTTTTTGGGCAATCGCATTTTCACCGATAACTCAGTTATCGATCAATTTATCGAAATATATCGAAGTACAAATGAAACCTGGGGCCTTCTCCTTTCGTTTTATACCCATATTATAGGGTAATGCTAAGTTTTTTGGACAATCACCGATAACTCAGTTATCGATAAATTTATCGCAATAAATCGAAGTCCAAATGAAACCTGGAGCTATCCCCTTTCGTTTGATACCTATATTGTAGGGCAAGTTTAAGGTTTTGGGCAATCGACGAAACCTGTTGTACGATCTTTCTATACCTATATGCGAAATATCATAAGTATAGGTGCAATACACTTAGCGTTATATGAAATAAAAAAAACTTCGCAAAGTAACGGTCCCTAGCAGGGTCGGAGCCCTCAAAATAAAAAAATAGACTATAGCTCCTTCCACACTATAACCTGTAGGCGTGCCAAGTTTCAACAAAATCCGTCTTACCATTCTCACGTTTTTAGGGAACAAAAGCAAACGTCTGGACATCCAAACATACAAACATCGCTACATTCACATATGTAATATTAGTATGATTATTGCCTACTGAGGAATTTACCAAATTCGAATATTTTGAAAACTTTGAAAACGAATATTGAAAACTGGTTTTCAAAAATGTTCTTTTCAGGTATTCGTTGATCAAATGTTGATTTGATACCACATTGTAGGGTAATATTAAGGTTTTTCTGCAATCGCATTTTTACCGATAACTCAGTTATAGAAAAAATTATCGAAATATGTCGAACTACAAATGAAACCTGGGGCCTTCCCCTTTCTTTTGATACCCATATTGTAATGTAATATAGAGGTTTTTGGGCAATCGCATTTTGACCGATAACTCAGTTATTGATCAATTTATCGAAGTACAAATGAAACCTGGGGCCTTCTCCTTTCGTTTTATACCCATATTATAGGGTAATGTTAAGTTTTTTGAGCAATCGCCGATAACTCAGCTATCGATAAATTTATTGAAATATATCGAAGTCCAAATTAAACCTGGAGCTATTCCCTTTCGTTTGATACCCATAGTGTAATGTAATATAGAGGTTTTCGGGCAATCGCATTTTGACCGATAACTTAGTTATCGATCAATTTATCGAAGCCAAAATGAAACCTCGGGCCTTCCCCTTTCGTTTGATACGCATATTGTAGGGCAAGTTGAAGGTTTTTGGGCAATCACATTTTCACCGATAACTCATCGTCGATAAATTTATCGAAACCTATCGAAGCCCAAATTCCCCTGGAGCTATCCCCTTTCGTTTGATACCTATATTGTAGGGTAATTTTAAGGTTTTTGGGCAATCACATTTTATCGAAACCTATCGAAGTCCAAATGAAACCTGCGGCCTTCTCCTTTCGTTTTACACCCATACTAGCTGAGCCCGGCAAACGTTGTTTTGCCTTTGTTTTTTTGTTATTGTATACCTAGGATCATTATGAACCTAAGATCATTGTGAGCCTCGGTTAAAAAGAAAACTATGAAAATAAACACCACTAATTTTCTCAATTCATTTATATAAAATGATTTAATTAGCCAATAATACATCCACAGCACATAAACTATTTTTTTCTATAACAAATTATTCAATAGCCAATATGGTAATATAACACCAGCACATAAACTTTTTTTTAAATTAAAAATTATTCAAAAGCGAAAATATGCTCATTTGATTTAATTGTTTTTTCCCCAATCAAATTTGAAATAAAAATTTGTCAAATGTTAAAATATTTTGATTGAGATAAAGAGGGGTAGTGAAAGCTTTCTTACCTCGCGGTAATACTAACCAAGGTTTATGATACAAAAGCTACAATAAATAAAAAGTTCTTAATTTTCTTGTCAAAATGATATATTATCAAAAGGATATATTATACTTTTATACGCTACGACATCCGTCAGCGTACCAAACCACTCCCTGTTGAAACCTTAGTCAACACCTTTCTTTTGGTATCCATATTGTCCAAACCCTTTCTAGGGTCACACATTTTGGTCGATATCTAGGAAACGGGGCCCCATATTGGAATTTGAACCACTTCCTATTAAAACCCTCATCAACACCTTTCATTTGGTACCATGTTGTGCAAAAACTTTTTAGAGTCACACCTAGTCCACATTTCGGTGAATATCTCGGAAATGGGGTCCCATATTGGACTTTGAACCACTTCCTTTTAAAACCCTCAACAACACCTTTCATTTGGTACCATGTTGTGCAAACATTTTTTAGAGTCACGCCTGGTCCACATTTTGGTCGATATCTGGGAAACGGGGCCCCATATGGGACCTTGAACCACTTCCTGTTAAAACCCTCATTAACACCTTTCATTTGGTACCCATATTGAGCAAACACTTTTTAGAGTCACGCCTGGTCCACATTTTGGTCGATATCTCGGAAACAGGGTCCCATATTGGACTTTGAACCACTTCCTGTTAAAATCCTCATCAACACCTTTTATTCGATACCCATATTGTCTAAACACCTTCTAGGGTCACCCCTGGTCCATATTTTGGTCGATATCTCGGAAAAGGGGTCGCATAGGGTCTTGAAACTTCATATAAACCATAAATGGACCACTGCCCACGTAGTGTATAAGTTTGGTGTAAATCGCACAACGCGTTTATGAGTAGTTCGGCGACGTACATATACGGGGACTTATTTTTATATACTTATATAGATTATAGGGTAATGCTAAGTTTTTTGGACAATCACCGATAACTCAGTTATCGATAAATTTATCGAAATAAATCAAAGTCCAAATGAAACCTGGAGCTATCCCCTTTCGTTTGATACCTATATTGTAGAGTAATTTTAAGGTTTTTGGGCAATCGCATTTTGACCGATAACTCAGTTATCGATAAATTTATCGAAATAAATCGAAGTCCAAATGAATCCTGGAGCTATCCCCTTTCGTTTGATGCCTATATTGTAGGGCAAGTTTAAGGTTTTTGGGCAATAACATTTTCACCGATAACTCATCGTCGATAAATTTATCGAAACCTATCGAAGTCCAAATGAAACCTGGGTTCCATCCCCTTTCGTTTGAAACCCATATTGTAGGGTAATATTAAGGTTTTCGGTCAATCTCATTTTTACCGATAACTCACTTATAGATAAATTTTTCGAAATATGTCGAAGTACAAATGAAACCGGGGGCCTTCCCCTTTCGTTTGATACCCATATTGTAGGGCAAGTTGAAGGTTTTTGGGCAATCACATTTTCACCCATAACTCATCATCGATAAATTTATCGAAACCTGTTGTACGATCTTTCTATACCTATATGCGAAATATCATAAGTATAGGTGCAATACACTTAGAGTTATATGGAATAAAAAAACTTCGCAAAGTAACGGTCCCTAGCAGGGTCGGAGCCCTCAAAATTAAAAAATAGCCTATAGCTCCTTCCACTCTATAACCTGTAGGCGTGCCATTCTCACGTTTTTAGGGAACAAAAGCAAACGTCTGGACATACAAACATCGCTACATTCACATCTCTACATATAATAAAATTGTAACAGGTCAATGTCTGTACATGGCAGATATCAACAAAAAATTGATTGGGGGAAGCATTATTAAACGAGTAGTAGAATCCAAATCCTGTCTGTCCGTATGTTTGTGGCCGTATCACTCTGAAAGTACTGAATGGAAATGAATGAAACTTTTTTCGTTGGATTGCTAGATACTCAACTTAAAATTTAGGGTATTACTTTTTTCGATATCTCAACCGGTTTTGGAGTTATCGCCCAGTATGTGGCCATGTCTGTCTGTATGTTTGTGGTCGTATCACTCTGAAAGTACTGAATGGAAATGAATGAAGCTTTTTTCGATATCTCAACCGGTTTTGGAGTTATCGCCCAATATGTGGACCAGGGGTGACCAAAAATGTCTTAGTACAATATGGATGTCAAACGAAAGGTGTCAATGAGTGCTGTAATATGCGATGTGATCAATTGAAATATCCCAAATGGTTTCGGAGATATCTTGAAGTTATCGACGAATATGTATTTTCAAAAAAATGTGTTATACTATATGGGTATCAAACGAATGTTATATGCGATGCGCTTAATTTAAATATCTCAAATGGTTTCAATTATATATCTTCAAAAATTTCGGACGGAAAAAGAGAAGGGTTGGTAGATGCCATGTACAGACATCGACCTGTTACAATTTTATTATATGTAGAGATATGTATGTATTTCAAATTTCGAAAACTGGCCCAAATGTATTTTTTAATTGTTGTTGTGAAATATACAATAAAGTTATAGAAAGAAAGTCGAACTTCGAAAAAGTGCGTATAGGCTATAATGATTAAAATCGGCTCAGTCTGTTATAAGTTCTGATACGCAGCGAAGCAAGCGGGCCTTACTAGTTTATAATATTAGTATGATTATTGCCTACTGAGGAATTTACCAAATTCGAATATTTTGAAAATTTTGAACACGAATATTGAAAACTGGTTTTCAAAAATGTTCTTTTTAGGTATTCGTTGGTAACGTTAGGAGGCCTTTCAAGAATTCAATTTTGACAAATTGTGCCAGGATGAATGCAATTCAAATGTTGATTTGATACCATATTGTAGGGTAATATTAAGGTTTTTCTTCAATCGCATTTTTACCGATAACTCAGTTATAGAAAAATTTATCGAAATATGTCGAAGTACAAATGAAACCTGGGGCCTTCCCCTTTCTTTTGATAAACATATTGTAATGTAATATAGAGGTTTTTGGGCAATCGCATTTTCACCGATAACTCAGTTATCGATCAATTTATCGAAGTACAAATGAAACCTGGGGCCTTCTCCTTTCTTTTTATACCCCTATTATAGGGTAATGCTAAGTTTTTTGGACAATCACCGATAACTCAGTTTTCGATAAATTTATCGAAATAAATCAAAGTCCAAATGAAACCTGGAGCTATCCCCTTTCGTTTGATACCTCTATTGTAGGGCAAGTTTAAGGTTTTTGGGCAATAACATTTTCATCGATAAATTTATCGTAACCTATCGAAGTCCAAATGAAACCTGGGTTCCATTCCCTTTCGTTTGATAGCCATATTGTAGGGTAATATTAAGGTTTTCGGTCAATCGCATTTTTACCGATAACTCACTTATAGATAAATTTATCGAAATATGTCGAAGTACAAATGAAACCTGGGGCCTTCCGCTTTCGTTTGATACCCATATTGTAGGGCAAGTTGAAGGTTTTTGGGCAATCACATTTTCACCCATAACTCATCATCGATAAATTTATCGTAACCTATCGATGTGCCAGGATGAATGCAATTCAAATGTTGATTTGATACCATATTGTAGGGTAATATTAAGGTTTTTCTGCAATCGCATTTTTACCGATAACTCACTTATAGATAAATTTATCGAAATATGTCGAAGTACAAATGAAACCTGGAGCTATCCCCTTTCGTTTAATACCTATATTGTAGGGTAATTTTAAGGTTTTTGGGCAATCACATTTTATCGAAACCTATCGAAGTCCAAATGAAACCTGCGGCCTTCTCCTTTCGTTTTATACCCATATTATAGGGTAATGCTAAGTTTTTTGGACAATCACCGATAACTCAGTTATCGATAAATTTATCGAAACCTATCGAAGCCCAAATGAAACCTGGAGCTATCCCCTTTCGTTTGATACCTATATTGTAGGGTAATTTTAAGGTTTTTGGGCAATCACATTTTATCGAAACCTATCGAAGTCCAAATGAAACCTGCGGCCTTCTCCTTTCGTTTTATACCCATATTATAGGGTAATGTTAAGTTTTTTGGACAATCACCGATAACTCAGTTATCGATAAATTTATCGAAATAAATCGAAGTCCAAATGAAACCTGGAGCTATCCCCTTTCGTTTGATACCTATATTGTAGGGCAAGTTTAAGGTTTTTGGGCAATCACATTTTCACCGATAACTCATCATCGATAAATTTATCGAAACCTATCGAAGTCCAAATGAAACCTGGGTTCCATCCCCTTTTGTTTGATACCCATATTGTAGGGTAATATTAAGGTTTTCGGTCAATCGCATTTTTACCGATAACTCACTTATAGATAAATTTATCGACATATGTCGAACTACAAATGAAACCTGGGGCCTTCCACTTTCTTTTGATACCCATATTGTAATGTAATATAGAGGTTTTCGGGCAATCGCATTTTGACCGATAACTCAGTCATTGATCAATTTATCGAAATACAAATGAAACCTGGGGCCTTCTCCTTTCGTTTTATACCCATATTATAGGGTAATTTTTGGGCAATCACATTTTCACCGATAACTCATCATCGATAAATTTATCGAAACCTATCGAAGTCCAAATGAAACCTGGGGCTTTCCCCTTTCGTTTGATACCCATATTGGAGGGTAATTTTAAGGTCTTTGTGCAATTACATTTTCACTGATAACTTAGTTATCGGTCAATTTATCGAAATATACCGAAGTCCAAATGAAACCTGCGGCCTTCCCCTTTCGTTTGATACCCATATTGTAGGGCAAGTTTAAGGTTTTTGTGAAATCATATTTTCACCGATAACTCAGTCATCGATAAATTTATCGAAACCAGTCGAAGTGCAAATGAAACCTGGGGCCATCCCCTTTCGTTTGATACCCATATTGTAGGGTAATATTAAGGTTTTCGGGCAATCGCATTTTGACCGATAACTTAGTTATCGTTTGATACCCATATTGTACGGTCTTTCTGTACCTATATGCGAAATATCATAAGTATAGGTTCAATATACTCAGAGTTATATGGAAAAAGAAAATATCGAAAAGTAACGGTCCCTAGCAGGGTCGGAGCCCCCAAAATAACAAAAAAAAAGCCTATAGCTCCTTCCAGACTATAACCTGTAGGCGTGCCAAATTTCAACAAAATCAGTCTTGCCATTCTCACGTTTTTAGGGAACAAAAGCAAACGTCTGGACATCCAAACATCGCTACATTCACATTTATAATATTAGTAGGATTGGTGCTGAGCCTATTGGTTGTTTATTTGGCCGGCGTTCGTACTTGTTGGAGAGACATACTATTTCACAGTCTTGTACTTCTTTTTTACAAGCGTCCCGTATGTTCGGCCAGTAATATATAAGCGAAATTTCCTGAGCATTATTTTTGTAGTTTCTATGAGCACGTATGTATGTGTCTTGTATGATTTGTTGTTGTTGTTCATTATTGGTAACATCGTCCACAATTTTTTGAGCTAGAACAATCGATACAGTCGGATATGTGTTGATAATGTCGTCTTCGACATAAAATAATATTTGTTATGAAGTGCGTTAGTGAAATTTGGTCGAATTATATTTTTTAGTCTGTCTAGCAATTCGGGTTTGGTGTTGAAAAAAAGCGTATGTCGGCAATTAGAAAATATATTTTGTGAGGATATTTCGATGAGGTTATTATCTGATTTTTTAATAATAATTTGATTCCTAAAGCAGTTTAATGGCTGCTTTACTCGTTTCAGTTTTTGTGTTGGGGAGCTTTGAGCCGAATGTTGGGGGTCATCAGATTTTACAGTATTGTTTATTTGCTGGCGAGAAATTGCATCAGCGACAACGTTCTGATGTCGTGGTTTGTAAACAAGTTTTGCGCCGTTCTTCGTTCTTCGATTATATTTTTCCATCTTTTTAATTTTGTATTGGGGTTTTTTTCTGATATAGAGCAGATTAAAGATTGATGGTCAGTGTAAATTTTTAAATCTGCTATTCCATACAAATAATTACGTAGTTTCTGTAGTGACCATACAATTGCGAGTAACTCTTTCCAGTTCGTGGAGTAATTCTGTTCTGTTTCACTGAGCGTTCGTGAAATGAATGATATGGGTTTATATATATATATATATATATATATATATGGCGAGATATACAACAGTTACATATATCATCAACCTCCTAGGAGATTTTTTCGCCGAGCTTCTCTTCCAATTTGTGGTGTGCCGCTTTTGAAATTTTTCCTACAAATTGGCGGGACCTACGGTTTTTCGCCGACTCCGAACGGCATCTACAAAGCAGATGAATTTTTGCTGAGAAGCCTTTCGTGGCAGAAATACACTCGGAGAGTTTGCCAAACCACTGCCGAGGGGCGACCCCGTTTTGAAAAAAACTTTTTCAAACCACTTTTTGATGTAACCTGTACCAGGGCTCGAACCCGGACCTTCGGTGTGGTAGGCCGACAACACTACCTCCACACCACGGTGGGTTTTTGGTTTTGGGATAATACGGCTCCTATAGCGTAATTGCTAGCATCTGTGGTTAATTCGAAGGGTTTGGTAAAATTTGGTTGGAAGAGTTCAACCTGGGCTTGTAATTCCTCTTTTATTTTGTTCAATGCTTCTAGTGCACGTTCGTCTAAGCTGATTTTTATTTTTGCACTTTGATTCTTGGATATACCACCGTTCTCTCCTCTGAGGAACGTGGTCAGCGGCTTGACTATGGCTGCGAAATTCTGTATGAATTTTCGATAGTAACTCGCGGGGCCTAGGAAGGGTCTGAGTTCCTTCAGCGTTATGGGAATAGGAAAATCTTTAATGGTTTGTATTTTTGAAGGGTCAACTGTGATCCTGTTATATTTAATTATATGCCCTAAACATTCTACAGAATCCTGGAAAAAGTGTGATTTCTCGTTAGAGATCTTCATGTTGGCCTGGTAAAGCGCATTTATGATTATGGGGATGTGTTCGATATGTTCTTCGGGAGAGGACGAATAAATGACAAAGTCGTCTATATAAACGTATGCGAACTTGCCGATATATGGTCTCAAAATATTGTCTACACATCTTTGAAAAATTGACGGAGCATTTTTCAAGCCGAACGGCATACGGAAGAACTCGTATTTAGCTCCATTTACACTAAATGCGGTTTTTTCCCTGTCAGATTCTTTAATAAGGATCTGCTGGAAGCCAGACTAACGTTGTAAATATCTTTGCATTACCAAAACTCTGTATGGTCATAGCCACATCAGGTATGGGGTATCTTTCTGTAATAGTTTGAGTGTTCAGCTTCTGAAAGTCTACGACCATTCTACGCTTCGGTTTCCCTTTTAGCGACTGTCCAAATGGGTGAGTTGTATGGACTTTTACTGGGCTGAATTATCTCATTTTCTAAAAGTCTATTAATTTCTTTATTAATAAAGTCGTTATCTGACATAGGGTACGGATATTGCTTGGTCCAAATAGGATCCTCGGAGTTCGTCCTAATAGTAGCTTGTATCGCGGTAGTATAAGGTAGCACTTCGTTTGTGCTTTCATTTTTTTGCATAATATCTTTGATTTCTGCTTTATACTTTTCACTATTAACCGTATAATTTATTTTTTGCACTGATTCACTTTCTTTCTTGGCCCTATATTTATAACTGAGCTTGTACTCGAAAAGGTTGATCTCTGCTTTAATTTTTCTACGTCCCTGTTCACCCAGAAGTATATCAAATTCTTCTAGTGCATCTGTTTCAGATTATGCTCTAATAATGTAACAATTTTTTTTTGATTTGGTTATAGAGTAACCATGAAGGGTTTTCACTTTTACTGGCTTTATTTTAATTGGCTTGCCTATATTGCACTTTGTGCTAATATAATTGTTCGTTGCTCCGGTATCAATAAGTATGTTGATAAGTTTGCCTGTATCCTTGCAGTGGCGTTGCAAACACAGCAAATCGTTCATGCGCCTAAAAAACACTGCCTGTTTCATATCCCTCATTTTCATATTCTGGTACAAGTGATGTTAATTCTTCGTCGCGTGTTTGGTTGACACGTTGTACCTTCTGTGGTACGTTTCGAGATGAAGGATTTCTTTCCCTTTTATGTGGATCCCCGCGAAATGGGTTATTTGGAGGTAGTCCTTGTATTTGGCGGTCATAGCTGTTATGTTGTGGTGCGGAATGATTCCTGTTGTAATTTGCGGATCTCACGTATTGCTGTGATGAATCTACATCCATTGGTTGGTGTAGTTGGCGGGGTGCAGTTTGATTGTATAGCACCTGCACGTTACATTTGTACCTTTGTGGCTCCTCGTGATATCTTCGGCTTGTGTTTTGATACTGCGATGTATTATATTGTCTGTGCTGATTGTATTGCGGAACGTCGAACTGTGAGTTCACATTATCGTGATGTATCGTACTTGCGATAGCGTAAGCGGTTTCTAGGTCCTTTGGATTGTGGCTATAGAGGGTGCCGCTGGTATATTTGCTGTTCAGACCGAGAATGAATGTCCATACAGCCTCCTGCTTCGCATATTCTTTCATAGCTGAGGAGTTTCCTGAGCTGTCCATCTCAACCTTAGTGAGTGCAAGATTAAGTGACTTGCTGACTTCGCTATGGAACTCTGTCAAGGTCCTTTTTCCCTGTCTTATTCTTTTTATTCCGTCGAGCAACACATACAGAGGTCTCTGGTCCGCATAAGTGTAATCAAGACGATTTATTATCGAATAAAAATTAAATTTGGTGTCGTGGTTGATTAAAATATCGGCCGCGTCTCCTTGGATCTTCGAATGTAAGATCGAAATTGCCGTGTAATACGTGGGTGTATTAGCGTAATTTTTGATGTTTTCCATGTGTGTCCAGGCACGTTTTCTCCAAGACCTGTAATGGTTCGTGTCACCCGTGAATATTGGTAACGTCTTGAACATTTCCAAGTTTATTTGTGACACATCGGTGATATTGGGTATAAGGTCCTGGTATTCGTTGGTGACTGTGACATTAGGTGTTGGGTGAGTTGCGAAGGAATTCACTTTCTGTTGGGTTTCAGTGAGCGTTGTGGTTAGAGCAGCGATTTGTGCTGTCAGGCTTGCGATCTCCTGTGTTGTCATATCGGATGTTAATTCCAGCGATGCACGTGATAAATTGAAGGCCCTTTGACGTTTCTTTCGTGATCCTAGTGTGATGTCCGTTAATTTCGGAATTTACTGTTTGATGTTATTCCGATTTTTCAGGAATTTTTTCTATTCTTGGTTGAGTTTTAAGCACTTTTTCAAAGATATAGTACTGGAAGTCCTTCTCCCGTGGAATTTTTTCTATCCTTTTCCTCAATGAATAGTGATGGCTAAAAGGTTTGGTTGAGCCCCCAATTAATATCATTCGATCGATATTTGAGTAAAAAAATACACTTATTGCTACACTGAAATGTGTGCTCTTTATTGATATTCTTAAGACTACCTTGTTTACATAAATCTTAGTGCTACTTATAGTATTGAGATGCGTCAGTCGTTATCTGTATACTAGTAGATAGCTATTTGGGTTATTATTGTTTGTTTTAGTGATAGTGCATTTCTATTGTTATAATGTTTGTCCGTTGCAGTTCGTGGTAAATCATGTCTAGACAAATTCTGTTGTTTTGGTGTTGTGTACATTGTTATCATAAAAGGTTAAAGGGTATAGTGCTGTTTATCGGCATTTTGTTTGTAAACAATATTATGTATATATGTATGCAGTGTATGTATGTATAAATTTAGATACATACATATGCATCTTTGTACTAAAGTCGTTAACTTGCGCACGGGCCTGTCTTTGCTTATATATAAATACTAGCTGAGCCCGGCAAACGTTGTTTTGCCTATGTTTTTTTGTTATTGTATACCTAGGATCATTATGAACCTAAGATCATTGTGAGCCTCTGTTAAAAAGAAAACTATGAAAAAAACACCACTAATTTTCTCAATTCATTGTATTTCTTTAAAAAATAACGGTTATATAAAATGATTTAATTAGCCAATAATACATCCACAGCACATAAACTATTTTTTTCTATAACAAATTATTCAAAAGCCAATATGGTAATATAATCACAGAACATAAACTTTTTTTTAAATTAAAAATTATTCAAAAGCGAAAATATGCTCATTTGATTTAATTGTTTTTTCCCCAATCAAATTTGAAATAAAAATTTGTCAAATGTTAAAATATTTTGATTGAGAGGAAGAGGGGTAGTGAAAGCTTTCTTACCTCGCGGTAATACTAACCAAGGTTTATGATACAAAAGCTACAATAAATAAAAAGTTTTTAATTTTCTTGTCAAAATGATATATGTATTATCAAAATGATATATTATACTTTTATACGCTACGACATCCGTCAGCGTACCAAACCACTCCCTGTTGAAACCTTAGTCAACACCTTTCTTTTGGTATCCATTTTGTCCAAACCCTTTCTAGGGTCACACATTTTGGTCGATATCTAGGAAACGGGGTCCCTATTAGACTTTGAACCACTTCCTATTAAAATCTTCATCAACAAATTTCATTTGGTACGCATATTGTGTAAACACTTTTTAGAGTCACACCTGGTCCACATATTGGTCGATATCTCGGAAACAGGGTCCCATATGGGCCTTGAACCACTTCCTGTTAAAATTTTCATCAACACCTTTCATGTGGTACGCATATTGTGTAAACACTTTTTAGAGTCACACCTGGTCCACATTTTGGTCGATATCTAGGAAACGGGGTCCCATATGGGACTTTGAACCACTCCCTGTTGGAACCTTAGTCAACACCTTTCATTTGGTATCCATATTATCCAAACTATTTCTAGGGTCCCACCTGGTCCACATTTTGGTCGACATATAGGAAACAGGGTCCCATATTGGACTTTGAACCACTTCCTATTAAAACCCTCATCAACACCATTCATTTGGTACCCATATTAAGCAAACACTTTTTAGAGTCACGCCTGGTCCACATTTTGGTCGATATTTCGGAAACGGGGTCCCATGTGGGACTTTGAACCACTTCCTGTTAAAACCCTCATCAACACCTTTCATTTGGTACCCATATTGTGTAAACACTTTTTAGAGTCACGCCTGGTCCACATTTTTGTCGATATCTCGGAAACAGGGTCCCATATGGGACTTTGAACCACTTTCTGTTAAAACCCTCATCAACACCTTTTATTCGATACATATATTGCGTAAACACCTTCTAGGGTCACCCCTGGTCCATATTTTGGTCGATATCTCGGAAAACGGGTCGCATAGGGTCTTGAAACTTCATATAAACCATAAATAGACCACTGCCTACGTAGTGTATAAGTTTGGTTGAAATCGCACGACGCGTTTATGAGTAGTTCGGCGACGTACATATACGGGGACTTATTTTTATATACTTATATATGTTAAGGCGCCTCACGCTCCATACAAAAAAAAATGGACACCCTGTTTCCATCGGAATTATAAACTTCAATGTATTCTAGGACCTTGGTCAAAATATTTCGAAAAAATATTAAAATTTACCGGAGCTAAACCGCGTTAAAAAAACGCTAAAAATATCGTTTTTTATGTATAAAAGGAGTATGAAAAAATATTTTTTAATAAAAAGCACCTGAGATGATGAATTAGCTGGAGTACAAAATGTAGGCATAAAAAAGTTTGAAAATTTTATCAACGCAATCCAAATATTGAGATGTATGATGCTGTTTTTGGTCATATTTCGAGGGGTAGGTTTGTGGAAAACTTTAATAACTCAGCCAATTATTGACTGATTTGGACGATTAGGATATCATTTGGAAGGTATTTTCGAGACGTTGCCATTTCTGCAAAATTTAATCCTCTTTGGTCTATCTCTAAACATTGCGAATATTAGCACACAGATATACAATAATAGTATTAATAAAATTTTTAAACTTTTTTATGCTTAGCTTTTGCACTCTATCATCTCAGATGCTTTTTATTAAAAAATATTTTTTTCATACTCCTTTTATACATAAAAAACGATATTTTTAGCGTTTTTTTAACGCGGTTTAGCTCCGGTAAATCTTAATATTTTTTCGAAATATTTTGGGGGAGTCCTTAGAAAAGAGTGAATTTTAAAATTCCGGTGGAAACAGCGCAACTTTTTTTGGCGAGGCACCTTAATAGCTATATATATAAGTTGAGGTCATAGTATATATGTATAGTACCTATATCACAAAAAATTATTGAAATGATATAAAAGTCAATACAAAATGTACTTATCTCGCAAAAGTTAACTCTCATAAAAGTAAAACCTTCGGTTTAGTTAACCAATTGTGAGCGTCAACGTAGCGCTCCAAAAAGTTAAGTATTGGTTAACTTTTTCGAGCTTATTCTTTTTTTTTAATCCAACCTTTGGTTTGGTAAGAAAAACAAGCGCGGCTATTCCCCTTTTTGCTATGTCTTCCCCGAATTATTATGTAAAATATTGTTGGCCGTGTTGCGGGCATATATGTAGTTGGTCATGAAGGCATTCATACTTAGAGGTATTTATGTATGTTAATTCTGTACAACAGTTCTAATTAAATCTAATTGACTGGTTCTCCAAAAGTTAAGTATTGGTTAACTTTTTCGAGATTCTACTGTATATGAGCATTTCCGTAGAATGGTCAACCAGAACAAAAATTTTAAATGTTAATAAAAATAAATTCTTTTTTAACCCTGTTATACAAAATTACCCAAATTTTTATAAAAATAACGGTATGAAAGTTAATTTAAATTTTTTTTATGAAAAATTTGGCTTGAAACCTGAAAAAAAAATTGTTCATTTCCAGCCAGTTTTAAAGGCCTGTTTCTTTTAAATTTATACTAGCGATCCTTTTTTGCAACAAAATACCCCCATGAATATCAACTAAGACTATAAAAATGAAAGAAGATTGAAAGACGATGTTTTAACGGTAAATTTTTATTGAAACTTTTACCTCTGCCTGGATCGTATGTACGTTCGCGACCAAAAAATACATTTTTTGTTACCACTTCTCAAGGAGTGTAAGGATATGTCTAGAACTACATTTCTAAAGCCAGTTGAGTGCACTTAATTGAAAAACAAAACTACTTCTCTTGAAGGGTTTACCAAAAATTTTTTTTTTATTCTCAAAGTTGCGTACGTTCGCGACCGTTTTGCATTTTGATATATTTTTGCCTACCAAAAACTGAAGCAAGAAAAAAAGAGGTTGTTAATATACTTTATTTCCATTTCTGATAATAGATCATAGGGTTTTGAATAATTTGAATGAAGTTATTCATAAATTTTACAACCATACATTATAGTGAGTATACTTTATATCATGCAAGCCACTTTCGAGCCTATCGGTGTGAGCCGCGGAATTTCAGTACAGTCTAATAATTTATGCTATCTTCTTTCTTTATAAATACAATATATACGATTTAAACTTGTGAATTAAGTGTTTCCACTTCATATCATTTGTAAAACATTATGCCGAAAATAGGAAAAGAGTGTATGGAAAAATCGTACTTTCGCGACCCGTACGTTCGCGACCGGTATTTAAGCGTATATATAAAAATGTACGGACGATATTTTAACGCGAAATAAACGTAAAGAAAGTCACTTTATGCCACTTCAATATGTTATCAACCGTTTTGAAAAAATCCATTCCATTTCGCTGAATTTTGAATTTTTCCAGTTGCACAAAAAAGTCGCTTCCATTTTGCGTACGTTCTCGACCACAAGTTTATTGCCCCCACAGTCTAAACTAAAAATCGAACAAACCTGCCTCTTGCACCTAAAATTGACCTTCCAAAATGCTATTGAAGTAGCAAACAAAAAAAAGCAAAAACCTATGTTTACTTTGTTTTTTGGCCCACAAAAGCGTACGAACGTACTGTTCGCGACCGTGGAAACACCCATATCTAAATTGTTGAGCAAAAAACCCTAAAAAATCCAACATGGAAATAGGCCGGTTCATATTGAGAACTTCAAAATAAACGCCAAATTAATTTTTAATAAAAAATATGTATATGTAGCAAAATCCTAACGGTAAAATGTTTTTATTCTCACATTGAGCGTATTTCATTTGCTCTAAGATTATCAAATTGAGTAAAGTATACAATTGCGTCTGCGCGTCTGTCCAATTTCATTTTGACCGAGCGTTGCCATCCCTTACGCAAATTCACACCAAAATCATGGCAAAAAATTTAAATTTGGTTTCAACATATTGACTGCTGATTGGAAGATTTTTTAAAAATGTTCTGTCTTGGAATTTGTTTCAATAAGGGTGTTATTGGATATATAATAATTGAATATTGAATATTTAAATCTAAGCTAAACTTTAAGCCGTGTACAAAACAATATTTATTTTTCTTGTTTGTTTTGAAATTTTGTTTAGGATTTCTTCAGGAGTTACTTCAAAAGTAGAGCGGATGTTGAGTAGAGCCAGTCTCTCCTGCCCCTTAGATAAGTTTTTAAAATTCGTAGGGAAGAGAAAGACCGTTCGCTAGGAGCAACGGAAACGGGAAGCGTTGCAGCCATTTATATATATCGATGTAAAATAGGGAAAAAAGACACGGAACAATTATTTGATGCATCAATGAACGTGCTTGGAGGAACGCCTCCTTTGGGATTGGAAAATATTTTTCTTTTTTAGGGCTTTACGCTTTCAAAAGAAATCCAAAAACTGTATATAAAATGACACTTATGAAACGCTTAAGAAAAATTTCTTGTGTCAGAATCTCTTATACTATTCTACTGCTAGTTTCTTGAAAATTAAAAAAAAAGCGACCTGCGCAACTCTGGCTTTGGCAAGAAATAAATAGTTGTCGCTTTATTTCTTGAAGAAAAACTGAAGGTTCGGGAAAATAAAAACAAAAAATATATCTAATAAAATAACATTGAAATTCATATAAAAAGAGGCAAATTGCAATTATTCAACATGCAAAACGGAACGTCAAAATTTCTTGGCTATTCATGACAATTTCATGGTCAAGAAATAAATGAAAATATTTCTTGAACATTTTCTTTTTAACAGCATACCGGTCTTTTACTTTTAAACTGTTTCAATCCTTTCTTGCCAAATTAGCGTCAAGTTTTATTATCTCCTGACAAGTATAAGTACAATCTAATTGTTATTTTCACTGATAATTCTATACGACTGCGTTGTGTACTTTTTTTTAACTTCTTGGTAATTTTTTTGGTTAAGCTTATGGCAACCGTGACTACAATAACGAGAGACACACATTTTTACGATTTTTGCCACTGTATTCATAACTCGCAAAGCATTTGAATTCCAACAGACCTGAGTTCGAATCACTCTTGCTGTTGTTAACATGCTATGTAGTTGAGATGCTAAGTTGATCTTATGCAGAGCAAGTCTGATACTTTTGCGCGAATTTCTTAAAGCGCCAAATGAGTGAAGACATAAATATGAAAGAATATTTGCTCGGGGTACACATCGCGAGATGGCGAGATACTTATTGATTATTCAAAGAATCGCATTACCGAGGATTTTATTGCCTTTGCTCATTGGTTTATCGCACATGCAGGAGTTTACTAATCAAGTTATCTCAGGTGTATGGCGTGGTTGCAAGGGCAAGCAAATAACTGATGTGGTAAACATTGGTATCGGTGGTTCAGATTTAGGGCCACTGATGGTTACTGATTCGCTTAAACCATACTGCAAGGGGTTGCATTCACATTTTTTTTCGACTCTTGATGGAACACACTTGAGAGAGGTTTTGAAACGCGTCAACTATGAGACAACATTGCTTATTTTTTGCATATATTTGCTTCAAAACTTTCACAACTCAAGAGACAATAAAAAAATGCCGCATCTGCAAAGAATTGGTTGCTGGAGCAAGCTAAAGATCCTACTGCCGTTGCTAAGCATTTTGTAGCGTTGTCAACAAACAAGGAAATGATGACTGCATTCGGCATTGACAGTAAGAATAAGTTTGGATTTTGGGATTGGGTTGGCGGCCGTTACTAACTGTGGTCTGCTATTGGCTTATCAATCTGCCTATTTATTGGCTTTGACAATTTTGAACAACTCTTGGAAGGAGGCAACTATCTCGACAACCATTTTAAAACTGTCACCTTGGAAGAAAATACCCCAGTGATTCTTGCTCTTTTGGGTATTTGGTTTCCGAACTTTTTTAATGCAGAGACCCACACTTTGCTTCCTTACGATCAATATTTACATCGATTTGTCCACAAATGGGCTAATTAATTTCCTGAAGGCTAATTGGTAAAAAAATGAGTTCCAGTGATCAAGTATAAACTGATAGTAATTTGAAACATTGCAATATTAATTATAGTTAATATCAATTTGCTTGATGGCTTTAAAATACCACTTATCAGCTTAGTATTCAGCTTATTATTCTATGGCTATCAAACCAAATAATGCAAAATATCGGGATAATTTTGCTAAAGCAATTGCACGTTTCACTAAAGAAGATCCCACTTTCCCCCATTTCCTTTACGATGCTGATGTTAAGGAAACTTTAGTTTCAGGAATGGGTGAATTACATTTGGAGATCTATGCTCAACGTGTGTATACACGTACTACGGACATCAAATATAACTTCTTTGCTTATCCATCGATTCGGCATTAAAAACGAGAAGAACGCCACGAAAATACGGATCTGCAGGCTGGTCATTGATAAAATGGTATTGGTTGTATTGATATTGAGCAATTAATATAAATTAGATTAGTTCGCAATTTATAACGGAATAAAGCGATAGAAAATTTAACCCAATGCCATAGTAATGCTGTTTCCGACCGTCCGCCAGTCTGTCCGAATGAATTTTCCTATAACTTATAGGGCACAAACTAGGTCCTGAATATGGGTGGGATACTACCAGGCAGTGGATATTTTCAGGTGTTCAACGAGATCTCCCACCTTAATGTTTTGTTTTGGATGCTTCCACTTCACTCGCTTTTGAAGTTCGGATAAGTATTCCACTTGCCATCGCCTATCAATAGACTTTCCCTTCTTCAAATTCACATAATCCTCCTGATACAATTGCTTATAAAGATTTGAGTCGTTGTGTTAATCTGACCGGATGAGACATGACTTTTCTTGAAATTAAGCTTTTTTCTGGGGATGAGTTCTTCGAAAGAATCTCATAACGTATGATAGAACCCTCAAAGCTCTCGGTAGATCAGAAAACCGGTCAAGAATATCGATTTCTTGTTGCTTTGATATTGCGTAGGCCTGGGCTGTCTTTTCCTCCACGGAAGTATTTTATTCGTGTTCTTGTATTGGCCATTGGGAGTTGTCTTCTTGTAACCAAGAAGGTCCCTGCCACCACAAAGAATCCGATGCTGGTAGTCCTCTGCTTCCTAAATCTGCTGGATTCGATTCGGAGTTGACATGAAGCCAATCCTTGCTGCCGACCAGGTCGATGATTTTGGTTATCCTGTGTGCAACGAAAGTTGACCAGGAACATGGTGGTTTCGCTATCCATGCCAAAACGATGGTGGACGATGGAATCCGTCCATAAATGTTGTTTGACTGGTCCAAGCTTGATATTTCGGAACATTGATTCCATCATTTCTGCCAAAAGGACTGCTCCAAAAAGCTCCAAAGGCGGAAGTGAAATAGTCTTTACGGGTGCTACTCTGGTTTTACCCAGGGGTAGAGATACAAAAATTTGCAGTTGGCGCGAGGGTGGTCATGGGGCGCACCGGAGGGCCCACCTGGGAGAAGGCGCGGTGAGACCGTCGCGAAACCCGGATACTAGTGGTAGTTGGCGTGGCGGGAGGGCCAATCTACCGTGGTTGTTATCGGTGTGGCGTGGCCGTGAGGCCAGTCTATGCTGATTATGCGTGCTTGTGCGACGTGAGTAGTCGGTATTGGTGGTACGTAGGCAGTGTGGCCAGTCTCCGCTTACGACTGTTCCGATGCGCGCGGTTGCGGTGCTGCGATGTGGTGACCGGGTCGGTGTGGGGGTCGCGGTTTCGCCGCTCGTGGGCTAGAAGGAGCGGGAACGGCAGTGACTCCGATGCCCCTTCCGTCGGAAGGAGCGGCCGTGGTCCGGTACCGACTCTACCTCCCATGCTGCGTCCGAGGCGTGGATCGACAGCATCTCCTCTTCCATTCCTGCCTCTTCCACTTGTTGCGCCCAACTCTTCTCGGCAGGCGGGCTGGTTGGCTCGGGGTGTCCATCGGCAGATGGAGATTGGTGTGGTGTTTTCCACCACATCGTAGGCATCTGGGATCGCTGGTGCATTCCTTAGCACAGTGAACCATTGACCGAAGCTGATGGCTGACGCTACACAGCGGGCATGGCTTCGGGTACCGGGCAGCTAAGCCTTCGGCCCGCTGGCGTAGGGATGCGTAACGTGTCATTCTGGAGAAAGAAAGGAGAGAAACAAAGATTGGTTATTTTGACGGCCGTACACCCGTACGCCTGGGTGGCGAGAGCGCTGTAATTCGGCGACCTTTATGTGGTTCTGATATCACGAAACCAACCACTGTTTATTTTTAGAATTTCATAATTATTTAAAGGGAATATATTATTAGATATGTATATTATTCTTTGTTACTAGCCGTAAATATATGGAACGATAATAAATAAGCACCGTTATATGCCCGAAACGAGTCCAGGAGTGACAAAAATTATTATTCCTATACCGTAGCGCTTGCTACTAAAGGTTCCTTTTTCTTGCTTGACTCACTCTGCATTTTTTTTCGCCATGCAGAGTGCATTTATTTTCTCGCGTTCACAATGTCCCTATGTATATAAGTTAACACATATAAAGTTATTTACCCATTTTCAGCTTTAACCAGCGAATTACATACTTACACACGGGACAGTGAAATAACGCCCGGGGAAATAACGCCCGCCGAAAAAAGGAAATAAGGCCCGCGGGCTTTGTTTCTTTTCTAAAATGAAATAGCGCCCGTCGAGGAAAGGAAATAACGCCCGCGGGCCTAATTTCCATTTATAATAAAATTATAACTATGTTTAGGAAGGACATCACCGTGGCGGTAGCCACGGCTATGGCACACACCCGGAGTTGGAATGGCGTAGCCCAGGGTTATTTTTTGAAGCGCGGCCGAAGGCCGCCTACGCGGAAAGGTGTTCTAGCAGACCCGGCAGACGTTGTCCTGCCAAAAATTAGGGCGTATTTCATTTATTCATATGTATCTTACCAATTTGCTCGAACTATCTTTCATACCCAGCCATAGTGTATTTCAATCTATAAATTTAGTTATTTGAACTTTGGTGAATGTGGTGAATTTCCCTACAGTTTTGATTTGATCTAAATTTTTTACCATTTATTAAGATATCATTAATGAATGTTTTAAATTTTCGTCTTTTTATTCTTAATTTTTTTTATTTCACGACACGCATTCAATTTGATATGATAGCTATATTATATGAGCTTATTCTTGGGTCAGCCTTGTTCCACCTAATGGTCAATATCTTGGAAACGGGTTCGCAGATGAACCTGAAAACTGTTCCTTGTGAAAACTCTCATCAACACCTTTAATTTGATATGCATATTGTTAAAATACATTCGGGGTATCTGGTCCACATTTCGGTCAATATCTCAGGATTCCAGAAACTTTTTTAACTTTTTCTTTCTGAAGAACCTTCTCGGGGCACAAACAAATACAAAAAAAAATTAGTGAAATCGGTCCAGCCGTTCTCAATTGATGAGTTACTATACATTTTTCAATTTCACAGTGAACACAATACCGGTTTTAATTTTGCGTTTGAAAGAACGTGCGCATAAGAAAAAATGTCACATAAAATTAATGGCGATGTATGTGAAAAATGACTTCCATTATTTTCCTGCTTTCCAACTTATTTTTATATTATACCAGGGTCACCCCTGGTCCTCATATCGTACAAACACTTTCTGGAGTCACCCCTGGTCCACATTTTGTGGAATATCTCCAAAACATTCCCGGTTTCTTATACTTTTTTTGGCCATAAACCATGTCGGGTTCAATCAAAAACTACGCGCAAAATTTCGTTTAATTCGGTCCTGCCGTTCTGGAGTTATAGCGTCAGCAAGGAAAATAGGCTCCATTTTTATATATAGATATCTACCTATAATACTCTGGATATGTATGAGCGGCAATAACAAACAAAAAAAATTAAGTGCTTTGATTAAGATTTAAGAACGTTAAAATGTCACTAAAGCAAATACATTCAGGGATATAACGAATTGAAATATTACTTAGCTTGTGGTCCTGGAACTGGCCACTTTTCGAAAGAATTTACAAATGTAGCCTATGTATGTCGTACCCAACGAAGATTTTAACGTATTGGAAAAGTTTAAAACAGATCAACCATAAACTTTGGACATTATTGAAGTACAAACAAAGCACTGAATACAAAAAATGTGGGCGTGGCACAGCCCACATTTCCCAAATTATATAATTCTTGACCAAGGGACACACATATCCAAAAATCATTAGTTTAGACCAAAAATATTCAAAGTTATGATGATTTAAATTTTATATAGTCTTGGGGCGTGGCACAACAATCTTCTGAACCAATCTGGAAATTTAGAGAAGATCGACCATAAACTTTGAACTTATTGAAGTACAAACAAAACACAAAAAATGTGGGCGTGGGAACGCCCACTTTTCCCAGATAATATCCATCTTGACTAAAGGACACACATATCCAAAAATCTTTAATTTAGACCTAATATGTTCAGAGTTATGAAGAATTTAAATTTTATATAGCCTGGGGGCGTGGCACTGGCTACATTTCCAAAAATTCATATAGCCTGAATCGTACACAACAATTTTCTTAACCAATCTTGAAAGATTAAAAGAGTTCGACCATAAACTTTGGACATTATTGAAGTACAAACAAAACACAAAAAAGGGGCGTGGCACCGCCCACTTTTCCAAAATTACATAAATCTTGACCAAAGGACACACATATCCAGAAATCATTAATTTAGACCAAATATGTTCAGAGCTATGAAGAATTGTAGTTTTATATAGCCTGGGGGAGTGGCACCGCCCACTTTTCCAAAAATTAGTATAGCCTATGCTTTAACCCATGATCTCAAGAATATACTGTGAAAATTTCATAAAAATCGGTTGAGTACTTTGGACGCCCATAAAGGACACACAGACACACATTCATTTTTATTTATAAGATAAGGCAAACAGCTCTATGAAAACGCTTTTGTATAATAATTTTTTTCTTGAATTTAGATGAATCTAAAATTCACTCTAAGCGGACACAGTCATCAACACTTTTGAATTGATAGCTATATTATATGAGCTTATTCTTGGGTCAGCCTTGGTCCACCTAATGGTCAATTTCTTGGAAACGGGTTCGCAGATGAACTTGAAAACTGTTCCTTGTTAAAACTCTCATCAACACCTTTAATTTGATACGCATATTGTTAAAATACATTCGGGGTCACCCCTGGTCCACATTTTGGTCAATATCTCAGGATTCCAGAAACTTTTTTAACTTTTTCTTTATGAAGAACCTTCTCGGGGCACAAACAAATACAATAAAAAAAAATAGTGAAATCGGTCCAGCCGTTCTCAATTGATGAGTTACTATACATTTTTTCCCTCCATTTTGAAATATATATGTATATAAGGCAAACAGCTCTATAAAAAAGCTTTTGTATGATAATTTTTTTCCTGAATTCAGATGAATCTAAAATTCACTCTAAGCGGACACAGTCATCAACACTTTTGAATTGATAGCTATATTATATGAGCTTATTCTTGGGTCAGCCTTGGTCCACCTAATGGTCAATTTCTTGGAAACGGGTTCGCAGATGAGCTTGAAAACTGTTCCTTGTTAAAACTCTCATCAACACCTTTAATTTGATACGCATATTGTTAAAATACATTCGGGGTCACCCCTGGTCCACATTTTGGTCAATATCTCAGGATTCCAGAAACTTTTTTAACTTTTTCTTTATGAAGAACCTTCTCGGGGCACAAACAAATACAATAAAAAAAATTAGTGAAATCGGTCCAGCCGTTCTCAATTGATGAGTTACTATACATTTTTTCCCTCCATTTTTAAATATATATGTATATAAGGCAAACAGCTCTATAAAAAAGCTTTTGTATGATAATTTTTTTCCTGAATTCAGATGAATCTAAAATTCACTCTAAGCGGACACAGTCATCAACAATTTTGATATGATAGCTATATTATATGAGCTTATTCTTGGGTCAGCCTTGGTCCACCTAATGGTCAATATCTTGGAAACGGGTTCGCAGATGAACCTGAAAACTGTTCCTTGTGAAAACTCTCATCAACACCGTTAATTTGATACGCACATTGTTAAAATACATTCGGGGTATCTGGTCCACATTTCGGTCAATATCTCAGGATTCCAGAAACTTTTTTAACTTTTTCTTTCTGAAGAACCTTCTCGGGGCACAAACAAATAAAAAAAAAAAATTAGTGAAATCAGTCCAGCCGTTCTCAATTGATGAGTTACTATACATTTTTCGATTTCACAGTGAACACAATACCGGTTTTAATTTTGCGTTTGAAAGAACGTGCGCATAAGAAAAAATGTCACATAAAATTAATGGCGATGTATGTGAAAAAGGACTTCCATTATTTTCCTGCTTTCCCACTTATTTTTATATTATATCAGGGTCCTCATTTTTGGATATCTCGTAAGCGGGGTAGCATAGGGTCCTGAAAATCACCTCTTTTTTAAACACTCATCAACACCTTTTATTCGACACCCATATCGTATAAACACCTTCTAAGGTCACCCCTGGTCCACATTTTGGTAGATATCTTGGAAAACGGGTCGAATAGGGTCTTGAAAATCACCTCTTTTTTAAATACTCATCAATACCTTTTATTTGATACCCATATTGTAGAAAACCCGTCTGGGGTCACACCGGGTCATATTTTGGGAAATACCTCGAATACGGGGTCTTATATGGGACTAATAACTACCCTATGTTCAAGCGCTCGTCAACACCGTTCATTTGATACCCATATCGTACAAACACTTTCTGGAGTCACGTCTGGTCCACATTTGGGTCAATATCTCGGAAACGGGACCCCATATGGGACTCAAAACCACTCCATGTTAGAACACTCATCAATACCTTTCATTTGATACCCATATCGTACAAACACTTTCTGGAGTCACCCCTGGTCCACATTTGGGTCAATATCTCGGAAACGGGACCCCATATGGCACTCAAAACCACTCCATGTTAGAACACTCACCAATAGCTTTCATTTGATACCCATATCGTACAAACACTTTCTGGAGTCACCCCTGGTCCACATTTTGTGGAATATCTCCAAAACCTTCCCGGTTTCTTATATTTTTTTGGCCATAAACCATGTCGGGTTCAATCAAAAACTACGCGCAAAATTTCGTTTAATTCGGTCCTGCCGTTCTGGAGTTATAGCGTCAGCAAAGAAAATAGGCTCCATTTTTATATACATATAGACTAGCAGGGTACCCGGCGTTGCTCGGGATTCAAAATCAATAATATACTTTAAGATTTCATTTTGTTGTTGGTTTTTGTGGTCTTTCTTGTTTTTACATGTTTGTAAGTTTTGCAAGCTCGAGACACAGAGAAACAATAATTCGTAATGAATTTTAATTGTCAGTTTTTTGGGAAAAATTGATAATTGGAGAAAAATTACATTGTTAAATCACAGCGATGGATAGGATTACATCTTTCAGAGTTTCCAAGCTCATCATCAGATCCCTTTTCGGACACTGGGATATGAACCAGTGTCTGCACCAAAGATTTCATATTTATATAATATAGCTGACCCGGCAAACTTCGTTCTTCCCAAAATAGATTTTTTTATTAATTTTTCACTACTTCATTGTGCATACAACTTCAAATATATAAAATTTTATTATTCCGTTTAAGGCTACACGATACACAAAATTTTTAGTTTTCTGTCCCGGAGCGTAAGTAAATAGCGAAAAAATTTTTCCTACACGGGAACTATTGATATCATTAATCTCCTGATCAATTTTCAGGTCCTAACTTTAAACGCTTTTACGATAACCCCACTTTTATGCGCAAAAATTGTTTTGATATCATTTAGCTCTACACAAGTTTCCAAGTTCCTGCCTTAAATACTTTTGGAGATATTTAGCTTGAAAAATTAAATTAATTAATCGTATAACCCCTCACCAAATTTCAGTGGTGTAACCCGAATACTTAGAGAGATTCGGACAGTGGTGGGGATTTGGAGGTGGTAGGGATCTATCCCATATAACCCCTTACCGAGTTTCAATGATCTAACAAAAATACTTCCAGAGATATCGACTAAGAAATATTTCATTCGTATGGGAGGTGCCACGCCCCTTTTTCGTTATCCCCAGTTTTTTTTGGAGGTGGTAGGGATCGATCTCATATAATCTCTCACCAAATTTCAGTGGTCTAACCTAAATACTTCCAGAGATATCGACTAAGAAGTATTTCATTCGTATGGGAGGTGCCACGCCCACTGTGTCGTTATCCCCAGTTTTTTTGGAGGTGGTAGGGATAGATTCCATATAACCCCTCACCAAATTTCAGTGGTCTAACCAAAATACTTCCAGAGATATCGACTAAGAAGTATTTCATTCGTATGGGAGGTGGTAGGGATTGATTCCATATAACCCCTCACCAAGTTTCAATGATCTAACGCCTTCCTGAAGGATTTTAAATGCCGTTCGCTAAATTCAAAATTTTCACTTATTGTAACAGCTAACAAAACAGGCTATGCTTTTTTTTAGTTTAGCTAGAATTCGCTTATTTTTTTGTAAATTTACGTTTAGTCAGTGAGAATTCTCCAAGTGAATTGTGCTTTTATTTAAGATGGCTGTCTTGATAGACCTCGTTATTTATAGGTAAGTTTTATTCTTTAACATAACGAATTGTAGATGGCAGGCTATTATTTTACTCCAAAAAATTATTCAATTTAATTATTTGTTTGTTTTGTAGACGTTTTTTGTGAAAAATTTGCCTGTACTGGCGTGGGAAACACGCACATCCTCCCAGAAGGATTATGGGCTAATACAACTAATTTTATTAAAATTTTTTGTTGAAGGAAGATTACCCTAAATGAGTTGTTAGACATCATCGAAACTGCCGATGACGACGATATTCCTGTAACCCCTGCGGGTTAGGGGTTTAGAATATGCCCGCGGTGGGCATACCGGTCGTAAGAGGCGACTAATGTGCACAAAGGTAATGATGTGCAACTCGATGGTTGATCCACGGATGTGATGCCTCTCACCTCTCATTACCCATCTTCTCTTTCCTTTCGGAAGGAGGGATGACATGACCTAGAAGGTTACACTGGTCATACCAAATCGCTACCCGACAGTCGGGCAGTACCGCAAGGAGTACCGGAGCGTACCGGACTGGCATTTCGACAACACTCCCCAAAACCTCCGTGCAGTGATTTTGGTGCTAAAACAACAACAACAGCGATATTCCTGATAATGGATTTGATGTGGTAGTTTTACCCCCAATCAATTTTAATGATGATGTCACTGATGAGGATTCTGGGGAGGAAGACAATCCTACCATCAACAATTTACATGGCATTCAACTCTATACAACCGTCCTGAGGATAATATGGACCATTTAAATTTTCGGCGAAGATTAGCCTGCTCTATTTTGGAGTCCAACAAAAGCATAGTTACACAGAGAGGACGTGCTAGCCAGTCAGCTTTGATTGATAGCCGGTATGATGGCAAAGATCATTATGTAAGCAACTTACCATTGCTGCCAACAGGTAAAAAGCAATAATTTGTTTGTAGTAATTGCCCCAAAAAAGCAACGACGAAATGCATAAAATACAATGTGATATTCCATGTTGATTGCTTTATAAATTATAAAAGGAAATAAAACTTTTAAGCATTTTTATGATAATAAGTCTATGTACTTCCTTACTTTTTCCATAAAGTCATGGATAAAGCAACAAATAACGTATGTATGTAAGCAAACTACCAATATAAACATGAAATTGTAATACCAATTTAGCTATTGAATTAATTTATATTTTTCTTTGAATCTATAAATAAGGCAAAAAAAATGTTGAATTTATATCTATTGCTTTGGAAAAATTTGTTAACACAACTATTGTGGTATTCTCCCAAAGGCCTTCCAGAAGGATGGGGTGCTGTGACCACGGGGAGGGGGTGAAACCTTAGCAATTATAATTTACAGGTTATTTGACAGGCACTTAAGCAATAATACACAATACATTCAAAAAAATCGACAAAAAATAATTCGGGTTTATCTGGGCTAAATACTTCCAGAGATATCGACTAAGAAGTATTTCATTCGTATGGGAGGTGCCACGCCCACTTTTTCGTTATCCCCAGTTTTTTTTGGAGGTGGTAGGGATCGATTCCATATAATCCCTAACCAAGTTTCAATGATCTAACCTAAATACTTCGAGAGATATCGACTAAGAAGTATTTCATTCGTATGGGAGGTGCCACGCCCACTTTTGCGTTATACCCAGTTGTTTTGGAGGTGGTAGGGATCGATCCCATATAACCCCTTACCGAGTTTCAATAGTCTAACATAAATACTTCCAGAGATACGGACAATGGAAAATTCCATTTGTATGGGAGGTGCCACGCCCCCTATATACATCGAAATATTTTTTAGCCTGTGACCATCCCTGGAAGATGTACAGTGGGTGTATAAAATTTGGTTACGATCGGTTTATAAGTTTAGGACGCAAGTCGATCTATACCTACATATATATTTATATAATTTGAATTTTATATACATACATATGTATATAGATTACACACAAAAATTTTATTTTGCTTCACAAAATAACTTAAAATAATATGCAAAATGCGTGGAAAAACATAAAAAATATTTCAGGACTTAAAACAGCGAAATATTTTTAAAATTAAAATTCTAAATACAGTTTTTAAAACATAAATGATCGCAAACGTTCTTTTTTTCTGACTTAACACTTTTTAAAAGTGAAGGTCCCTCAGTTCTAATGAAGTCTGAAATTTCAACGTATTAAAATGTACAAAAAGGTCGGACTTCACCATATCAATACTTAATCATTAAGCAAATTTCAGATAATAAATCATCTTGGTTTACTTCTATTCCCATAAATTTTACTATTGGTAAAACATTTTCAAAAGTTAAGGGCTCTTTCAAAGATAGTGGTGTGCATATCTTATAAAAAGAATCGTCATTGAAGTTAAACCGTTTTTCAATATAAAATATTGCTCGTTTATACACCTCACAAGCATCTTTTTCAAATAGAGATCGCTCACCTGTAGTAAGCCTGTTTATATTTTAGTAAATATAAAATGCGTAAAATCTTTTCTCTAGATCTGCTAGTTTAGTTTAAAGGGAATGTTACTTACAATTGCCGCAGTCTTTGTCCTTCCACAATGAAACTTCGATGCTACCTTTGAGTCTGGAAACAGATGTGGGGCCAATTTATTTCCTCAGTCTTGAGAAAGGTAGCTGTGGTGATGCTTTACTCCATGGTAAGTTGATAATAGCTCAGAAAATGAAACTTTGTTTTCTTCATCACTGCAAGGCTTAACAAAGGAACCGAATAGCACCGATGAACCTGCAACTGACAAATAAAATCTGAATTAAAAATATCGTAGTTAACATTATAAATATGTATAAGTAATGTTTCCAATTAAGAATTTAGGTACATGATTTTCGGAATTTACCTCAAAACCGAAACTTTACACAAATCTTCATCTTTTTTGTTAGGAATGCCATTTATGAGTACATCGGAAATACAACTCTAGAAAAGTCGTGTCTGTACATTGAAAATTTCTTTGAAAAAATGACTAGGGATATCTTGGGGAATGCTATAGACTTTATCTGATCAATTTTAAAATTATTGTCAGTCTGTTTGAACTTAAGGATCTCGGAAAGTAAGAAATGGCTTTTGATAAGAGTTTCATTAGTGGACTGCTTTAAGCTTATAAAATGACCTGCACTTTGTTTTATCAAAATCGGACTACAAATTAAAAAATATATACTAATTTTTGTGGAGGTACCTTTGAATTTTTATTTTTTTTTTTATAAATTTATATGAAGAAAAATTCACTTAGTTTGTCAAAAAAATAACTTAGCGTGCCTCTCTAAAATGTTTGTTTACTTTTTTTCAATTTCAGCCAAATAACACTGGATCACAAATTCCAACTTTTTTTCTGCACCAGAGACGCTATAGGGAAATTCCTATGTAAAATCACCTCCTAATTCCGAAAATCAAAGTTATTTTTACTTGAATGGTACCGTTTTTTGAGATATTTACGATTTACCGTTATTTCAAAAAACAAAAAAGATGGCTCCACTTAATCGTGTATATCTCAAGAACAAATTGAGCTATTCGAAAACGGTTTGAAAAATTTGAAAGCTTATAAAATTTGCTATAATTTGCTAGGTCCTGCAGATTCAAACTTAGTGAACAATCATTACGGACTTTTAAAATTTTTTTTGTAAAAATATAAAAAAATTTGTACTTTGCGAGGAAGCATCTCGAAAACTTTTTGTTTTTTTGCAGATATTTTTTCCCCCCTCTAAGCTCTGTTTTATTACAAAAAAAAACAAGCTATCAGTGAACAAAATCGATGAACTAATACAAAAGTTATAAGCATTCAAGTAAATATATCAATTTAATGCTTAAGTACCCTACTGGTACATATGTGTTAGTATTCGTATATCAGTTAGTTAGCAGGTAGATTTTCGAAAAGTTACTAGATACAAAAAGCTGTTAGTGTCGTTTTCTCAAACCTAGGTACATATTAAACAAGAGCATATTTTTGAGGCAGGTAGTGTTTTCTTTGTAGAACTAGGGAACCTTTTTGTTTAGGTAGGCTTGAATTTTTACTGGATCTAAGTATAAATAAGAGTACATGCGCCTTGTTCCTTCATAATATCTGCAAGGCTCGCCGGATACTGTTCAGTTTATAATTGCAGTTTATAACCCGTCATTTACTTAAAAATAAAAAATGAATAAAAGGGCGCCAGAGTTTGAGTGTACAAATGATCCAGATATGTTCTGTTTCATCTGCGGTCAATTTATTGTTAAAAGTATGAGACGTGTGTTTTCAAATCCTTTGAAAGTTACATACTATAAGTGTTTTGGAATTGAGCCTAAAAACCATGGACACCGAACACTGTGTGCACCACATGCCGAGTCGAATTGATTTCTTCGGAAACCGGAACAAAAAGGTACGTTATAAAAATTAGGAATTTGATCCCTTTTAATGCATAGCTGACTAATGTCTGAAACTATCTATTTAGGCGACGTGTGCAATTTATTACACCAATGAAGTGGAGGGAACCAACTTGCCATTCAACGGACTGCTATATTTGTACTACAGTGTCATTACCAGAACTAATTTCAACAGAAGCGACATTGCCAGAATCAAATTTAACTTTAGTTCCGGCTCCAGTTTCATTGTCAACAGTAGTATCTGATTACGCGGCATCATGTTGTACTGAATTTCAAACGGAAAACGAAAGAAATTCTTTGTCACAAGCACAACTCAATGATTGGATAAGGGATTTGGAATTGTCAAAGGAAAAGGCCGAACTACAATTTAAATTTGTTTCATCCGATGTTAAGGTAACATATTATAGAACTCGTCACGAAGAATTTTCCAAGTACTATACGAAGGAGGACAGTGTTTGTTATAGACCAAGAGCTGGCTACGGAAAAAAAAAATGATAAGGTGCAGTAAAAGTGATGATGTAAATACGTTCCTTACTGGTTGAGAATCGGTGTAGCGTTGCCGGCAGAAGTTCTTCCCGGGGAGAGATGCGTTGGCGCGCGTGCAAAGGTGTAAATTTTTATTGAAAAAAAAAATCATAAGGTGCAGTTCTGAAACTTGGTGAGGTTACAGTTTTTACCTCTTTACCTTATTGGCAGAACTCTAGGTCGGGGATAAAGGGTTGGCAGAAGTCGACAAAGTTGTAAAATTTTCATTGAAAAAAAATCATAAGGTGCAGTTCTGAAATTTGGAGAGGTTACAGTTTTTACCTCTAGAAATAAGGTAAAAGTATTGGCAGAACTCTAGGTCGGGGATAAAGGGTTGGCAGAAGTCGACAAAGTTGTAAAATTTTTATTGAAAATTTAATGATAAGGTGCAGTTGTGATATTTAAAGGGGGAGGGGGGGGCTTCTGTAGGGTGGGTGGGGGTTTAGTTATTAACTCTAGAAATAAAGTAAAATAATTGCCAGAACTCTAGGTCGTGGATAAAGTGTTGCCAGAAGTCGGCAAAGTTGATGATGTTGAAATCAACTTGATGGTTAATTGCATAAAAAGAAGAATATATTGTCAGAAATTGGTAATACAGAAAAAAATGTTTGCTTTTAAATTAATTTTAGGCAGGTTTGGCCACTTATGTGTATTTTTTAATTATAAAGTTATAAGGATTAGAAGACTTATTTTTATTTAACACATTAAAAATAATATACATAATTGTAAAAGTAAAGTTTTTTTAACATTCGCAATCTGTTTCATCATTTTCATCGTCATCGCTGGAATTGTCAATATCTGAGTTATCATCTGAAAAAAAAATTATATTTTTATAAATAATTGGTGTATAACAAAACGTAGGTATGATATAATGATTGAATAATTTACCTTCACATTCTTCACTATCTATTATGACATCTTTAACTGTTGACGGTAATTGCGGGCCCTCAAACCATTTAAATTCGTAACTGTTTTGTCCATCAAATTTTTCTATCCAGCCACAATCAGTCGCATCATATCGCAAGATCTGTTGGAACTGATACATTAGCATTTCTCCAGATATTTGCGATATATCTAATTTGAGATATTCAAGTTTAAATTTTACTGCCTTTTGAAAATCATATGTATGTAAAATCTGGGTAGGGCGTTTATTGTATGGGAAAAAGATGGCACTACAATGTCCGAAATGACTTGGATTTCTTTACCAACAAATGAACACCATATTTCACTAGATCCTTTTGGTTCTGAGCCCTTCAAATATAAATACAGCTGTACTCACCTGATTCATCTGTACGTGAAGGGTTATAACCGTCATTCGAAGTGGAAAGATTTTGCGATGATTTCTGTGTCTCATATTTTAGAATTTTTTTCCTTGAAATGACCGAAAAATTCTTACAGCATAAAGAATGATAGCCATGCATTTTATCTGCAGTAGCTGGTGAAACAATATTTGAATACTTTAAATTCAGAGCAACACGAATGCCTAATATCTCACGACACTTTTTCAACTTTTTCTCCGTAAGAAAAAGTATTTTGTCACTGATATCTGTGCACTGAAAAATACACGAAGGCTCAGAGGCCATTTTTGACTTTTAAAGCAAAATTCGCAAAGACGCTTGCTATAAATGCCGAAATAAAAACGAAAATGCCTTTGTAAATTTCTTGTTAGTTGCTTTTTCTGCAATGGAATAGCCAGCGCCTCATTATAAATATTCCAGTATAGCGGCGCAAGTGAAGAGTCGCAAATTGTTTTGCTATTTACCTTATGCGATAGGCGGTGAGTGGGAGGATGAATTGCACCTTAGGCAGGCTGTGTGATGTTAATGCTTTGTTGTTGGTTGCGGTACCGAATTCGATGCTGTTGTAGTTAAACTCATATGAGAATTTTCGAAATAATTTAAGTATAAAGTATAGTGAGGAGAATGCGAGTATGTAAAATGATTATGTACGTATGTAATTATGTATAGTGAAGAAGCTAATGCTGGTACAATGTACCAGAAGCTGTTCGAGCTCTAAGCTCTCATGGTACCTGCATAGAACTTTGTAAGGATGGTTTTCGATGCGTAATGGTCAAAATTAGGAGGTGTGCGTTTAAATAAAACCACTTTAAAATTTTGGGACACTCTAATACACATGTACATTTATTTATATATGTATATATCTTAGCATATATATACTTAGCCTTAAGCTAACGTTAAAACAAAATAGCCAGAACTGCACCTTATCATTAAATTTTCAATAAAAATTTTACAACTTTGTCGACTTCTGCCAACCCTTTATCCCCGACCTAGAGTTCTGCCAATACTTTTACCTTATTTCTAGAGGTAAAAACTGCAACCACACCAAGTTTCAGAACTGCACCTTATGATTTTTTTTTTCAATAAAAATTTACACCTTTGCACGCACGCCAACGCATCCCTCCCCGGGAAGGACTTCTGCCGGCAACGCTACACCGATTCTCAACTAGTAAGGAACGTATTTACATCATCACTTTTACTGCACCTTATAATTTTTTTTTTCCGTAGCCAGCTCTCCGTCTATTACTGCAAAGACATTGCTGGTCTATTCAAACAATTTGGTGAACCATATGATTCAAAAGAGTGGCGATTGTTCATAGACGGCAATAAATTAAGTTTAAAGGCCATATTATTGCATATTGGCAACCAAAAGCCATCTATCCCGATCGCGCATGCAGTAAATACGAAGGAAACATATGAGATAAGGCAAAAATTGCTCAAGTTAATCAAATACGAAGAACATGATTCGAAAATATGTGCCGATCTTAAAGTCGTTGGAATGCTATGTGGTCTACAAAGTGGATACACAAAATACTGTTGCTTTCTATGCAAATGGGATAACCGAGCTCGTCAAGACCACTACATCATAAAGGATTTGTCAGAACGAATCGAGTTTCAAGTTGGGGTAGATAACATAAAATACTCTCCACTTATAAAGAAGGAAAAAATAATTCTACCTCCGCTCCACATCAAGCTCGGCCTTATCAAAAACTTTGTGAAGGCTTTGGACAAAGAAGGCGAAGCTTTTCATCATTTGAAGACAATAGGCCCGTCCACAATGAAGACGACGGCGTCGAACGACAACGACGAAAAACTGAAGCTTGGCGATATTTGCCGTCAAGCATTGGCGACATGATTATAATGAGAGCAGGGGCGACAGGTGCGAATCATCTTGAAAAGTAGCAAAAAATGTTGTAAAAAGTGTGAAACAGACATATTCTGTAATAATTGGAACTTATTTTACAAGTTATTTACTCTTCCTTTCGTTTTTATTGTCAAAAAAACCAAACGCCACCATCTGCCGCTTGTCAAAATAGAATTAGATTTAATCTGGCGACAGCGGCATCTGTGATTGATTGCCGCTTTGTCGCGTCGTGTTCAAAAAATTCCTCCCCATAAGAACACGTGTAAAAATAATTTGACAGATGCCGCTTGTCGTTTGCCGTTTTCATTCTGGTTACCACTAATCTTCCCAGAGATTTCAGAAGCAAAAATAAAGGAAGGCATTTTTGTGGGACCGCAAATTAATACACTAAGGGCCGCTTTCATAAAAGCCGGTAACCGCTAACCAGAGTTTAATTGACGTATTTTGTATGGTTAGCTGTCAAATTAATCGCCGATTAGGCTTAACCGGCTTTTATGAAAGTGGCCCTAAACTTATTAACTCAGACTAAGAATAATTGCACATTTATGCTTCAGACTAGAGGGCCGAGTTTTTTAATAATAAGAACGAACTTAATTCTTTTCAGGACGTGGAAAAACATAAAAAATATTTCAGGACTTAAAACAGCGAAATATTTTTAAAATTAAAATTCTAAATACAGTTTTTAAAACATAAATGATCGCAAACGTTCTTTTTTTCTGACTTAGCACTTTTTAAAAGTGAAGGTCCCTCAGTTCTAATGAAGTCTGAAATTTCAACGTATTAAAATGTACAAAAAGGTCGGACTTCACCATATCAATACTTAGTCATTAAGCAAATTTCAGATAATAAATCATCTTGGTTTACTTCTATTCCCATAAATTTTACTATTGGTATAACATTTTCAAAAGTTAAGGGCTCTTTCAAAGATAGTGGTGTGCATATCTTATAAAAAGAATCGTCATTGAAGTTAAAACGTTTTTCAATATAAAATATTGCTCGTTTATACACCTCACAAGCATCTTTTTCAAATAGAGATCGCTCACCTGTAGTAAGCCTGTTTATATTTTAGTAAATATAAAATGCGTAAAATCTTTTCTCTAGATCTGCTAGTTTAGTTTAAAGGGAATGTTACTTACAATTGCCGCAGTCTTTGTCCTTCCACAATGAAACTTCGATGCTTGCTACCTTTGAGTCTGGAAACAGATGTGGGGCCAATTTATCTCCTCAGTCTTGAGAAAGGTAGCTGTGGTGATGCTTTACTCCATGGTAAGTTGATAATAGCTCAGAAAATGAAACTTTGTTTTCTTCATCACTGCAAGGCTTAACAAAGGAACCGAATAGCACCGATGAACCTGCAACTGACAAATAAAATCTGAATTAAAAATATCGTAGTTAACATTATATGTATAAGTAATGTTTCCAATTAAGAATTTAGGTACATGATTTTCGGAATTTACCTCAAAACCGAAACTTTACACAAATCTTCATCTTTACAACTCTAGAAAAGTCGTGTCTGTACATTGAAAATTTCTTTGAAAAAATGACTAGGGATATCTTGGGGAATGCTATAGACTTTATCTGATCAATTTTAAAATTATTGTCAGTCTGTTTGAACTTAAGGATCTCGGAAAGTAAGAAATGGCTTTTGATAAGAGTTTCATTAGTGGACTGCTTTAAGCTTATAAAATGACCTGCACTTTGTTTTATCAAAATCGGACTACAAATTAAAAAATATATACTAATTTTTGTGGAGGTACCTTTGAATTTTTATTTTTTTTTTTTATAAATTTATATGAAGACGTCCCCTCAATATAACAATAGCGTATGTGCTCATACGCCATTATTTTTTTATTGCATATTTAGAATCTCCATCATTGATTCTATGTCTGATCAAAATTTCATCAAATTCTACTTTCACAAAGTGGGTCAAAATGTCATTGGAAAAAATGGTGTATAATTTCTTGTTCAAACATTTCCTTCAATAAGTGTATAAGCTCATATGCGCTATTTTACTTGAAATTGCCACTGCAAAGTTGTTAAAAGAATAATAGTGTATGCGCATTATACTCCATTTTACCCTGTAGAAATAAATACAATTTATCAAAACTTTAACTCATAAAATAGCTTATAATGATATACACTATTGTTTGAGAAATAGTTTTATTCCGACCATTTCTATACCCCACATAAGCTGTTTTATTTTCAATACAAATTCGAAAATTTTATCAGAAATTTACAAGAGTAATAGTCTATGCGATTTTAACGTTGTTTTGACTACATGAATGCCAAGGAAATATTGTAGTCATTTGAAATTTCAGCTTGCAAATTCATTTCGCAGAGAAAGTTTGTTCATTAAAAATATGGATTTTAAACATATGAGTGAGTATCGTCCATTATATAATGTAAGTGAAGAAAGTAAGGTAAATATCATCAGGAATTAATTACTGTTTTATAATGTTACAAATTGATATTTTAATAAAAATACCGTAAAATTATTGAATGAAACAGCGTATACCATACAAAATAAAATAGTGTATCAGATACATCATACGAATTCCCTAAAAAATAAAATGGCCTATATGGAGGACTTGCGCTTTGAATAACATAACTATGGTCTTAAAGGATGCGTAGAATAAAAAAACTTGGTAAATTTAAAGGCAAGAAACGGTATAATGTATTCATCGAAAAATCCACTATGAACAATTTTTCTTTACCGTGATATTGAGGTTTTAATAGACATCTGATTTGACAAAAACTTTAAACTCGATTTTCTCAAAACCCAAAAAAAATTATACGCTATTGTTATATTGAGGGGACGAAGAAAAATTCACTTAGTTTGTCAAAAAAATAACTTAGCGTGCCTCTCTAAAATGTTTGTTTACTTTTTTTCAATTTCAGCCAAATAACACTGGATCACAAATTCCAACTTTTTTTCTGCACCAGAGACGCCATAGGGAAATTCCTATGTAAAATCACCTCCTAATTCCGAAAATCAAAGTTATTTTTACTTGAATGGTACCGTTTTTGAGATATTTACGATTTACCATTATTTCAAAAAACAAAAAAGATGGCTCCACTTAATCGTGTATATCTCAAGAACAAATTGAGCTATTCGAAAACGGTTTGAAAAATTTGAAAGCTTATAAAATTTACTATAATTTGCTAGGTCCTGCAGATTCAAACTTAGTGAACAATCATTACGGACTTTTAAAATTTTTTTTGGAAAAATATAAAAAAATTTGTACTTTGCGAGGAAGAATCTCGAAAACTTTTTGTTTTTTTTGCAGATATTTTTTCCCCCCTCTAAGCTCTGTTTTATTACAAAAAAAAACAAGCTATCAGTGAACAAAATCGATGAACTAATACAAAAGTTATAAGCATTCAAGTAAATATATCAATTTAATGCTTAAGTACCCTACTGGTACATATGTGTTAGTATTCGTATATCAGTTAGTTAGCAGGTGGATTTTCGAAAAGTTACTAGATACAAAAAGCTGTTAGTGTCGTTTTCTCAAACCTAGGTACATTTTAAACAAGAGCATATTTTTGAGGCAGGTAGTGTTTCTTTGTAGAACTAGGGAACCTTTTTGTTTAGGTAGGCTTGAATTTTTACTGGATCTAAGTATAAATAAGAGTACATGCGCCTTGTTCCTTCATAATATCTGCAAGGCTCGCCGGATACTGTTCAGTTTATAATTGCAGTTTATAACCCGTCATTTACTTAAAAATAAAAAATGAATAAAAGGGCGCCAGAGTTTGAGTGTACAAATGATCCAGATATGTTCAGTTTCATCTGCGGTCAATTTATTGTTAAAAGTATGAGACGTGTGTTTTCAAATCCTTTGAAAGTTACATACTATAAGTGTTTTGGAATTGAGCCTAAAAACCATGGACACCGAACACTGTGTGCACCACATGCCGAGTCGAATTGATTTCTTCGGAAACCGAAACAAAAAGGTACGTTATAAAAATTAGGAATTTGATCCCTTTTAATGCATAGCTGACTAATGTCTGAAACTATCTATTTAGGCGACGTGTGCAATTTATTACACCAATGAAGTGGAGGGAACCAACTTGCCATTCAACGGACTGCTATATTTGTACTACAAAAGTACTTGGGGTTGGAAAGTCCAGAAAAGTAACCTATGCGAGCGTATCTACAGTGTCATTACCAGAACTAATTTCAACAGAAGCGACATTGCCAGAATCAAATTTAACTTTAGTTCCGGCTCCAGTTTCATTGTCAACAGTAGTATCTGATTACGCGGCATCATGTTGTACTGAATTTCAAACGGAAAACGAAAGAAATTCTTTATCACAAGCACAACTCAATGATTGGATAAGGGATTTGGAATTGTCAAAGAAAAAGGCCGAACTACACGCCTCTCGAATGCAACAACTTAAATTTGTTTCATCCGATGTTAAGGTAACATATTATAGAACTCGTCACGAAGAATTTTCCAAGTACTATACGAAGGAGGACAGTGTTTGTTACTGCAAAGACATTGCTGGTCTATTCAAACAATTTGGTGAACCATATGGTTCAAAAGAGTGGCGATTGTTCATAGACGGCAATAAATTAAGTTTAAAGGCCGTATTATTGCATATTGGCAACCAAAAGCCATCCATCCCGATCGCGCATGCAGTAAATACGAAGGAAACATATGAGATAAGGCAAAAATTGCTCAAGTTAATCAAATACGAAGAACATGATTCAAAAATATGTGCCGATCTTAAAGTCGTTGGAATGCTATGTGGTCTACAAAGTGGATACACAAAATACTGTTGCTTTCTATGCAAATGGGATAGCCGAGCTCGTCAAGACCACTACATCATAAAGGATTTGTCAGAACGAATCGAGTTTCAAGTTGGGGTAGATAACATAAAATACTCTCCACTTATAAAGAAGGAAAAAATAATTCTACCTCCGCTCCACATCAAGCTCGGCCTTATCAAAAACTTTGTGAAGGCTTTGGACAAAGAAGGCGAAGCTTTTCATCATTTGAAGACAATAGGCCCGTCCACAATGAAGACGACGGCTTCGAACGACAACGACGAAAAACTGAAGCTTGACGATATTTGCCGTCAAGCATTGGCGACATGATTGTAATGAGAGCAGGGGCGACAGGTGCGAATCATCTTGAAAAGTAGCAAAAAATGTTGTAAAAAGTGTGAAACAGACATATTCTGTAATAATTGGAACTTATTTTACAAGTTATTTACTCTTCCTTTCGTTTTTATTGTCAAAAAAACCAAACGCCACCATCTGCCGCTTGTCAAAATAGAATTAGATTTAATCTGGCGACAGCGGCATCTGTGATTGATTGCCGCTTTGTCGCGTCGTGTTCAAAAAATTCCTCCCCATAAGAACACGTGTAAAAATAATTTGACAGATGCCGCTTGTTGTTTGCCGTTTTCATTCTGGTTACCACTAATCTTCCCAGAGATTTCAGAAGCAAAAATAAAGGAAGACATTTTTGTGGGACCGCAAATTAATACACTAAACTTATTAACTCAGACTAAGAATAATTGCACATTTATGCTTCAGGCTAGAGGGTGGAGTTTTTTAATAATAATCAGGACATGAAGACAACCTGACTTACTCTACCAAGTGTATAATAAAGTGAAAAGCTTTAATGACATGAGATTGGCTCCTATTTGTTCACTCACAGTTGGCACAGAAGTTGACTTAAAACTGTTTCTTTATACATATATAATCTAAGCCAAAACTGATTATCCAAGCTGAATAATAGTAGCCAAGTTTTATCTAAAATAACAGACAACGAATCACAGCAGTTGCTAAATAACGGAAATCACGTTTTAAACGTACACCATTAGATCTCACAAAAGTCGGTCTAAATAATAGCGTAAATGAATACATTTTCTGAAACTAACCTTTTTAAAATTTTTGTAATATTATACATTTTTCGCTGCTATTTTTAAATAATTTCTATAAAAGGCAACCCAAAATGTAAATGACAACCCTGCTAGAGCATGCTGATGTATACTCCAATACACAGACAATATTTTTGACCGTACCTATACAATTGCAAATAATATTGTGATGTTTCTTTTTCGTTTGACAGTTCGTAGCAGAAGAAGAAGCATACACGCGCTCTAAAAGCAAAAAAAGTAGCCATTTTTTGATTATCGGCATCTATAAAAGTTTTATTAAAAAAATAATTTTGTGAATTAATTGTTTTTTGTTTTGTTGAAAAAAGGTGCGAAATGAATAAAAGGCATTTTAGCAACTGCTTTAGTGCAGAATAAAGGCTCTTTGAAGCCAGAGTGAATCAGTTGAGAAGCTTGATTGAAGCTGAGAATGTGGAATGTGTGGCTGACGAATGTGTGGTTGCGATCGGGTCGACAAGGTAGGAAACCTTGGCTTTATTAATAATTCAAAATTATCTTGTCAATGGAACGACGATCATATCAATAGAATAGTGGGTAAAATATACTATACTTTGCGTTGCCTTAGGCTATCTTCCCTTTATGTACCCTCTGACACGAAAAAGAAACTTGTCGTCAGCCTGATGGTTCCCCTTATCACCTACCTCGAAGTCGTCTATAGTAAACTTGATAGAGGCTCCCTCCACAAGCTTGAAGTAGCTTTTAACCATGCTATCCGCTATGTACATGGATTGAAGAAGTTCGATCATATATCGGTCTTCAGAAACTCAATGCTTGGATGTGGTCTGTCTAACTTTATTCATTTATTTTTATGTTCAAGTTGCTACTCTATAAAATACCGGAATATCTTTATTAAGCTAAGATTTTCCATAAGTCGACGGTCAACTAACTTAACTTTGCCGAAGTTCAACTATTTGAGCTCTTCAAGGCTTTTCTTTATAAATGGTGTTAGGCTCTGAACATGGCAAATGGATTGTTATGGTAATGGCAGAGCGAATTCGGCAATTTTCGCCTCTATGCCCTTCAAGTTTTTGTAATGTAAAATGTCATAGTGATAAAAAATTTTAAATGACAACCATCGATTGTTTTTTTATATTACATAAAAATTAAATTGAACTAATGGTGTATGGAACAATAAATACGTTTCTGGACAACTTATGCGTGCATAAAATTTAGTTAAAACCATCATCATCTTACACTTTTGATAAGTTGGGTTTTTTTTTTTTGAAAATGAATACCAAATACAATATTCAAAGTCAACAGTCAAATCTTTATTTTTATGACATTCTACATTACACGGCGAGTTAAAAACGTGAAGAAGAGGAAGTCAGCTGTTTACTTGACATTACCATTTGTCTTGGCATTTGTCTTGGCTCTGAAATTCTATACCTCAGTCTGTAAAGAATTCTTTGCGAGAAAGTAATTTTAAAAAAACTTATTTTTGATTTTTTCACTAATGAGTCTGCATTATGAGGTGATGATAATTTTCTATCTAGTAACTATTTATTTATATATTTTTTTTATATATTTTATTCTGTTATGTTTTATTTTGTTTTAATTTTTCTTATCCATAGTCAGTCAACCCTGACATGATTTTGGGCTGGGTAGGGCTTTTTGACAGAACTTTAAATGTCCTGTCAAAAATGCTTTGGCTATCTCAAAATCATGCCTTATTTTGACTATGACTTCGGCCCATTATATTTAATTTTACATACTTGTACATTGTTTTAAAAAGCCTTTACTTCAATGTAATTTTTCTGCTTGTATTGTGTGATAAAAGATTTAGTCTTAATGCGCTAATGTAACTAATTAATTATTAATAATAATAATAATAATTATATTTTTTCGATGGATTAATCGACAACAGAGTTATTGGCGAAAATAAGGTTGCCCCAAAACCTCAAATTTTACATGCAATATGGGTATCAAACGAAAGAGGAAATCCCCAGGTTTCATTTGGACTTTGATATACATATTTCGATAATTTTGTCGATAACTGAGTTTTCAGAAAACTGTGTTTGCCCAAAACCCTCAAAATGATCCTACAATATTGGTATCAAACAAAAGAGGAAATCCACAGGTTTCACTTGAACTACGACATATTTCGATAAATTTATCGATAACTGAGTTATCGGTCAAAATGTGATGCCCAAAAACGTTACAATTTCCCCACAACATGGGTATCAACCGAAAGCGGCAGCTTTCATTCTAACTTTTCGATATTTCGATATATGTATATGAGTTATCGGTAAAAATGGTGTTCCAATAAAACATTGAAATTTACACGCATGTGAGTGCCAAGCCACAGCTTTCATTTTAACTTTTCGGTATATGCATCGATAAATGGCCTCTCTGAAGTTGGCAAGACAAAATTTATATAGCAAAAAAATATCTATTGGATAATTTGCCGTAAATTATGCGTGGAACAAAAAAATTTGGCGCGCCCATATTTTGGAAAATATCCTGTAGGCACGCTAACTTCATGTGAACGTCCATCTTAGACATCAGCTGGGAAAAAGTTTCTTGCACCTGAATTTGCCGTAGTTAACTGGCATATTTAAAAAATTAAAAAAAAAAAACTTTTTTTTTTGGTAGGGCACCGCCAACTTCATATGAAGTTAGCGTGTCACTTTTGGAAAACTATCTTAGACACCAGCTAGGAAAAAAATTCTTACGTCTAAATTTGCCGTAAATTAGCAACACTTGATAACTTTTTTATTTTGATATTATTCTGTGACAAAAAAAGGTACCTAGCTATACTTTGGACAGCTTAAACAAATTCCTAGGATATCGCTATGAAGCTAACAGTCAGGTAGAAATAGTATCAAATTCTGAGGGGGTCGGGTTCTATGCTTATTGGGTTTGATATGGAATTCATATATACTATAATAAAACTCAAGAAAAGTTGTGTCTGTTTATTGGGGACTTCTTTGAAAAAATTACTGGGGTTAGTCATAGAGTTCATCGGAATGTTATAGAGTTCATCGGAACCATTTAAACAATTTTTGTTTGGCTGTCTGAACTTTAGAATCTAGGAAAGTAAGAAACTATAGAAAAGTTGTGTCTGTATATTGAAAATTTCTTTGAAAAATGACTGAGGATGACTTGGGGCATGTTTAGGCACAGCTTAAGAGTCAAATGGAAAGGATATGACAAAATGTCGAGCAGGCGCATACAGACAGACATGGGCCACATACTGGGCGACAACTCCAAAATCGAAAAAAGTAATATCGTAATTTTGAGTTAAGTATCTAGCAATCCAACGAAAACAGTTTCATTAATTTCCATTCAGTACTTTCAGAGTGATACGGCCACAAACATACAGACAGCAAGACAGACAGACACACACAAATTTAAAAAAATTTTGATTTGGATTCTACTCGTTTAATATTGCTTCCCCCAATAAATTTTTTGTTGATATCTGCCATGTACAGACATTGACCTGTTACAATTTTATTATGTGTAGAGATAGTCAGGCGCGTATATTGTGGGGGTTTTGGTGGTTTAAACCCCCCCGAAATTTCCGAAAATTAAAAAAATATTCGTTTTTACTAGAATAATTACTCTGTTCGCCTTTAAAACCCCCGTTAAGAGACTAGCATTAATAGCAATAATGAAAATACGGAAGAATAAGATTAAATCATATTTCACACTGAGATAAGTTATTGGTAGTCGCTAATCAATTATCAGAGCAAGTCTGAGAGGTCACAACTAAATTCCTGCAACGGTTCACTCATGTGGCCCTTTAAGATTTTTGCGCAAAACTATCAGACTTGCTCTGCATAAGATCAACTTAGCATCTCAACAAAGATGACTTGATCCGAAGCTCTCTCCCCCCTCATCTTACATTAGATACATAAACAATGAGGAGCCAGAAAGCAAAAAACGCACCAAAACAATTTGGGAAAACATTGAATCATAAGTGAACATTTCGAAGATGATATTTTTTTACGCATTTGAGTGGTTTGCAGGGATTAAAAAACGCTTACAAGATACAAACAAACCGCCTTTTCTCTTTATATTATTTTCAAATATTTATTTTAATTTATGACAATTTTTATTTGAAATCATCTTATTTCAATTTCCATGTTTTATTTCATTACGAAATGCACATCATCAAGGATTTTACCTTATTTTAAGATAGCTTGGAAATTGTAACTTTATATTATGAATTATTTCATATCAAGAAAAATTCAAAAGTAATTTGGTAGCACCTTTTTGCATACCTCTTGGTATGTAAAAATTGCAAAACTCCTAAAAATCTACTCAAAATGCCCATATTTTCTTTTCACCATACTGGCATCATTGGAAAATGTTATAAAAAATTACTACTTTTTGAGCGCTAATGAGTGACACTAATTTGGCAAAAAAGGATTGAAAAAGTTTAAAAGCAAAAGCCCGGTATGCTGTTCAAAAGAAAATGCTCAAGAAATATTTTCAATTTTCTTGAATAGCCAAGAAGTTTTGACGTTCCCTTTTGCATATTGAATAACTGCAACTTGTCGCTTTTATATGAATTTCAAGGTTGTTTTATTAATTTTATTAACTTTTTGGTTTTTATTTTTCTGAAACTTCAGTTTTTCTTCAAGAAAGAAAGCGACAACTATTTATTTCTTGCCAAAGCTTTTTTGGAAAATTTTTCCAGAAATTAGCAGTATAAAAGTAGAATAGATTCTGACACAAGAAATTTTTCTTAGGCGAGTATATATAGAGTTTTTGGATTGCTTTTGAACAGCGTAAAGCTCTAAAAATTAAAAATATTTTCCAATCCCAAAGGAGGAGCGACCAAGCACGTTCATTGTTGCATTAAATTATTGTTCCGTGTCTTATTCCCTATGGTACATCGATATATAAAAATTGCTGCAACGCTTCGAGTTTCCGTTGGTCCTGGCGAACGGTCTTTCTCTTCCTTCGAAGGTTAAAAACTTATCTAAGAAGTACAATGGGGCAGGAGAGGAAGTACCTCCTGAAGAAATCCTAAACAAAATTTCAAAACAAACAAGAAAAATAAATATTTCTTTGTACACGGCTAAAAGTTTAAGCCTAGATATGCACCTAGACCAGTATGTCTGTGTTCAAAGTGTTGTTTGTGTGAAAAAAATCTAAAATTTTTTACTAAAAATTTAAACATTTTGATGAAAATTTTTCTAGTTTTCTTGAATTTTCATGAATTTTCCATAAATTCATTAACTTTGAGTTGCAGTATTTTTATTCTGTATTTACACATACTTTCATTCAAAAATAATGAAATTAGTCTAAAAAAGTTAATTTTACTGGAAATTCTAAAAAAAAATTTTGAACGCAGGTCTAGGTGTATGACCAAACCAAATTTGGTTTAGAATTAAATTTACACCGTTTGTCATAGAAATGCGCAATAAAAATTATTTAAATTTTAAATAAAATAAAAATTATTTAAAGGTTAACAATTTTTTATTTTTTTAAAAAATGTTAAGACTCGAACCGACGTGCCCCAAATCAGTGCGCAATGCTCTACCTACTGAGCTACGGCGCACTCATGAATTTTATAAGAAAAGTACACATATTCGCTGTGTATACGACTTTTGTTGTATTTTTGTATATCCTAGTAAAGTTTTAAATCTGAGCCGCAAAAAATTTAGAATTTTTGTAGGTAATTGAAAGGTTTGGAATTTATTACCAAAGCGTTTTAAAAATTGTGTAAACCAATGAATGGTTTAAAAGTTAGGCTCAAATTTTTAGCCGTGTAGAACGAGAAAAATTTCAAATAAATAAAAGTATAAATATGTAATATGTAAAAATTAAATATGTGTGCATTTACAGGTAATCCTTATTTACTGACACTTTGGCCAAAACCCCCCGACATTTTTTTCTGGCTACGCGCCTGGTGTCGAGGGTAGACTATTAAGAAACGCCTGCAGTAGACATAAACGGGATATATTGTGGGAAAATAAATATTGTTCTGATCCTTCTCTGCCTGTAAATTGTCTTCTCAAGTGAGGATAGCAGAATTTTATGATCTATTTGTAAGAATATACATATAGGTGGCAACCCGTAAGTACTCTTACCCGTTAGCTGCTCTTATGTATATTAGTCGCTAGTGACATACTTATGTACATATATACATGTACACATTATAGGTTAAGCAAAACTGTAAAACTCAAATGAAGTCATTCAATAAAGCACAAGTAAAGATCTTACATGGCGCTGCGGACAAATCATTGAATCGTTTTGGTGCACTGAATATACTTAAATAAATAAAAAATTTAAGGTTATACACGTGTGAAAATTATATTTTGATCAGAGAGAAGGGGAAAAAAGCTCAAAAACACTTATGAATAATACAACCAACGACACAAAGGAGAAGGAAGTGCAAATAATTCCAATCACTAATCTACAAAGAAGGATGCCATCAAATTTGTCAACAATTGGAAAGAATTCAAGCAAAGTTTTATGACATATGAAGTAGCAATTGGGCTAGTAAAACTAGAAAAAGAGGCGCAAGTGGCTGTATTTAAGTTATTGGTTGGAGAAGGCGGCATTGAAATATTTGAAGTTCTAAACCTCTCCGAAACTGAGGCTAAGTCGTTGGAAATTGTCTTAAAAAATTTTACGAATACTGCATTCCAAAGAAAAATGTAATATTTGAGAGTGTTGTATTTAATTCAAGAATACAAAAAGATGGCTAATCATTTGTGAAAGACCTGAGGCATCTAATGAAATGGTTTGACTATGGTACGTTCGAGGTCTCAATTTTGAGACATCGCATAGTGCTGGGTGTATTCGATAAAAAAACTGCAGGAAAAATTGTTGGCTGATCGAGAGCTGGCACTGGAAAAGTCTTTAGAAATTTGTAAGTTTACGAGCTTAACAAAGAACACACTAGGATTATACAAGAGGTCCCTTCGCCTTAGGAACTAGGGGTAGTTTGGTAAATGTTGTTGAAGAAAAACGAGTGTCCAGCTTACAATAAAGTATGTTTCAAGTGCAAAAGGATTGACCATTTTGGTGCTGCCTGTAAGTGTACCTCGTAGTAACAAAAAATTAAAGCTATCAAACTAGACTACAGTTCTTCTTCATGTGACGACAATAGCTGTGTAGAAGAAGAATCACTGCTTCTGATGTTATTGCTGCTGTTGGTGGTGGAGTGAAAGCGTGGTACGGTGACATAAAGATTAAGGGTAAACGCATTAGATTCAAGTTGGTTACGGGTGCGGATGAGAATATTCTCTCTGAAAGAAATATCAGGCAATTAGGAATGGATCATATGATGAAAAAAAATAATGTGCCACTAAAAGCTTTTGTTGGACATGAGATTGTTGTAAAAGGGGAGATAAACACCCCTATTCTGCATTACAATTACGTTCCCGCTCTACGCTCCGCTCGGATCGAAAATATGCATTCTGAGCTACGCTGTTTACCTTGGAATGTGTGAAATTGAAACATAACAAAGCAAATTACACAAATTAAAATTGTATTATTTATTAACTTAATTACATATTTAAACAATTGCATATGTATTGAGTATTATTAAATAAATTAAGTGAATTATAGGAATCACCGGAGGACCAACAAAATCAAGAGGACGCTGTTGGTGCTCAGTAGGTAGCTGTCATTTTCAATAGAGTTCTTGCTAGAAGAGTCTACTTCGTCGAGCAGGTACACAGATGGTTGGTGTCGCGTCGTGGGGCCACACCATACGCCGAGCAAACATTAGATATGCCAGAGTTAAGTCTGAGCACAGGTGGAACTTTTCGTTGGATGGAGACATTGGCCGCCCCGGAACTGACAAAGGAGTTTACGGAGTTTGTGTGGGTGCTGTGGAGTGGCTTCCGGTGAACGCTTGGCATAATGACAAGGGAATGTAGGAGTCAAAGCCATTTCCTTAGTTTTAATGGTGCTAGTAAAATTGTTAGATTGGTGTTTTTAATACTGGTCCAATTTTCGGTAATTGTTACAACCGTTGCCGAGTGCTAATGCGTGCCCAAAAATGTCGGGAGGGGTATCAAGAGAAGCATTGTAATTTTCGAAGTGAACCAGAAGTTGTTATGCATGAAGTTTGGTTTCCAGGACTCAGCCTTAAAACTTATGACGAGCTACTTAGGTGATAGAACACAACGAGTCAAGGTGGGATCGAAACTGTCTGGACTTAGGCGCTTATCAACTGGTGTACCTCAAGGCTCAATACTTGGACCGCTATTATTCAGCCTATTTATTAATGACATATTTAGTACCTGTATGTATGCTCAAATGCATGTGTTGGAGAACATCATTTCATACATATATATTTATTATTGCATTTCAGATTTATACATGATATGTAATTTACTCAAATGAATTCCTAATTACACTGGATCTTAAATTCCAACTGTTTTTCTGCACCAGAGATGCCATAGTGAAATTCCTATGTAAAATCACCTCCTAATTCCGAAAATCAAAGTTATTTTTGCTTGAATGGTACCGTTTTTGAGATATTTACGATTTACCGTTATTTCAAAAAACAAAAAAGATGGCTCCATTTAATCGTGTATATCTCAAGAACAAATTGAGCTATTCGAAAACGGTTTGAAAAATTTGAAAGCTTATAAAATTTACTATAATTTGCTAGGTCCAGCAGATTCAAACATAGTGAACAATCATTACGGATTTTTAAAATTTTTTTTGTAAAAATATTAAAAAATTTGTACTTTGCGAGGAAGCATCTCGAAAACTTTTTGTTTTTTTGCAGATATTTTTTCCCCCCTCTAAGCTCTGTTTTATTACAAAAAAAACAAGCTATCAGTGAACAAAATCGATGAACTAAAAAAAAGTTATAAGCATTCAAGTAAATATAACCATTTAATGCTTAAGTACCCTACTGGTACATATGTGTTAGTATTCGTATATCAGTTAGTTAGCAGGTAGATTTTCGAAAAGTTATTAGATACAAAAAGCTGTTAGTGTCGTTTTCTCAAACCTAGGTACATTTTAAACAAGAGCATATTTTTGAGGCAGGTAGTGTTTCTTTGTAGAACTAGGGAACCTTTTTGTTTAGGTAGGCTTGAATTTTTACTGGATCTAAGTATAAATAAGAGTACATGCGCCTTGTTCCTTCATAATATCTGCAAGGCTCGCCGGATACTGTTCAGTTTATAATTGCAGTTTATAACCCGTCATTTACTTAAAAATAAAAAATGAATAAAAGGGCGAGAGAGTTTGAGTGTACAAATGATCCAGATATGTTCTGTTTCATCTGCGGTCAATTTATTGTTAAAAGTATGAGACGTGTGTTTTCAAATCCTTTGAAAGTTACATACTATAAGTGTTTTGGAATTGAGCCTAAAAACCATGGACACCGAACACTGTGTGCACCACATGCCGAGTCGAATTGATTTCTTCGGAAACCGGAACAAAAAGGTACGTTATAAAAATTAGGAATTTGATCCCTTTTAATGCATAGCTGACTAATTTCTGAAACTATCTATTTAGGCGACGTGTGCAATTTATTACACCAATGAAGTGGAGGGAACCAACTTGCCATTCAACGGACTGCTATATTTGTACTACAAAAGTACTTGGGGTTGGAAAGTCCAGAAAAGTAACCTATGCGAGCGTATCTACAGTGTCATTACCAGAACTAATTTCAACAGAAGCGACATTGCCAGAATCAAATTTAACTTTAGTTCCGGCTCCAGTTTCATTGTCAACAGTAGTATCTGATTACGCGGCATCATGTTGTACTGAATTTCAAACGCAAAACGAAAGAAATTTTTTGTCACAAGCACAACTCAATGATTGGATAAGGGATTTGGAATTGTCAAAGGAAAAGGCCGAACTACACGCCTCTCGAATGCAACAACTTAAATTTGTTTCATCCGATGTTAAGGTAACATATTATAGAACTCGTCATGAAGAATTTTCCAAGTACTATACGAAGGAGGACAGTGTTTGTTACTGCAAAGACATTGCTGGTCTATTCAAACAATTTGGTGAACCATATGATTCAAAAGAGTGGCGATTGTTCATAGACGGCAATAAATTAAGTTTAAAGGCCGTATTATTGCATATTGGCAACCAAAAGCCATCTATCCCGATCGCGCATGCAGTAAATACGAAAGAAACATATGAGATAAGGCAAAAATTGCTCAAGTTAATCAAATACGAAGAACATGATTCGAAAATATGTGCCGATCTTAAAGTCGTTGGAATGCTATGTGGTCTACAAAGTGGATACACAAAATACTGTTGCTTTCTATGCAAATGGGATAGCCGAGCTCGTCAAGACCACTACATCATAAGGGATTTGTCAGAACGAATCGAGTTTCAAGTTGGGGTAGATAACATAAAATACTCTCCACTTATAAAGAAGGAAAAAATAATTCTACCTCCGCTCCACATCAAGCTTGGCCTTATCAAAAGCTTTGTGAAGGCTTTGGACAAAGAAGGCGAAGCTTTTCATCATTTGAAGACAATCTTCCCAGAGATTTCAGAAGCAAAAATAAAGGAAGGCATTTTTGTGGGACCGCAAATAAGGAAAAAGATGACCAATAACCATTTCAAAGAACTATTGTCAACAGTGGAGGCAGCAGCGTGGGATTCTTTTGAAAAGGTCGTTACTTCTTTTTTAGGCAAACACAAAAGTCCTAACTACGAGATGATAGTGAACGACTTAATCAAAAACTATGCGGAAATGGGTAAATAAAAAAACATATTATAATAAATTATATATTACATAAATTTACATGAGAATATATAGCCATAAATCTGAATTCATCGTCCAGTTCCGAACAAACAAGAACGGGAAAAATATAAACAAAAAATTTGTTCTGAATTGAAAGATAAATCCAGCCTAAGAAAAATATATACTAATGTGTCACTTATGTATTTATCTTATTTACTTTTTTATTTTCTTTCAGGAGTAAATATGTCTTTAACAATTCATTTCTTACACTCCCACTTAAATTTTTTTCCGCAAAATCTTATCGACGAAAGTGACGAGCATGGCGAAAGGTTTCACCAGCAAATGAAATTGATTGAAAGTCGGTATCAAGGATTCTGGGATGTCGCTATGATGGGCGACTACTGTTGGTTTCTCATAAGAGAAACCGATCCTAATCTAAATAAGCGTCAAAACAAGACACATAATTTTCTCAATTATAAAATAAGATCATAGAGTTAAGACAGAACCATATTTACATATGCTATTATTTGTAGGGTACTTAAGTATTAAATGGATATATTTACTTGAATGCTTATAACTTTTGTATTAGTTCATCGATTTTGTTTACTGATAGCTTGTTTTTTTTGTAATAAAACAGAGCTTAGAGGGGGGAAAAATATCTGCAAAAAAACAGAAAGTTTTCGAGATGCTTCCTCGCAAAGTACAAATTTTTTTATATTTTTCCAAAAAAAATTTTAAAAATCCGTAATGATTGTTCACTATGTTTGAATCTGTAGTAGCAAAAAGTGTTGTATGTACTGATTATAGTAAATTTTATAAGCTTTAAAATTTTTCAAACCGTTTCGAATACCTCAATTTGTTCTTGAGATATACACGATTAAGTTGAGCCATTTTTTTTGTTTTTTGAAATAACGGTAAATCGTAAATATCTCAAAAACGGTACCATTCAAGTAAAAATAACCTTGATTTTCGGAATTAGGAGGTGATTTTACATAGGAATTTCACTATGGCGTCTCTGGTGCATTTTGGCTGTAAACCAGTGTTATTAGTACAAATATTTGTATTATCGAGCTAGTTGCAGTAATTGAATTTGTGCAAACATATCTGTAAACTATACAAGCCTCTGTTGTTACCTTAATTTTTTATTGAATGCATTTCCGTATAGTTACACATACTTACACAATAATTCTCATTAAATTTAAACATTTAGTTTCTCATTTAAACCATACATCTTTTTGGTTGTATTGAATTCGCTTTATGCTCATCAATTATACATAAATCTATTTTATCTTCTCAGTTTTCCATACACATATGTACATAAGTATGAAAAGAACCAAAATGTTAGCTTGTAAGCATTTACCTTGAATAAATGAATTTTTAATATCTATATATTAGGCATGGGACTATTCGAATAAAAATTATTCGAATAAATAAAACTTTTATTCGGCGGGTACAAAAAATTCGAATAGTATTTATTCGTTTATTTATTCGTTATTAATAGATTTTTAAAACGATATTCGCTGTTTTCTTTGCTTGTACATATGAGCGTGCATTTATGTTTTGTATGTTTTGTATGTATGTATGTATGTTTGCGTGTACAAATGTGTGCCCAAGCAGTAACAATATTTCTTTCATTATTCGAATAGTGGTAACGAATAGTTGTATTTATTCGGTTAATGGTGGTTGAATAGTTTTTGGCTTATTATCTTAATAATTAAATAGATATTTGTACAGTGTTGTGGGAATAATAAAATACAATTATTTGTAATAATTGAAGCTGTAAATAGACATTTACTATAAAGTTACTATACATATACATATACATACAGCCCATTCAATACAAAAAGTTTGCAAAATTTCCATGACCATATCTACATACTTACATACATATGTATGTATGTAAGTACATTTATATGAGTATTTAACAAAAAATAGGAAGCAGGTAGTATTATTTTGTTAAACTATTTACACATGTGAACATGAAAAATCAGCACAAACCCGTCCTTTTGTTACCATAATAAACAGTATACATAATGAATTTCGGCCCTGGCATCTCTTGCTTGAAGCCCTAGCACAAAACTTACCAAGCAAATGTAACTGCAATAAACATATAAATGTACAAATACATATTTGAGCCGGTTATTTTGAAAGTGGTTCAAGTCCATTCTTAAAAAAATTACATTTATTTAATTTGCGTAAAGTAACATACACAAAATAATACTACCTGCTTCCTATTTTTTGTTAAATACTCATATAAATGTACTTACAGACATAGAATTGCATAAGGGCGACTATTTGTTTTAAATTTGGGTGTCTAAACTCGTTAACTAAATGAACACAAAGGACCTACTTGCATGAGCGATTGCGAATTAATATATTTTAAACAATGACTAGGTATTCTAAATACGTTTGAAAAAATTAAATTTTGCGCATACCACTACTACACCCTCAAGAAGCAAATTAAAACCCTATCTTGTATCAGCTTTGATGTTCTTGCACCAAAATGGACCAAATAATTAAAAAAAAATTGTGTGATTTGTTCTAGAATAAGAGTAATAAATATCCTAAATTTAAATAGCAAAAAAACAAGTCTTTGTTCTTATTAAAGGGACTTCAGTTAAACACTTTTTTGTACAAGTGCATAAATTTTCCTTTGTGTTCATTTAATTCCAAATTTAAAACAAATAGTCGCGCTTTATGCAATTCTTCAGTTGATGAAACACAATAAAAAATCTACTCACTAATGATCATCTTTAACCAGCCAATTCAATACAAAGAGTTCGAAAATTTCCATAACCATACTTGCATACTTACATACATACATATGTATGTATTATTTTGAAAGTGGTTCAAGTCCATTTTTAACAGCCATACACAATCTTTTCTTTTATAAACAATTTAAGTCTAATATTATTAAAATCGCTATGATTTGGGGCACTTGAAAATTGGCTAGTTACCGAAACGAACAAAACATTTATTTTGAAAGTGGTTTAAGTCCACTGAAAAACAAAACTTGCATATGGATTGTCTTATGGTACAAAATTCCCCAAAAATGCATCATTGCACAGTACAGCAATAAAATTCACTACAAAGCAGTAAAATTTATAACGGGAAAAATTACATAAATAACTACATTACATGAATAAAAATCTGTATCTAAATTAAAAGCTTCCGTATTTATTTTCAAACTGTTACATTCATACCAATCGGGTTAGGGGGTTACAATATACCCGCGGTTGGTATGGCTGTCGTAAAATGCGCCTAAAATCCACGATTCAACCTGCTGGCGCTGTCCGACGGGCATATTTCTTTTGCTAATTCCTACTTCAAATTGTTAGCTGGGTATGGGATCCGCAACATAAAAAGTCCCCAATGAAACTCAACAGCTTTGTTGACGTTCAGACGGTTAATGGCGTTTAAGTATTACATTCATCTGCATTAAAAATAAGGTATTTACAATTTCTATTATTTAATTTCATCAAAGTAGTATCAAAACCGATTTGATATACAATTCCCTTGGGTCATTTGACTAATGTTATTGTGAAAGTATGTTGTTTGCTTGTCAAACCCATATAATAATTTTATTTTACTCATATAAAGGTAGTGGAGTAATTTTAAGTAAAATAATTGACTTACAATCATTTGAGTAAAGAACACGAAGTACACTTATATTCCTTTTGATAAACAAAAAAGTGATTTTATCAGTTTTGAAAGTGATTTAAGTCCATTCGAGGTTCTGAAATACATCTTATTTTTCTAGTAAAGTTTATAAAACGTATTACATTATATATTCTAACATGTTTGCGGCCACAAAGCCATGAAAACAACTTGATACCTGTTAACAATATTTTTGAAACAATGCAAACGCATAACCTTAAATATCTCAGTTCAAGAACAAATGGACTTGAACCACTTTCAAAATAACCGGCTCATTTATGTATAGTAACTTTATAGTAAATGTCTATTTACAGCTTCAATTATTACAAATAATTGTATTTTATTATTCCCACAACACTGTACAAATATCCATTTAATTATTAAGATAATAAGCCAAAAACTATTCAACCACCATTAACCGAATAAATACAACTATTCGTTACCACTATTCGAATAATGAAAGAAATATTGTTACTGCTTGGGCACACATTTGTACACGCAAACATACATACATACATACAAAACATAAATGCACGCTCATATGTACAAGCAAAGAAAACAGCGAATATCGTTTTAAAAATATATTAACAAAAATATTCGAATAGTACTATTCGAATAGCACTATTCGAATAAACGAATAAAAAAATTCGAATAAATACTATTCGAATTTTTTGCAACGAATATTTTTATTCGTTTATTCGAATAGTGTTTATTCGAATATTATTCGAAAAAAATCCCACTCCTAATTGTAAGTAACAATCAGACACCTAAAAAAGTTGGCCGTATTCATTAAATGTATAAAGCCAATCGAATATATTTTTGTATATACGAAATTTAATTACAACAGCAATCTAAGGATTTTTGCCACTAACACTGTTACAATGGATTTTTATATATACCCTGCAAAAAATTGTGCGTTTGGTCTCTAAAGAGAGTTGTCCTTGATTAATGCCTTTTGGGTACAATTGGTCTACAGTTATGCCAAACAACTGTCTTTCGAGTACAATTGGTCTACAATTATACTAGCCCTGGGCAAGTATTTTAGTAGTTTGCAAGATATTTGCATTGGATCATTCGCATCAGGGATCGGGTAAGCAAGCCATTAACTTCTTCAACGGAACACTTGTAGTTTGACTGAGTGATAAATGCTTAGCACATTGGCTACATGATGATAATTGAACCAAAATCTTGAAGCATCCACAAGCACAGCCCAAATGTTGGTGTGCGAATCTACAGACTTTTCAGGAAGCTAATAATAAAACTATGTGGAGGTACTTTATACATAAGTCAATGATCAATGTTATTATAAATTAAAAAAATATATCGAAATATGTGAAACTAAATCTACATATGTATTTATTTAAGAACCGATGTTGTTGTTGTTGTCGTAGCGCTACTTAGCCCTACCCGATCGTATCTGCCTCTTAGTAACTAGGCCCTATCCGCATCTTTATAGGTTGGGGTTCTAGGGGTATAAAAAGCAACTACTATCCGGTATAGAAAGGTATTATTAATCTCTTCATAGGACATGCTCGAACAAAAGGGAACAATTCACTTCATATAAAGGGATCAAACGTGGCATTAGTCGCATGTTCCCTTCCCTGCAAAAAATTGTGCGATTAATCTCTAAAGAGAGTTGTCCTCGATTAATCCCTTTCGGGTACAACTGGTCTACAATTGATCCCAACACATGCCTTAGGGGTACAGTTGGAGATTACTCAGAAAAAAATTCGTTGTGTCGTTTAGAACAAATTGGTTCACAATTATGCCTTTTAGGGATTTCATTTCTACCGGATTTGAGAGGTTATAGCCCATATCATCTTAAAGACACCATGGTGTCAACCATATCTTCGCATGCAAGCCCTAGTTACAAATATGAGCGTACGCGGATGCACACGTTTTAGCATTTACACCTTCATAATAAATTAATAAGAATTCTACTAAAATTTTGTTTTCGTTTTCTGGTTTATTTAACCTTTTCAAAAATACATAAAGGGAAACCATAATAAATAGCATATGGGTTGACAAAATTATGCAATTGCATAAAAATGCACCGAATCGTGAGCGCCCTTTGTCAACTCTAATTGCAAACGTGTGAAAATCAGCTGTTCGAATATAAATCGTTATCCGTATTGATCGGCTTGAAGGCTGATTTAAACGTGTCGATTTTACGTTCAACCTTTACACGGTGGATGCAAATGTGTACTGCAGTACCTCTGTACGGAAAATCTTTTCGCGTTGGAGACCTTCGCCCGTGCTTCAAAAATGTAATGAGAAACTTTGATATAAAAAGTGCTTTAAATTTTGCATATGCGCGGTTTTGCACCCAAGCAAGGCTACATGAAATGAAAGGTAATTCATTTACCTACGTAAATTTTTGAAAACCGTTTCATTAGTTTTTGTAAAATCTTGATTTTAAAAAACGTTTTAAGTGAATTTTGGCCCTTCATAATTCTTGTTGTTGTTGTTTCCGCCAAAAAATATATATATTTATATTTACCTTAATAATATCTATCGATCCCAGTCACTTTTTTTTTAATTTGGGAGATGGAGCTATTCTAAATTCAAGCCGACCCATCAATACGGATCGCGATACATATTGAACGTGTGACAGCAGTCATAATTCAACAGCTGTTTCTAGAAATGCAATGCAACAAAATATGCTATGCAATAGATTTTTGGTGTTGCATTCTGCAAATTGCTTGACATTTGCATCCGCATGTATTTTGTTGTTGGCTTGACATTATTTTGCAATAATAATTTGCTATGCAACGATGCAATGCCCTTGCATCGTGATTCCGAATACCCCTATAGTTTTTCCTGCGGCTCTGCATTCTGCACTTGATTCATTCCAACATAACATATAAGTAAATTGGTTAAATCAAGTGGTTATTCTATACGACAGCACATAACTGCTAAAATATGTCAAAAAATTTCGGGAACTGTATCAAAACCAAGGGTTGTTTCTTTAAAGCGTGACCGAATACCATGAAGGTACATGTTCACGACCGCCACCGAGTACAAACACAAGGGTTATTTCTTTAAAGCGTGACCGAATACCATGAAGGTACATGTTCACGACCGCCACCGAGTACAAAAACAAGCCAAGAAATGTCGGGAGTGGTGTCAGGACACGTATCGGTATCCAGGAATCATATTCCGGATGCGAAGAATAATTATTTTAGTAGTTTGCCCACTTTTCTCTTATTTTTATGTGGTTGTTATAATCACAGATTAGGACGTGCGAAAACAATTACCATTTTTGTTTTTTGTCTATAACATGAAACAAAAATTACATTCCTCTTTCGGATTATTGTTGGCGAGGTTAAAACGCGTATTTTGATATCTTTCCCAATATTTTTGGACTGTAAGGTGCTGTCGAATAGAATTATCAATCAACTAAATACCTTCGAAACCTAAAAATTTGGTACGTGCTATTAAGACTGACTTGGTTCCTTATTTGATTCCCCAGTGATTATCCTTTAAACGTGGCACGTACTCCACCAGGTATGAGGCATCAGTACCAGAAGCAGATGTTGGATACTGTAGAATATCTACACGAAATTCAAAGAACGATTATGTACGTTTATAACACAGCAGCCACTTAAAAAAATTGCAAAGTAGCTTTATGCTACGTTGTTTTGCTCAAAACATAACTTTTTGCTTTCAATTAACAAAATTATTCTAAACAATTTCAATTTCGGCGCTTTGTTTACAAAAATTTACTACGTTCTGTTTTAAAGCAGTTTTATACCACGGGCGCCCAAAAACTGATTTGTGCTGTTCATTTCGTTAGGTCTTGGACTGTCGCAAGCAAATTGCAGAATAGAAGAGTGATATGGGTATCCTCAAATACTACATACATATGATCTTGATTAAAGGTTATGCTTTGTTGGTTATATCATTGGTAATACTTTCCGACGCACGTCAAGTGTTAATACACGTCCAAAAATCTTGAGAGAGGTATCAAAAGACGCGTCTTGACCTCCGTAACCGGAGGGGGAAATCCGATATTATATATCGGTTAAAATATATTCGCAGTTAAAGTTCACAATTTTCTGTCATTTTCATGTGGTTGCTGAATTTTGACGTGTGTCGGAAAGTATTACCAGACAGTGAATTATCATTCTTATTAGTGCGAACATAAATTGTACCATTCCGGGCGAAATTTTTGGGCTGTCTCGAATCGTAAAGAAGGGACAAATCCTGCAAAAGCTTCAACAATTTTTTGGCGGAACAAAAGTTTAACAAATAAGTGAAGATTTGCTTTAATAAAATATAAAAAATAAGGAAAAAAAGTGAAATTTTGGAAAACTAAAGACGAAGAGGGTAAGTAAACGTCATGTTAGACGATTAGTGCGTAGAGAAAGGCAGGAAAATGAAAAGCGATTGTTGGCCTGCACCAGTGCAGTATCGGCGGTTACGCCACTTACTAGAAGTGAAGAAAATTCTGAGGAGTTGTGTGTTGATCTTCCGGAGTGTTCTTCTACCACATCTTTCCGTGAAAAACTAAAATCGTGGGCCATTCGCAGTCGCCAAACACATAAATACTTGACGGAACTTTTGAAGCTTCTGGCAAGTGAAAATATGGATGTGCCTTTAAGTGCGGAAACCCTTTTGGGTGATAAAAATAATCGTGTTATAGTTCAAAATATTAACCCGGGTTTTTATTGCCATGTAGGATTTAAAACACAATTTAGCAAAATCTCCGACGAACTTAAAAAATATGAAAGTGTTGTTGTTGATATGTTTATTCCGAAGCTCCAGGATGCAATTATGGCCAATATTAGTTAGGATAGTAAATGTGCCAAACATGTCTGTCTTTGCCGTTGGGGTTTATGTCGGAAAAAGTAAACCAGAATGTATAGAGCAATACTTGTTGGAATTTGTAGCAGAGGTCAAAGAGCTTCAAATGAATGGCATGGAACTAAATGGCAGAAGCGTTAAATTTGAAAGAAGGGCTTTTATTTGCGACGCACCGGCAAAGTCTTTTCTCTGTGCCAGGGGCGGATCCAGGAAAATTTTTCGGGGGGGTCCATATTTGAAATCTCCAATACAACATTCACAAGAAAAGTTGGAAGATAATAATCGGAGGTATGAATAACAAAAACTCACTCATATATGTATACTTACACAGTAAAATTATTATATATTTGCAATGTATTCTTAAATTTTCGAATGACAGACGATATGTACATACATACATATAACGCTACGGACTTTTCTTTCTGGGGGTCAACCTAAGCTCTCCACAAAAATTTAGCTCTATCGAAATTTCGTTATACAAGATATCTAAATTTAAACCACTATTACTTTTTGATATCACGAATGGAGCAAATTTGGCTCTAGCTAGGGAACTATAGGGTTTACAAAAATTAGAATTATAGAATTAGATTTGCAATCGCGATATCTCAGAACTGGTGACTCGTAGATAAAAACTGTTCACACCGTAGAGAATTTTCAGGTCTACAACTTTGTCTCAGGTAGTTTTAAGATAAAACTTAACGTTTTCCAGAAAAATTCAAAAAATCTCAAAATTTGGTATTTTACATTTTTAAAATGAGTTTTTTAAAAAAGAGCTCGGGGAAAAATGCTAAAAATCAATATCATCTTATCGTGGGCCATTCGCAGTCGCCAAACACATAAATACTTGACGGAACTTTTGAAGCTTCTGGCAAGTGAAAATATGGATGTGCCTTTAAGTGCGGAAACCCTTTTGGGTGATAAAAATAATCGTGTTATAGTTCAAAATATTAACCCGGGTTTTTATTGCCATGTAGGATTTAAAACACAATTTAGCAAAATCTCCGACGAACTTAAAAAATATGAAAGTGTTGTTGTTGATATGTTTATTCCGAAGCTCCAGGATGCAATTATGGCCAATATTAGTTAGGATAGTAAATGTGCCAAACATGTCTGTCTTTGCCGTTGGGGTTTATGTCGGAAAAAGTAAACCAGAATGTATAGAGCAATACTTGTTGGAATTTGTAGCAGAGGTCAAAGAGCTTCAAATGAATGGCATGGAACTAAATGGCAGAAGCGTTAAATTTGAAAGAAGGGCTTTTATTTGCGACGCACCGGCAAAGTCTTTTCTCTGTGCCAGGGGCGGATCCAGGAAAATTTTTCGGGGGGGTCCATATTTGAAATCTCCAATACAACATTCACAAGAAAAGTTGGAAGATAATAATCGGAGGTATGAATAACAAAAACTCACTCATATATGTATACTTACACAGTAAAATTATTATATATTTGCAATGTATTCTTAAATTTTCGAATGACAGACGATATGTACATACATACATATAACGCTACGGACTTTTCTTTCTGGGGGTCAACCTAAGCTCTCCACAAAAATTTAGCTCTATCGAAATTTCGTTATACAAGATATCTAAATTTAAACCACTATTACTTTTTGATATCACGAATGGAGCAAATTTGGCTCTAGCTAGGGAACTATAGGGTTTACAAAAATTAGAATTATAGAATTAGATTTGCAATCGCGATATCTCAGAACTGGTGACTCGTAGATAAAAACTGTTCACACCGTAGAGAATTTTCAGGTCTACAACTTTGTCTCAGGTAGTTTTAAGATAAAACTTAACGTTTTCCAGAAAAATTCAAAAAATCTCAAAATTTGGTATTTTACATTTTTAAAATGAGTTTTTTAAAAAAGAGCTCGGGGAAAAATGCTAAAAATCAATATCATCTTATTTTAATGCATATTCGAGCATTCAAAAGAAAAAATGGAGGGACGTGAACCTTTTAATAAAACATGCTTAGAACCCACCGTGATGAGTAACTTCGAAATCTCTGTGAATATTCAACATTGCCAATCCATTCAAACGTTCTTCTCCAGTTTTATTTCGCAAATAGGTTTTTACTCTCCGAAAAGCAGAGAATGATCGTTCGCTTGAAGCTACCGTAACTGGCAGTGTAGCACCTATAGTGAGAAAGCTATGTAACGTTCAGAGCTTCAATAAAGGTTTTCGGCCGGTTTTCTGCAGATACGTTCGAACAGAATCTGTAATAAGTAACTGGTCATCTATTTCGGGGGGGTCCGGACCCCCTGGACCCCTCATCTGAATCCGTCCCTGCTCTGTGGCATACATGGTCATACTTCTTGTCACGGTTGCTCCAAATGCCCCTTAGAAGAAATTAATACTAATATGATAACTCATGTCTTTTTTTTATTATTAATTTCAGTAACTTTAATTTTTTACACGAATCAGCGATTTCTTCAAAACTATGTGGCAACATCAAAAATTTGTCATTGGTGCTGAAGCCGCAACTGATAAATGAAATAAATGTTGACGAAAATCATGGAAAGGTCGGGCTGAAATCCTTTCCCAACTTTTTTTCCATTTTTACAGGTATATATCTATGACTATTTTAAAATATTCAACATTTGGATAACAAAGTTTTGTTTTTCATTTTCAGGAGCTGTTTCTAAATTGCCATACAAAGGCAAAACACCTGAAGAAATGTTGAGAAAAGCAATACAATTTGAAAATGCAAAACTGTATAAACGAGCCTACCGTGAAAAAAAAAAAGCAAAATTAATTTCATTTCGTTTTCCTAATCGATCGAAAAGGAAATCGACTCGTGTAAAGTAGCGCTAATGTTCTTTTTTTCTAAATCCTATTTAACGTTTAATTAATTTGTATAAAAACTAACTATTATTTAAAACTATTTTTTGTCAAACTTGTGAAATTTTTTTTTTGAAGATGAAATATTTTATTTTTTAATCACGGATCAAATTTATTTGTTATTATTATTACTTACTTACTTTAAATAGCCGTTAACCCGTACAATTATTATTAGTGATACTACATTAATGTAATTTGTTAATTACTTATTAAATTCGATGAAATTGAAATCTTTTATAATATTTCTTTGGACTTTTAACAAAGCAGCGTATGTTATACCAGCGTATGATTAAATAACAGATAGCCAAGTTGTTTTTTCAAAAGTCTGCGGATATGTTCTTTTTCTATAAAAAAGCGACCTATCTACTTTTGATCCTTTTCGGGTATAATAGGCGACCAATCTACAAGTATACCCACAAGGGTATATAAGCGACTAATCTACTTTCGATCCTTTTCGGGTATAATAGGCGATCAATCTACAAGTATACCCATAAGGGTATACAAGCGACGAATCTACATTCATACCCGTTCTGGTATGAAAGGGGTACAATTAGTCTCTCCATAGGACATGCTCGAACAAATGCAATCAAAACTCTCCATACAAAGAGACTAGAAAAAGTAGTAGTCTACTGTTCCTCTGCGATTGATCCCGGATGCATCCCGGACTAATCGCATTTTTTGCAGCGTTGCGACTGATTCGGGACTAATCGCGTTGCAGGGTAATGTGAGCTTGTTAATGTATGTATGTATGTATATTTGAGTGGCTCCATATTTACGTACACATGAAATTTCTGCAAATAAATTGCTGACTTGCAGGGTTGCCACAGCATGTTTTTTTTTGGACCAAAAATGGACCAAACCTCAAAAAAAGGACCAAATTTATTTTTTCTTATTAATACACAAACTATGTAAAGCAGCCATTATGCATACTTAGCATAGACTTGACTTGACTTGGGAACTGCCATTTAGCACTTAGAAAAATAACAAGAGAGCACACTAGCCAGTTTCAAATAAGTGTAAAAGTTTCCCATATCGAATTGTTTTTTAAAAGTAATCGTGTGATTTTTTACATGTTACTCAGTAAAAAGTACCAAAACGCATTTTCTTGGCATTAGGTTTCGATTTTCTGAGCTTATCTACAATCAGTATATAGCCAATGCCAAAAAAAACTATAAAGCATTTTGGGAGGATAAAATTTTTTTTTTAGGTTAGCCTAATTTGAATTCAATTTATTTGACAGTAAGTTTTGCGGCTGCCATATGAATAATATACATCCAAAAATTCTTATCTCTATAGAATAGTTGGAGGATTTTATTCAAAATTTAGAAAGAAAAGGTATGGCATCACCCAGTTCTCTCACGGCGCTCACTAAACTTAGAATTTACATAGAAAATCAAAACTCAACAGAATTCTAAGTCAAGTCAAGTAGGGTAATCGGATACATGCAAACTTCATTAAACAGAACGCTAAGTGGTAGTTCCAAGTCAAGTCAAGTCTATGCTAAGTATGCATAATGGCTGCTTAATTTTTAAAAAATAATACATATAACAATAACAAAAAAGAAGTGCTTTAATTCACATTGCACGTTAAACAAATTTAAAATACATTTCATCACATATAGGTGAATTTTTCAGTCTCATACACATATTTATGCATATTAAGATATTTAGGAGTTCAAAGTTTCCCATACTAAATACTTATTTTAGTAGGTAAATGCCACAATACTTCGATGTGGTAAAGGTAAAAAATGAAAGTTACAAAAGAATAATTTTATGACAAAAACATACAGAAAAATAAAAAATTGCATACGTAAAGCTCTTCAATTTCTAGGGCCAGCCTATATCTTTGACAGACCAAACATAGTGAGGGCCTCGGTTTTGAGAGAAAAGTTCTTTGGCCAGCATAATATTATTAATTGAAGCAAATTCTAATTTGTTTCGAAGCTTTGTTTCAATTTGGGAAAACTCGAAAAATTTGCGCTCTGCTGCTGCCGAATTATGTGGCAGACTCATTAAGTCGTATATGAAATTGATTAAGTCTGCAAAACTTTTTTCATTCATACCATGCCTATGTAAGCCAACTTTCTCCCAAAAAGCGGAAACATCCATATCTGACTTAAGGTTAAGATTCTGATGCCTCAAAAGCTTCCATTGTGAAACAATTTTAACACATTATTTTTCCACTTACCGACCAAGTTTTGAGGGCAGTGTTATGTAATTTTAGCCAAGTGAAGAAGAAAAAGTACCAAAACCGTGACCACTTGCCAAAAATGGACCAATGGACCAAATGGATTTTTATGGACCACTTTTGGTCCAATTGGACCAAAGTGGCAACCGTGCTGGCTTGGTACTACCCAAAGTATATTAAACAAAGTAGTAGCGAACTTGACAGTTCTCTCTTTGCTGTAGGAGTTTTAACGTCAAATGAAAAAAAAATGTTAACCCGTTCGATTTAAAATTTCTCATTTTTATCAGTTTGTTATTTTTATTTGAGAACTACCAAATCGTGCTAATTGTTTACGACTGAAACCTAGTGCTAAAACACGTCCAAAAATTGCCGGGAGAGGTATCAATAGACGCGTCTCAGTACCCATAAATAATAATCCGATTACGAGATCAATTTTTTTGAGTAGTTTGCAAGATATTTGCAAACTAATGAAACAATTTGTGTACCAAGAAGACGAGATCGCGTTATTTTTTTAAATCGTGGACAATAGTCGGCAACTCAAGATGTAATTCACACAAAAGTTCTTCGGATTTTTACAAATATTTTTCAAAATAACAACAGTATTTATTCTCCGGAAGCCGATTTTCATTTGAACCGAAAAGTGACTTTGATACTCCTCCCAACATTTTTTAGAATTTGATGATAGTCGTAAACAGTGACCCAAATCGATGCTATATTAAAACAAGTAAGGAAAGGGCTGTCTTCGGCTGCGCCGAAGGCTTTATACCTTTCATGATTGCCAAACCACACTTATCGGAACAATCGATTGTATGGGAGCTATACGTTATGTTGGTCCGATCTGGCTGATTTTGCCGACATATGTTACATATATAATATGTAGCAAACTTGCAAAGTTTAACGTTCCTAGCTCTTAAACTGCAAAATTGATAGCCCAAAACCCATTTATCGAAACTATCGATTATATGGGAGCTATATGTCATGTTGGTCCGATCTGAGTCATTTTCACTACACACGTTACAAATACAATATGTACTAAACACGCAAAATTTTACGTTCCTAGCTTTTGAATTGCAAAAGTTATAGGCCAAAACCCATTTATCGGAACAATCGATTGTATGGGAGCTATGACATGTATCGGTCCGATCTTGCTGGTTCCGACAAATGATTAATCCTATGCAAAATGGCGCCTGCTTGCAAAATTTCATCGAGATATCTCTAAAACTGAGGGACTAGTTTGCGTTCAAACAGACGGACGGACGGACGGACGGACGGACGGACGGACGGACGGACGGACGGACGGACGGACAGACGGACATGGCTAAATCAACTCGCCTCATCGCCCTGATCATTTCGGTATACTTAATAGTGGGTCTATCTCTTCTTCTTCTCATACTTACAAACATCGGACCAAAGTTATAATACCATTTCATGTTCATGAAAGGTATAAACATATGTATGTACTCTTGTTCTTTGCGGTCAAGGTCTTTAAAGAGGTAGACTCCAAAGTAGCACTTGGGGGCAAAAGTGAGCTTATTAGATAGTTTATGAATATCTATATTAATAATTTTTTTTGCAAATGCGGTTTAACTTCTTAAAACAAAAATTGTATGGGGCCCAAATATTGTACATGGGCCAGTAAGGGTAAATTCGTTAGTTTATACTTTTTTGAAGTAAGAACTCCTACAAAAAAAAATATTTCAGTTGTCAATTCTACCTTGTTTAATTTGCCTTGGTACTACCCGATCGAGCAGTTTGAATTTCTATGAGTTACGTATGCCAAAATTGACTTTCAGTGAAAATTTACTTTGATATACATATAATTAATAGCGGACAACTCTCTTTAGATGTTGTATTCATATTCGGGTTTTTCGTTTCTATACTCCTTTAGCTGCTGCAAACATTATTCCCTAATTATTGGATGATATAAAAACACCTAATTATATCCAGAAATTTAAAAAGAGAGGGAAGACGATGTACGTAACTGAACTACCCAGTCAGAAATGCAGGCTAGTCCTAAAAAACATTCCTTAAATAGAGCGATTAAACCAGCAAGTTACCAGTTATATCTTTCTTAAAGATAAAATTCCTGCATTAACCATATCGGCAAAAATTTAATTATTATCACCGTCATTACTAAATATAATGAAATAAAAATGTGCTCTAGAGTCAAGCACATTGTGAACTAATCAAGTCACAGAATGATGACGTATACTGGTTAAAAACTTGCTAATTTTTAAAATAATAATTCTAGTAAAAACCATTCCACCGCACAGTATGGCCTCGGTCGCCGCTTGGCTGCCATTTGCCCGGGCGGCGGCCATCGGATGGGTTCCAATTGCCACGCACCCATTACCACCACCACCGATACCAAAAGATCGCCGTAAAACCGATGACGAAAAGTTGTTGATCAATGTTTCCGGACGCCGTTTCGAAACATGGCGAAATACGCTTGAAAAATATCCAGACACCCTACTGGGATCCAATGAACGTGAATTCTTCTACGATGAGGATTGCAAAGAGTATTTTTTTGATAGGGATCCAGACATTTTTAGGCATATCCTTAACTATTACCGCACAGGCAAGCTGCATTATCCGAAGCATGAATGCCTTACTAGCTACGATGAGGAATTGGCTTTTTTTGGCATAATGGCCGATGTTATTGGCGATTGTTGCTATGAAGATTACCGTGATCGGAAACGTGAGAATGCCGAACGATTAATGGATGATAAATTATCTGAAAATGGCGATCAAAATCTACAGCAACTAACAAATATACGTCAGAAGATGTGGCGTGCATTTGAAAATCCTCACACCTCTACAGCAGCCTTAGTATTCTATTATGTAACTGGATTTTTTATTGCTGTCTCAGTAATGGCAAATGTTGTTGAAACAGTACCGTGTGGTCATAGACCAGGACGTGCCGGAACATTGCCCTGTGGGGAACGTTATAAAATTGTATTTTTCTGCCTTGACACCGCCTGCGTTATGATATTTACCGCCGAGTACTTGCTTCGACTTTTCGCAGCACCGGATCGCTGCAAGTTCGTCCGGAGTGTGATGAGTATTATAGATGTTGTCGCCATACTTCCATATTATATTGGACTGGGAATCACTGATAACGATGATGTGAGCGGTGCTTTTGTTACTTTGCGCGTATTCCGAGTATTCCGAATTTTTAAGTTCTCACGCCATTCTCAAGGACTCCGGATACTCGGCTACACATTAAAATCCTGTGCTTCTGAATTAGGATTTCTAGTATTTTCTTTAGCAATGGCTATTATAATATTTGCGACTGTTATGTTTTATGCTGAGAAGAATGTCAACGGTACGAATTTCACATCTATACCAGCAGCCTTCTGGTACACTATCGTCACCATGACCACGCTTGGGTATGTATCCTGTAACCATTTTACCTGTAATATTTGTAACCACTTAGTAGGGGGAAGGTGAATGTAAAGGTGCTTTTCAGAAGACGACATGAGAAAAAACGTTAACCTATGGACAGTTGAAGGATCGCGGCGGTCGGAATTTTTCGCTTCCTTAGCTCTTTCGGAGTGGGATGGGTTTTTGCTATACTTTAACTGAATTCACATAAAAATTCCGGAATATGATTACTGGTAGGAACAAATATCTCAAAACACAAATCGAAAATGATATATGATATATGATAAAACAGGCTGAAAATAAATCTTATCCGAAAGAAGCCACACTTTAATGTTAAACGTACTGATTGGGTCGCGAGGTCTAAGTTTAAATTCGAACTTCGTTTTCTCTACCCTACCCAGTCATGGATCCTTTTGACATCAGACTGGGTAAAGATTCCATTTAGAACGCAGGAAAAGTCAAAAACTTAACACATAATTATACGTTCCAAATTCACCTATATATTTATTCACTTATATTTCAAACAAAATAAAAACATTCTTACGAACGTTATTAATCTATATTTAACTAGCAGACCCGGCAGACGTTGTTCTGCCTGACCAGTGACTTCCCTAGAAATACATTTTCAAATATTTTTCTATTAATTTTTAACATTCCATTTATTGCAGTGCTTTAGGATATACAATGTTTCCGGTTTTAACGTCTTTGGTATAAACAAATAAATTTTTTGGATGTCCAACTCAAAAAACGGATCTTTTGAACTCAATGGGTATGAAAAAACCATTATGCGCTGCTGAGCAGATGTATAGTTAGTATTTATTTAATTATATCCTATACCTACCACTTAACGCCACTATTATGATTTTATGGAAATCCTATAATACTCTGGATATGTATAAACGGCAATAACAAACATAAAAAATTAAGTGCTTTGATTAAGATTTAAGAACGTTAAAATGTCACTAAAGAAAATACATTCAGGGATATAACGAATTGAAATATTACTTAGCTTGTGGTCTTGGAACTGCCCACTTTTCCCAAAAATTTACAAATGTAGCCTATGTACATATGTCGTACCCAACGAAGATTTTAACGTGGCACCGCCCACTTCTCCCAAATTTTAGAATTGTTGACCAAGGGATACACATATCCAAAAATCATTAGTTTAGACCAAATATATTCAAAGTTATGATGATTTAAATTTTATATAGCTTGGGGGCGTGGCACCGCCCACTTTTCCAAAAATTAATATAGCCTAAATCGTACACAACAATCTTCTGAACCAATCTGGAAAGTTTAGAAGAGATCGACCATCAAATTGGACGTTATTGAAGTACAAATAAAACACAAAATATGTGGGCGTGGCACCACCGATTTTTCCAAATTTACATAAATCTTGACCAAAGGACACACATATCCAAAAATCATTAATTTAGACCAAATATGTTCAGAGTTATGAAGAATTTAAATTTTATATAGCTTGGGGGCGTGGCACCGCCCACTTTTCCAAAAATTAATATAGCCTAAATTGTACACAACAATCTTCTGAACCAATCTGGAAAGTTTAGAAGAGATCGACCATAAACTTTGGACGTTATTGAAGTACAAATAAAACACAAAATATGTGGGCGTGGCACCACCCATTTCTCCAAACTTACATAAATCTTGACCAAAGGACACACATCCAAAAATCATTAATTTGGACCAAATATGTTCAGAGTTATGAAGAATTGTAGTTTTATATAGCCTGGGGGCGTGGCACCGCCCACTTTTCCAAAAATTAATATAGCCTATGCTTTAACCCATGATCCCAAGAATATACTGTGAAAATTTCATCGGTTGAGTACTTTGGACGCCTATAAAGGACACACAGACACACAGACACACATTCATTTTTATTTATGAGATAGATAGATATGCTGATACCCACATATTTTTTTAAATTTATTTAAGAAAAAAAATTTCATAGGTTCTGGCTAACTGAGCCTTCACTAAGTCAGCCGTATTGACCGCAGCAACCCTGCGGCCACCCACCTCACCACACTTCACACCTCACACGCACACTAACACCATTACACATACACCAAATGTCAACACAAAAAGACGCACACAAGTTACAAAATAACACAATCGTTTATACCTTTGTACCCGCCACTACCATATTTTGCGCTCCCGCTTAATAAAATACGCTTTTAAATTTTTAAAACTAATTTTAGGTGTGTTTTCTATTTGAGTTAAGCGAGTTTTAGCAAGTGAAGTGAAGGTGAGTGAAGTGCAGTGTACTGAAATATTCATGGTCCATCTCGCCAAAGTGAACAGCACCTATGGACAAAGCAAGTGAAAGAAAAATAAATACATATATGGGTCAATTTAAAAAAAAAACGCAATTTTTGTGTCCCCGCACTTTACACTACTATTTTAGGTAAAAAACAAATTTAAAAAAAAAAAACAAAAATGGGACAGTGATCACCGAGGAATATGTAACAAAAAAACATAATTCTCAAATTTGTATATTTGTTTTTTTGTTTATTCAGTATGGTGTTTTGTTTCTCCCTCTGACTCCTTTCATACAAAAGCATGTGTCCCCCGTTAGAATTTATAGTAAACAAAATAAAATAAAATCAAGAAAAAAGTTACTGGGCAACATTTAATAACAGTTTTCGAATTATTGGGTTTCTTTCTTTTTTTTTCATTTGATATAGTTGTCAAAAATTAATTAGTGCGAATTTGGCGTTGAAAAGAAAAGTTGTCCCCACAATTTGCATTGAGCGTCACTTTTTTATAAATCAAGAAATATCAGCACTTTTCACTTTTCATTTAAATACAAGTAAATAACGTAAGAAAAGTACAAACTTTAATTATTACAATAGTGAAAAAGCGAAAACAAAAACTATTAAAAAATTGTGGATTTGCGTAGTTTATGTGAACACCATGGTAAGGGCGCGATAAAAATTCTTGAGCGTCACGCTAATTTTTTTAAAAGTGAATATATTAAATGTAAAAAATTAAAGTTGACAATCATTGTTTACATGGTCTCAACTCATTTTTTTATAATTTGTGAATTTGGGAAATAAATTGCCTACGGAAAAAACCAAAATAGGCAAACATTTCATGAGCATCACTTTTCATACATATTGCTTCATAGCTTAAAATGCTTAATTTTGATTTTATTTTTTAATTTTCAAGAGTAAAACAACAAAATTAACGGCGGCTGAAAGAGCACGGAAATATCGCGAGAAAATAAAGCTCGATAAAGCGCGTATGTGTATAAGTTTCTTCAAGAATTACTTCCTTTTTTAAAATTTTGTTAAAGACATCAAAGAATATGTACATGTTTAGTTTCGTATGAAAATTTTTGTTTTTTGAAGAATTTTTGTTTTCTTTTATTTACTTTTTGTAAAAAATAAACTTTTTTTCGTTACACTTTAAATTTGGCATTATTTCTTGTTTACGTGCAACAAAATCTCTTGATCGTCACAAAATATCTTGAGCGTCACACTTAGTTTTTTTTTCCTTAAAACGCTTATATTTGCAGTTTTTTAAATACATTGTTACAAGACTATTACTTTGCAAGTAACCCCTTAGTTCAAGTCTTTTTTTAACAAAAATTTACATATTTTCATCTTCATCGTCACAAAATATCTTGAGCGTCACACTCAGTTTTTTTCCTTAAAACGCTTATAAATGCAGTTTTTTTAAAATACATTGTTACAAGTTTATTAGTTTGCAAGTAACCCCTTAGTTCAAGTCTCTTTTTAACAATAATTTACATATTTTCATCTTAAAATTTGTAAATAACTAGTCACTTACAAAAAAAAAAATAAATCAAGGTGAATCGTGATTTTGTGTTTATAATCGAAAAGGTGATTTTGGCAGAAGTGAATCTTGAAAAACAAAAGAACAACTTAGTAAACTTGAATCTCAAATATTTTTGCATTTTCAGCGATTTTTTATACATATTTGGTGTGTGACGCTCAAGATAGAAATCATAGAAAACCTAAAAAAAGACCAAAAATATTGATTTTTTTGAGAGCCTAAAGGTCCCACCGGATTCTTCATCAATTTCTACATAAATTGGCCACTCTTACAGGCGAATTGGAAAAACTTTAAAAATAAGCAAAAAAAACTCGTTGTGTACGTTTTTTTTGAAATTGACCCATATATAAGTCCACAAAAAATTATAAATAAAAAAGGCGCAAAATAGATTGGAAAACAAAAAAAAAAAAAAACCATGAAAATTTAACTAACTAAAGTGCACAAAGTTGAAAACAAAAACAAAAACGTGTGCAAGTAAAACCCATATTAGGGTGAACAAAAAAAAAAAAAAACAAACAAAACATCTAAACATTCCAACAAACTAAATTATATTCAAATCGGACGCGCCGGTCAACAAATAATAAAACAATAAATAGCTAAAACACAAACAACAAATTAAACCTACAGTCCACTAATTAAAGAACCGGGCGCGAAAATATAAAACTATTAAAAACAAAAAGGAAATAGCGAGGGTAGAAAGGACAACAAAAATATATATTAATTATAGAAAAAGAAAAAAAAAACAAAGCTAAGTAAATCTCCCTTAAACCTTGCAAAAGAGCGGTGAGTCGTATCCAATTAATTATTCAGACGTTCATTTGGCTTTTCTACGGATTTTTTTTCCATAAATCCGTATAACCAAAATCGAACGGATACATATATATAAAAATATTTACCTGTACATATGTACATACATATTCAAAATTGAATTTCCCTTAAAAATACGGGACCCTTGAATAACAGGATTGAAAACTATATATATACATATATAAAAATTCTGATCCCGGTCAAAGTCCGACCATCCCATCATTACATAAATACAAACATACATATAAATTTTCATATTAAGTCCCGCTCAAAAGTATTACAACAAATACTTACAAAAATAAAAAACCTCACCGCGGACCTACTGCTTATTTTTCGTGTCGTCAAATCTAATTTCCAACAACAAAATATTATTTCAAGTTTCCACTTGCAAATTTGCCCGGCAATACCCCTTCTGCTTGCATCCCAACAAATAAGTCAAGCAAAGGCAGGATTGTGTAAAACAAAATAAGCAGTAACTAAATTTAAAGAAAAGAACAAATCGAAGGAAAAATATTGACATATTAATTACATACATATTCGAACAAAAGTTTGATCAGCGACAAAGCTGCACTCAAAAAATAATTAAGTTCTGTAGTAGGCAACACTGTAGCAGCGGTCATTCCTATTAGGCGGTGTCCACTGTATATATTATTGGGCATGCGCCGGTTACTTACTTATATATGTACGGTCTCCAAATGTAAATGTGTGTGTCAAAGTAACGTTTTACGCTCTCGCTCTTGCAGATGCGCTTTTGGTTAGTACATGTTTGTTGCATATACTGCATTCATACAGAGGCAACTTTTGTTTCTTTTATCAGCAACTCTAGCGAATGGTGGAAGAGAGAGCGACGACGGAAGGGGACGGGTACAGAGTTGCCTGTGCTCGGTCTACACGCTTTGTGTTGCCATTCTTCTCAATACCGTTATGTTGGCTGCAGATTTATTTTGACATTTTTCTTCATACCTTGTTTTACATTCGCATGTACACATATTAATTAATGACAAAAGGCGTTATTCGGAGCAGTTTTGAAAAATACAATGGAATAAATTAATAAATATATACATATTTATTAATATCACAATATCAATTTCAGTTTAATTTGTATATAAAATATTTCTGCTACGCATTACCAAAATTCAAAAGCAAACACAGAATGTCAGAACAAAGCAATCATCAAAATAATCAACCAAAGCAACTCCTGATGTGTGTGAAGAATGTCAGCAACATTTGAGCAACACCAAAAGAGAATTGCTGATAAAAGCAACACAAGTTGCCTCTGTATGAATGCAGTAATACATACATATATATAAGTATTTATATGTATCTCTGCAGTCGGCAGATATTTATATGCCACGCTTCTGTTGAACTCTGTCTCGCACTCTCGCTCTTGCTCATGCGCTTTTAGTTAATACATGTTTGTTGCATACATACATATATATAAGTATTTATATGTATCTCTGCAGTCGGCAGATATTTATATCCCTGCAAAGACAATACGGGTAACATGATGCGTAAATTTACGCGGAGCCATACCGAAAGTTTCCGTATTTTTCCCATCACATTTATAAAGGCATCGGTAGATTTTTTGACCGTTTCTATTCTCACGTTCCTGTATGTGAGATTTTGCATCTCGCTCTTTCTCATATTCTTTTTGCGTAAGATAAACATACACCTGTACTGCTCACACCTACTGTACTGTACTGTCACCGGTACTAGTCATATGAATAGTCATATAACTCCAAATATTTAAGTAAATTGACTTCTTTTGTGACCGTCATTTTACAATAACTATGACCGACTAATTACGGCCAGCAGAAGCGTAATTTTACAGACATTTTTACTGGCATTTTACTTGTATATTGACGGTCATTTCCCGAGCATATTTACGGAAATTTTACATGTTGTCTGACCGTAATTTTACCTGTATAATGACAGCAATTTTACGGTAAAATTACTGTCATTTTACTAAAGCGTTTACCTATCCAAAATTGTAATAAAACTATTAATTTATTATATTTTATTGTTTATTTGTTATTATAATTATATACATATTAAAAACCATACAATGAGGTCAAATCCTAAATGGGGGGTGTGATCCAAGCTCTAAATGTGCAGAACACGTTTCTAAATAAGCGTGCCATCATAAATTGTGTGTGGAAATCAGCACATTTTTTTGGATAGTTGTTTCTGTTAGGAGAAAATTGGAAACAATTATCCAAAAATGTGTGCAGATTTGTGATATGTGAGGTTTTTGTGATAAGTGTTACTGCTTTAATGCCAAAATTATCGTATGCATATACGGATATGAACAAAATACCAGGGTAATTGTTTACAACCGCGACCGAGTGCAAAAACGCTGCCAATAATGTCGGGAGAGGTATCAAAAAACGCGTTTCTTTCCCAGAAATTTGAATCCGCCTTCAGAGACTTCAGGAACTATCTACTAAAAATTTTAACAGACAAGCAAAGTTGACAATTGTAGGTAATTTCCATTTGGTGGTTGAAAGCACAGAAATTTTTTTACTTTTTTGTCAATAACTTTTCACTGAACAAAATATGTATTTGTTTTCGGCTTTCAGAATCTTGTTAGAGAGGAAAAAACTCGTTTTTGATACCTCTCCCGACATTGTTGGCAGCGTTTTTGCACTCGGTCGCGGTTGTAAACAATTACCCTGGTATTTTGTTCATGTCCTTATATGCAGACGATAATTTTGGCATACATGCAGTAACACTTGTCATAAAAACTTCACATATCACAAATATCTCACAAATCTGCACATATTTTTGGATAATTGTTTGCAATTTTCTCCTAATGGAAACAAATATCCAAAAAAATGTGCTGATTTCCACACACAATTTATGATGGACCGCTTACTTTTATATTCGCTGTATTCCTCACCGCACGTAACTGCTACTACACGTCCAAATATCTGAAAGAAATTTAAACGTATTTTAATTAACAATTTTACTTACAATATTTATTTATTTGTAAAAATACCTTGAATTTCGTTTTGAGCACGCCAACTTTTTCTGCAGAAAAACAAAATGAAGTAAACTCAAGCTTTTACAACTTTTCTTTTCGCCATTCCTATGAATGCAAAGAGTGCGACAGAAAAAGATATAGCAAAACGAACTTAAAACGACCAATATGCCATTTCACTCTAACAAAAAATTCTACGGTACGGAAACTTTCGGTACGGCTCCGGGTAAATTGACTAATCTTTTTACCAGTACTGTTTATGCATGGGAAAATTCGTTTGTTTGTATTGGAGTTTCAGTCATTCGATTTTTGCAGGGATGCCACGCTTCTGTTGAACTCGGTCTCGCACTCTCGCTCTTGCTCATGCGCTTTTAGGTTATACATGTTTGTTGCATACATATCTATAAGTATGTATATGTACCTCTGCAGTCGGCAGATATTTACATGCCACGATTCTGTTGAACTTTGTCTCGCTCAGGCATTATGATAAAATTTGAAATAAACGACGCTAGATTTTAAGTACATACATATATGTTTTTACATAAGTTTCTCTAGAATATTCTTTATGTTCATGAAAAATAGCAGCTTGTAAGAAATATTTTGTACAGCAGGAATCAGAATAAAGTCTATGCTTAAAGAGTACGGTCGTCTTCAGTTCTTTGATCCCGTACCTGGTACTTAAGCAAAGGAAAGTAAATCAAAACAAAGCATAGAAAATTTGATCCATTGCTTCTATTGTTTACATAGAAACTAATAGACATACACACAAACGTGTACATAGCATAGCCACCCTCGCGACAAAGCAAAAAATTAACAACTAAACACACCCACCAAAAAATAGTGGAAGTACTTATAAATTGACAAAATCTTACAAAAAATACTGTAAGTAGTTACAAAAAATATATAAGGGAAAAATAAGCGGTAAGAATTACAATTAGTCTTGGACATTTCTTAAACAAGAAAAAACCATTTTAGAAACTACAGTCGCGTACAAAACAATAGTAGCGTCAATTAATAAATCTCGGTCCTTTAAAAAATAGCATATATTCATAAATATTTGCATTTATATATCGACTTATTGGTCAAAAAATTAAATCGGTAACGACTGAAAAACTACAGTCGCGCGAAAAAAATAAACACCGGCAGATACAAAAGCTCGGTAAATTAAGCAAAAAAAACATATATCTAAACTTTTATAGTAAAAGAGGTTCAGCTTCGACTCAAAATGTCAACGGACCCTAAATCACCTCATCTATTATTAGATATACCCAAAATGGGTGAAGAAGAAAAGCCTCAAGGCAGCCCAGCTGAAATCACCCGTTCAAAACAGGGTGCAAAGCAAAAAAAGGGCAAAGATTTTTCAGCTGCAAAATTCATTGCAGAAAGTGACAGTATCATAAGATACTGCACAAGGTTTTCCTCAATTGCTATAGAGGAAAATACAGAATCGGTTCTTGAAGTGAAAGAAAAATCACTTGATAGATTTTGGACACGGCTCCAAGCGGCATATGACGCAATCATCGAAACAGATGATTCAGAATTGCCCGAAAATTTCAAAAACTCGGCATATTTAAAATATGAACACTGCTTAGACCAATATGAAGAAACAAAGGCTATGATCTCCGATCAATTAAAACTTCTTAAGCCTATAACTGCACCTACTCCACCCCAGCGAGTAGAGCTGCCCCAAAGACAAATACAAGAAGCAAGCTCCGGCATATACCTTAAAGTGCCGGCCTGTGATACTGAAGTATTTCATGGGGGTTATGAGCAATGGCCGTCGTTCCGAGACATGTTCTCAGCCGTTTACATAAACCACCCAAAGCTATCACAAGCGCAAAAATTATACCACTTGCGAAATAAAAGAAAAGGTCAAGCAGGAATAATAGTAAAACAGTTCGCACTCAATGATGATAATTTTAATCTGGCTTGGGAAGCGTTAAAAGCTAGATATGAAAATGAAAGAGTCTTGGTCGATAAACAAATAACGACCTTAATGAATTTACCAAAAACTCAAAAAGAAACAAGTGAGGAATTTCTGAAGTTACAGTCCACAGTAACAAACTGTTTGTCGGTTCTAGAAACCCAAAAAATTCCCACGGAAAACTGGGACCCAATTCTGGTCAATAGTTGCGCTGCCACATTACCAGAAAAATCACTAATTTTATGGGAGCAATCGCTCTCATCCCGTAAAAAATGCCCAACGTGGCAACAAATGAAAGATTTCCTCACCACCCAGTTCGAAATTGCAGAACGGGTAGGCACAAAAGATACAAAAGCCAATTACCACTAGCCGCCCCGGTGCTAAACTCTCAAACATACGTAGACGATATACTGTCCGGAAGCCACAGCCTTCCTCTAGCGTGCGAGTCACTAGCGCAAGTTATCGAAGCCCTCTATTCAGCAGATAACTTCCAACCATCCAGAAATACTGGCAAAAATAAATAAAGAAAACTTGCTAGATACTAATTTTCTAAAGTTCGAAAAAGAGAGCACCACTAAAACTCTGGGCATACAATGGAATGCAATATCAGACCAATTTTCTTACACTCTTGAGTCGGTATCTGCAAAATCCGCAAAAACGAAAAGACAAATTTTGTCATCTGTGGCAAAACTTTTTGACCCCGCAGGATGGCTTGCACCAATCATGATACAAGCAAAAATCCTCATTCAAGAATTATGGCTAGATGGAACCGATTGTGACGAAGTGGTGAAACCACTCCGCTTAATAAAATGGTCCCAATTTGCAAGTAACTTGCACACTATCTCCGAGATACAAATACCTCGGTGGGTGAATTTCTCACCCGATCATGAAGTCGAAGTCCACGGTTTTTGCGATGCTTCTGAGAAAGTATACTGCGCTGCTATTTATGTGCGAACCCAGCACGATGGCAAAATAACAAGTCACTTATTAGTGGCAAAGGCCAAGGTCGCACTTCTTAAGACCGTAAGCCTCCCACAGCTCGAGCTAAGCGGCGCACTCCTGCTCGCAAAATTAGCCTCGACCGTACAAGCACATTTAAACCTGAGCAATAGGAAATTATATTTATGGACAGATTCAGAAATCGTCCTAGCATGGCGAGAAAAGCCACCACATACGTGGAAAACATACGTTTCTAACCGCACAGCTCAAATCATTGACTTGGTTGGGCCAGCAACTTGGCGACACGTAGCCAGTGCTGATAACCCTGCGGATCTTGGAACAAGAGGCTGCAAACCCCTGCACCTTACAACCACCACACTATGGTGGAATGGCCCCAGCTGGATGGTCAAATCACCTGACGCATGGCCAAAGTCGCTTGCCCGCAATATAACAGCCCCAGAAAGTAGAAGAATAGAAGGCTTTCATACAACGTTGGAGGATGCAGACATCCTAGAGCGATTTTCGTCGTTCCCCCGAGCCTTAAGAGTAATAGCGTAATAATAAGGTGAAAGGGATAGCCAATACCGCAAGCTATGCTCTTACGCATCAAGACTTGCAACGGGCAAAAATAGCCCTAATCGAGTGCACACAAACTCGCTATTACAGTAGTGAACGATCACTGTTAATGGCATCAAAGCCCATTGACAAAAAGATCACACTCTTAGTACTTAACCCCTTTGTAGACTCTAAGGGACTGCTTCGTGCCAATGACAGGCTAGCGAACTCCAGTCTGAGCTACAATGAGCGGCATCCAATAATAATACCGGAAAAATCCGCATTTGCCACAATTTTTATAAATTATCTTCACCTCTTAATGCTACACGCCGAGCACAGGCTAATGCAACAAATGATCCGACAAGAGTATTATATTCCTCGATTGAAGCCTCTGATCAAAAAATGCATCTTTATGTGTAAAGTCTGTACGCTACACAAGCAAAAGATGCGTACGCAGATCATGGCAGCTCTACCACCCGAACGCTGCAATTATTCTATGCCTTTCACCATCACTGGTTTACGACAAAAACCGTGCACCTAGAATTATGTTCAGATCTGACAACGGCAGCTTTTCTCGCGGCATTTGCACGCTTTGTCCGACGGCGAGGATTTCCCTCGAAAATCATGAGCAACAATGACAAAACCTTTATCGGCGCCCAACGAGCTACCGAAAAGGAGTTCATACAGTTCGCCAAAGAAGTCTCGCCGCACATCATTTCAAAATACGCACCTCAAGGCATTAATTGGCTATTCATCCCCCCGAGCGCCCCACATATGGGTGGACTATGGGAATTAGCGGTTAAAAGCTTTAAATCGCATTTCAAAAAAACCGCTGGCAATAATAAATTTACATTTGAAGAGTTCACTACGTTACTCATTCGAGTTGAAGCCGTTTTAAACTCACGGCCACTATCATCACTCTCGCAAGATCCCTCCGACTTTACAGCCCTCACCCCTGGGCATTTTCTTAGAGGAGCGCCACTTCTGGCCATACCAGAACAAAACGTGGACTCACTCTCCCTCATAAATCGATGGGAACGGATCAAAATCCTCCATCATGAGTTTAGTCGCCGATGGAAGGAAGAATATCTTAAAGACCTTCACAAACGATATCGGTGGAAAAATACTCAAGAAGCACCTAAAATTGGAGCATGCGTCTTAATTCATGACGAATGTCTACCTCCTACCGAATGGCGGCTAGCCCGCATCGAAAAGGTACATTACGGTTCCGACTTTCACATCCGAGTAGTTGACCTACGTACGCAAAACGGCAAACTCACTCGACCGCTCGTAAAACTTTGTTTTCTACCAACCGAGTCTAATACCGCTAATAACGATCGCGCAAATACCTAAAATCAATATAAACTCAAATACGGAGCAATTCATCCAACGAAGCGGTGTTGCTATCCGAAATAAATACCTCACTCCTAAAGAGGTAGCTCGAAGGACTTTCGTTTCCTCAATCTAAACATGAAATTATACCGCAAATAAAAATCCGTACAACGGATCCGAGTACAATAATCTTATCACATTTGAAACCATATGTTGATCAAGTGCTAAAATCAAGCACCCCTATATTATAAGGCACTAACGCCATTTATATCTTCTTCAACAGATGTCTACCATCATGGAGATCGATGCCGTCACCACGACACCAACCATCCGCTCGGCGGTTACTGTGCCACGAGCACGAGCAACACCTGTTTTAACCCCGCGCGCCAACGCCCCACGTACCGCAATTCCTAGGGGGGCCGGGATGGCTAACTGAGCCTTCACTAAGTCAGCCGTATTGACCGCAGCAACCCTGCGGCCACCCACCTCACCACACTTCACACCTCACACGCACACTAACACCATTACACATACACCAAATGTCAACACAAAAAGAAACACACAAGTTACAAAATAACACAATCGTTTATACCTTTGTACCCGCCACTACCATATTTTGCGCTCCCGCTTAATGAAATACGCTTTTAAATTTGTAAAACTAAAGTTTAGTTGTGTTTTCTATTTGAATTAAGCGAGTTTTAGCAAGTGAAGTGAAGGTGAGTGAAGTGCAGTGTACTGAAATATTCAGGTTCCTTTCCTAAAAATTAATAAATCTATCACACATTTTGGTCGATATCTAGGAAACGGGGTCCCATATTGGACTTTGAACCACTACCTATTAAAACCCTCATCAACACCTTTCATTTGGTACCATATTGTGCAAACACTTTTTAGAGTCACACCTAGTCCACATTTTGGTGAATATCTCGGAAATGGGGTCCATATGGGACTTTGAACCACTTCCGTTTTAAACTGTCATCAACAGCTTTAATTTGGTACCCATATTGTGTAAAGACTTTTTAGGGTCACACCTGGTCCACATCTTGGTCAATATCTAGGAAACGGGGTTCCATATTGGGCTTTGAACCACTTACTATTAAAACCCTCATCAACACCTTTCATTTGGTACCATATTGCGCAAACACTTTTTAGAGTCACACCTGGTCCACATTTTGGTGAATATCTCGGAAATGGGGTCCCATATTGGACTTTGAACCACTTCCTATTAAAACCCTCATCAACACCTTTCATTCGGTACCATATTGTGCAAACACTTTTTAGAGTCACACCTAGTCCACATTTTGGTGAATATCTCGGAAATGGGGTCCCATATTGGACTTTGAACCACTTCCTATTAAAACCCTCAACAACACCTTTCATTTGGTACCATGTTGTGCAAACACTTTTTAGAGTCACGCCTGGTCCACATTTTCGTCGATATCTCGGAAACGGGGTCCCATATGGGACGTTGAACCACTTCCTGTTAAGCCCCTCATTAACACCTTTCATTTGGTACCCGTATTGAGCAAACACTTTTTAGAGTCAGGCCTGGTCCACATTTTGGTCGATATCTCGGAAACGGGGTCCCATATGGGACTTTGAACCACTTCCTGTTAAAACCCTCATCAACACCTTTTATTCGATACCCATATTGTGTAAACACCTTCTAGGGTCACCCCTGGTCCATATTTTGGTCGATATCTCGGGAAACGGGTCGCATAGGGTCTTGAAACTTCATATGAACCATAAATGGACCACTGCCCTCGTAGTGTATAAGTTTGGTTGAAATCGCAGGACGCGTTTATGAGTAGTTCGGCGACGTACATATACGGGGACTTATGTTTGGCGCCTATTATGATAAAAATTCGATCTTCGACTGTGATCGAAAGAGTTGATCAAACGAATTTTCATTTGGTATTACCACAACCATTCGACAAGAACTGGCGTCATTGTGAATTTCGATGTTTTTATCTGTTCACAATAGCACATTTCTGGCAGCTGTTATTAAGTAAAAGAAAATAAACAAAGCAAAACAAATCAAGTGCGGTATTATTTATCTACTTTTATGAAGACAAACCAAAAAGTTGTATATAGTATGTATTTAAATAAAAAATATGACTACGACGGAAATGTGGTTAGATAGTTTATCAGACCAAGAGGAGAGCTTACTGGAACTAGCCAGAAGTTGAAAACGTTTGAGGGATGCCTCCAATCCTTTTGAAATGAATACAGCTGCTTACGTATATCTTTAAAAAAGTGAATCTGTTTGTAAAAATAATAATTTTTTTTATAGATTTACATATAAGTTTAGATTGGAGGGCCTAAGCTATTTAGCTGCATAGTGACTTCTTCCCACCTTTTGGTTTTGTGTATACACCTTTCGACAGGTCTTTGTTCCATTATTGAAACCAACGTTTTCAGCTGTTGCTTTGTACTTACGACCTTTGACCTATATACAATAAATGCAAATAGATAAATATTTGCATTATAAATCAAAAAAGTAAAGGATAAATACAAAAACTTACATTTCTTAACAATTGTATAAAAATTCGATACAGGATCGACAGCAAAATTTTATTCGATCAAATAATAGATACACAACGAAAATTTCGACAGCGATGAGCTTATGAGTAGCGTACGAGTACGAATTTGAAATTCGATTTTCGATCTTCGATAGCCAGCGAAGATCGAACAACGAAAAATGCTCATAATAAGGGCCTTTATATATATAGATTAGGAAAAGATACAATTCAACACTACTTGGTAGATAAGACAATCTACCTAGGTACGAGTATCTAGCATATATATAATACTATACTAACATTACAGTACAGATATACAATGAGAGAAGAAGGCAAAATCTCGTTGGCGTCGTAAAATTGTTTGAATAAAAGAGGGAAATGATATATGTATTTGGTTATTTCAACGAGTTAATTTATTTGCTTTTTCTTATTATAACTTGCACTAATGTAATGTACAAAATTATGCTTCGCTCTGCAAATTCAATAGATTGACCTATTTTTATTTAATTTACTAAACGGTGATTTTATACGCTACTATTACTGCACTCATACAGAGGCAACTTTTGTTGCTTTTATCAGCAACTCTAGCGAATGGTAGAAGAGAGAGCGACGACGGAAGGGGACGGGTACCGAGTTGCCTGTGCTCGGTCTACACGCTTTGTGTTGCCATTCTTCTCAATACCGTTATGTTGTCTGCAGATTTATTTTGACATTTTTCTTCATACCTTGTTTTACATTCGCATATACACATATTAATTTAATGACAAAAGGCGTTATTCGGCGCAGTTTTGTAAAATACAATGGAATAAATTAATAAATATATACATATTTATAAATATCACAATATCAATTTCAGTTTAATTTTTGTTTAAAATATTCCTGCTACGCAATACCAAAATTCAAAAGCAAACACAGAATGTCAGAACAAAGCAATCATCAAAATAATCAACCAAAGCAACTCCTGATGTGTGTGAAGAATGTCAGCAACATTTGAGCAACACCAAAAGAGAATTGCTGATAAAAGCAACAAAAGTTGCCTCTGTATGAATGCAGTATATAAAGTACAATTTGGGAAAAAGGGCCAGTGATCCCTGTCTACCCCCACTTAAGTTTATTTCGCCGCGCTACTACAATGCACTAACACTAATAAAACTCGCGTGCGCCTAACTTACACTTGAATTGTCTCGTCCAGGCGCCAGAAAAAAATTTCGGGCGGGTTTTGGCCAAAGTGTCAGTAAATAAGAATTACCTGTGTATTTATTTATATTTTTACATATTACATATTTATACTTTTATTTATTTGAAATTTTTCTCTTTCTACAGGGCTAAAAACTTTTAAACCATTCATTGGTTTACACAATTTTTAAAACCTTCTGGTAATAAATTCCAAACCTTTCAATTACCTACAAAAATTCTCAATTTTTTGCGGTTTAGATTCAAAACTTTACTTGGATAAACAAAAATACAACAGAAGTCGTATATATGTATTTTTCTGATAAAATTCATGAGTGCGCCGTAACTCAGTAGGTACAGCATTGCTCACTGATTTGGGGCACGTCGGTTCGAGTCCTAACATTTAAAAAAAAAAATAAAAAATTGTTAACATTTTCGGTTTAAAATGGGATTAATTTTTATTACGCGCATTTTATGACAAAAGGTGTAAACTTAATTCTAAATCAAATTTGGTCAGTATGTATGCGTTGAAAATTTTCTTTTGGAATTTCCAGTAAAATAAACTTCTTTAGACTAATTTTATTATTTTTGAATAAAAGTATGTGTAAATACACAATAAAAATACTGCAACTCAAAATTAAGCACTTTGTGGAAAATTTATGAAAACTCTAAAAATTTTCATTAAAATTTCTAACTTTTTATTAAAAATTTTTAGATTTTTTTCGCGTATGCAGTTTTGTAGCACGTTCAATTGAAGTGGACAAAGATACCAATCTTGAGCTGCTAGAAGAATTACTAGATTTTTGGAAATTTTTTTTCTAGACGATCAAGAGCATTTTCTTCAATATAACAATATTACGCATATAAATTTGTATGGAAGATAATGCACTTGGTCGGCTAGAAAAAACATTGACAAAAATCGAGTAATTCTTCTATCCGCTTAAGATTAGTTTGTTTACTTACTCGAAAAAAATCTAAACACTTTTACTATAAATTTAGAAATTTTGTTGTGGAAATTTCTTTTGTCGAATCTCTTCTAATTTTCTAATTTCTGGAAAATTTTTACACAAAACAGTCCTGCGCAAATCTGGCTTTGGCAAGAAACAAATAGTTGTCGCTTTATTTCTTGAAGAAAAACTGTAGTTTCGGAAAAATAAAAATTTAATAAAATAACCTTGAAATTCATATAAAGCGGCAAGCTGCAATTATTCAACATGCAAAACTAAACGTCAAAACTTCTTGGCTATTCATGACCATTTCATGGTCAAGAAATATTTTCAATTATTTCTTTTCAACAGCATACCGGGCTTTTACTTTTAAACTTTTTCATTCCTTTTTTGCCAAATTAGCGTCACTTTTTTCTATCACCTGACAAGTAAAAGTACAATATAATTGTTACATTCTCTGATAATTCAATATGACTGCGTTGTGTACTGCTTAGTAGTTTTTGGTTATTTTTTTTCACTTCTTAGTCATTTTTTTGGTTTAGCTTATGGTAACCGTGACTACAATAGCGAGAGATACTCATTTTTACGATTTTTGCCCGCTGTATTCATAACTCGAAAAGCAGTTAATTTGATTTCAACAGACTTGAGTTCGAATCACTCTTGCTGTTAACATGTTATGTAGTTGAGATCAAAGATGACTAGATACGAAGCTTCGCGCTCAAAAAGTAGTAATTTTTTATAACATTTTCCAATGATGCCAGCATGGTGAAAACAAAATATGGGCATTTTGAGTAGATTTTTTGGAATTTTGCAATTTCCACATACCAAGATGTATGCAAAAAAATAATTGAGTAAAAACCGCTGTGATCGGACGTGTTTTGGCTGCGCTCCGAGTTTATTTTCGTAAAAATTGATATATTATTTAATCGTGCATAACAATTAAAATTCTATTAGAAACATTGACTCTTTTACTTATTACCTATTATCAACTTATTTTAATATTTGAAAAACTATGCCTTGTTTTTGTGGCAAAAAAGTTGATCGTGGCCGTGCTTCAGTGCAATGCGATAAGTGCAGTGAAATTTTTCATTTGAGTTGTGTTGTTGGTAATTTGCCTGCTGACTTAAATCTTCTAAATAATGCTGACAATATATACATTTGTGGTTTGTGTGCGCCAGCTCACCAAGATGAGTCTATGACGGTGCATAACTCTTCTTTACAACAACAACAAGCCATACAAGAGCTAATGCCTAATTCACGATCTAAAAATGTGGGTGACAATGAGAAAAATTCGCTTTTATCTGACATTCTTGCTGAGCTCAAATCATTACGAACAGAGCTAGCTGGTGCGGTTGTGGTAATAAACTCTCTTCAAGAGGACAAAAACAAATTGCTAGGTGAAATGGAAATTGTGCGTTCTGAAGTAAAAAATTTGAACAAAATCTATGATGATGAGGTTGTTACTGCGCTTACTTCGCTCTGTTAATACAATGCAACTTAGTGTCTATTCGAAAGAGAATGGGCATAATGATCCAAATAAACAAACAAATGCAAAGAAACGAACAACAACATCGTTGGTACACTGTGCGTAACAAAAAAAGCAGCAACACAAAAAATTTAAAAATTATCGATAATTCTGAAAAAAACTGTTCTGAATATTACAATACCGCTTCTAAAAATACTGACGGGATGAATTGTAGCCCTAAACCAAAACCTAGTAATTTTCGTAGACTACCTCAGCCCTTAGTAATTGGTTCCAGCATCGACAGAGAATTGAGCGCGGTTTCGAGAAGGAAATCACTGCATGTTTCGCCCTTCCCTGCTTCAGTAACGACAGATGGTATAAAACAATACATCTCGAAGTACACGAGTATCGAAGAGAACTCCATCATTTGTATTAGCCTTATAAAGAAAGACGTCGATCCAAAATCTTTGAGGCACCTAAATTTCAAAATCGTGGTAAACGCCGATTCATATCCCAAGCTGCTAAACCCTGAGTTGTGGCCTACGAACATAATTGTGCGCCCTTTTCAGTTTACGGCAAAAAACGACGTGCTCCAACCGATGCCCGGAGGTGATCGGTTGGGGCAGGTAGTAATTTAAAAATTTATTTCCAAAATTTGGCTGGAATTAGAACTAAATCCCAGTTTTTGAGCCTTTTTAGTTCTCGTCAAGGTTACGATGTTGTCGCACTTATAGAGACGTGGCTGAATGATAATTTTTATAACGATGAGTTCTTTGATCCAAACCTATATATGTACGGTATATCGTAAAGATAGAGATTCCAGCGCAACTGGGTGTGAAAGAGGTGGTGGAGTGCTCATTGCAATCATCAGGCCTCTGAGATAACCCTGGACAATAATAATGCGCTGCTTGACCAGCTTTATGTTCACATTCGGGTATCTCAAATTCCGTTTTTGTGTGTGCGTCGTATATTCCACCTAATAGCAAACACGACCTATACACAGCTCATGTCGACAATATAACATCACTAGCCTTCAACAAAGTATGTAGGTAGTGATCATCTTTGCGTGTTGGGTGATTTCAACTTATGCAACGTTAAATGGTCACAGAATATTTCCAAATCTGCTTTGATTACTTGTGAAGCCAACAGTCCGAGTGAAATTTACTTAGTAGATAGCTTTTTAAGCTTAGATATTAAGCAAATCAATTGTTTTCCGAATTGCATCATGTTGCCTTAGTTCTGGACCTTGAATTTTATAAGTATGCCTTAACAAGTAATGTCACATCAAGTTTTTCTTTTAATTTTAAGCGCTGCGATTTTTCGAATTTGGACAATCTTCTAGTTAAAATTAACTGGGATAACCAGTTTCGTAATCTTAATACCATGTGCAGGTTTGAATTGTTTAGGTCTTCTGCGGTGGATATATGTAAAAGTTGTATTCCTTTGGTATCAAAAAAGAAATACAAAGTCCCCTGGCACAATGCAGCCTTGATGAAGCTCCGAAACTTGAAAAATAAACTGTATCGTAGGTACAAAAAGAATCCAATTATGGTTTTCTTCAACTCTTATGTGTGAAAAGAAATTCTCGTGCCTGGAAAAATGTCTGCACAGAAATTACATCTTACGTTTCGAAGAGAACCTAAAATCAAACCCGAAGTCCTTTGGGAGTTTTATCAACTCGAAGAAATCTGTTTCTAACATACCGTCCTCTCTTTTCAGTGGTGACAGAGCTGTTGATACGACGGGGGAGGTAGCAAACCTTTTTGCTGAATTCTTCATGGCCAATTTTGCTTCTGACTCGCAAAACCATAATAACACCAGTTTTAATATACAGACATCTATCGATTTTGGCAGTCCTGTTCTCTCATCTGAAGATGTTCGCAATGGTATTTCTCGGCTTAAACCATCATCTAATACCGATGTTGACGGACTGTCTGCAATACTTTTTAAACAGTGTGAGTTCCTAATTTACCCGCTTTTATTAATTTTTAATAATTCACTATCCAAGGGTTCCTTCATAGACGCGTGTAAATTAGCTTTCATAACTCCTATTTACAAGTGTGGAAATAAAAATGACATTAGTAATTATAGGCCTATATCCAAACTTTCCGCTACGGGAAAGCTTTTTGAATGCATAATTCAGGAAAACCTAATTTTTTTGGTTAAAGGTATTGTGTGTCCTGAACAGCATGGATTTCTTCCGGGGCGCTCAACTGTGTCGAACTTGGCTATTTTCTCTGACAACTGCATCGCAGGCTTTCAGTCGGGATGTCAAGTTGACACAGTTTACACAGATTTTTCTAAGGCGTTTGACAGGGTTTCCCACGTCATCCTGATTAAAAAATTAGCTGGTATAGGTTTCCATTCTGGGTTTTTAGCTTGGGTTGAATCCTACCTACAAAATCGCCGTTGCATGGTGCTTGTTGACAATGTTAGGTCCCTTCCATTCGTGGCCACCTCTGGTTTTCCACAAGGCAGCATACTGGGCCCTTTGTTCTTTGTGCTATTTATCAATGACATTTGAACCTGCTTCTCTTCAGTAAGGTTTATGCTTTACGCAGATGACCTTAAAATATATTCACCGATCTATAACTTTCATGCTTCAGAGTTGATGCAATCAGATCTGGATAAACTTAGTAGTTGGTGCATTCAAAATCGGTTGGCACTTAACATAAAAAAAATGTTTCCATATCACTTTTTCGAAGCGAGTCAACGTCATTAATACTTCATAACAAATATCTAACTCGCCTTTAATGAGGGTAAGTGAATTTAAAGATTTGGGTGTAATGTTTGACACGAAATTCACGTTCGCAAGTTATATTAATTTATGTATTGCGAAATCGTATCCCATGCTTGCTTTTGTGAGGCGGCATAGCCAGGGCCGCCGAGAGGAAATACGGGCCCAGGGAAAAAGAGTGGGGCCCCTATTCTACATAAAAGTTTCGAATACTGATGATTATCTGTATGGAGAGAAATTATGGACTTTAGTGTCTTATTAAGTATAGGGGTGCTTGATTTTACCACTTTATCAACATATAGTCTGAAATATGATATGATTATTGTATCTTTTATACGGGTTTTTAGTTGCAGTATAATTTCACGTTTAGTTCGAGGAAACGAGAGTCCTTCGATCTACCTCTTTAGGAGTGAAGTATTTATTTCGGATAGCAACATCGCTTCGTTGGATAAATTGCGCCGTATTTGATTTTGTATTGATTTTAGGTATTTGATAGAAAACAAAGTTGTACGAGCGGTCGAGTTATTTTGCCGTTTTGCGTACTCGGATGTGACCGTGGGAACCGTAATGTACCTTTTCGATGCGGGCTAGCCGCCATTCGGTAGGAGGTTAAGGAGCATGCTCCAATTTTAGGTGCTTCTTGAGTATTTTTCCACCGATACGTTTGTGAAGGTATCTAAGGTATTCTTCCTTCCATCGGCGACTAAATTCATGATGAAGAATTTTGATTCGTTCCCATCGATTTATGAGAGAAAGTGAGTCCACGTTTGATTCTGGTATTGCCAGAAGTGGAGCTCCTCTAAGAAAATGCCCAGGGGTGACATCTGTAATGTCGGAGGGATCTTTCGAGAGTGCTGAGAGCGGCCGTGAGTTCAAAACGGCTTCAACTCGAATGAGTAGCGTAGTGAACTCTTCGAATGTAAATTTGTTATTGCCAGCGGTTTTCTTAAAATGCGATTTAAAGCTTTTAACAGCTGATTCCCATAGTCCACCCTTATGACATGCGGCGAGACTTCTTTTGCGAACTGTACGAAATCTTTTTCGGTTGCGCGTTGGGCACCGATGAAGCTTTTACCGTTGTCGCTCATGATTTTAGAGGGAAATCCTCGCCGTCCGACAAAGCGTGCAAATGCCGCGAGAAAAGCTGCCGTTGTCAGATCTGAACATAATTGTAGGTGCACGGCTTTTGTCGTAAAGCATACAAAAACAGCCACGTAACCTTTCATTGTGGTAGAAGACCTTAACATCGAGGCCTTTAGGTGGAAAGGCCCGGCAAAATCTACACCAGTGATGGTGAAAGGCATTGAATAATTGCAGCGTTCGGGTGGTAGAGCTGCCATGATCTGCGTGCGCATCTTTTGCTTTACACATAAAGATGGATTTTTTGATCAGAGGCTTTAGCCGAGGAATATAAAACTCTTGTCGGATCATTTGTTGCATTAGCCTGTGCTCGGCGTGTAGCACTAAGAGGTGAAGATAATTTATAAAGATTGTGGCAAATGCGGATTTTTCCGGTATTATGATTGAATGCCGCTCATTATAGCTCAGACTGGAGTTCGCAAGCCTGCCGTTGGCACGAAGCAGTCCTTTAGAGTCTACAAAGGGGTAAAGCATATAGAGTGTGCTCTTTTTGTCGATAGGCTTCGACGCTCTTAACAGTGTTTGTTCACTACTGTAATAGCGAGTCTGCGTGGACCCGATAAGGGCTATTTTTGCCCGTTGCAAGTCTTGATGCGTAAGTGCATAGCTTGCGGTATTGGCTAACCCTTTCACCTTATTCTTTAAGCGATTTACAAATTGTAACATATACGCTATTACTCTTAATGCTCGGGGGAACGACGAGAATCGCTCTAGGATGTCTGTATCCTCCAACGTTGTATGAAAGCCTTCTATTCTTCTACTTTCTGGGGCTATTATGTTGCACGCAGGCGACTTTGGCCATGCATCAGGTGATTCGATCATCCAGTTAGGGCCATTCCACCATAGTGTGGTGGTTCTAAGGTGCAGGGATTTGCAGCCTCTTGTTCCCAGATCCGCAGGGTTATCAGCACTGGCTACGTGTCGCCAAGTTGCTGGCCCAACCAAGTCAATGATTTGAGCTGTGGGGTTAGAAACGTATGTTTTCCACGTATGTGGTGGCTTTTCTAGCCATGCTAGCACGATTTCTGAATCGGACCATAGATATAGTTTCCGATCGCTCAGGTTTAAACGTGCTTGCACGGTCGAGGCTAGTTTTGCGAGCAGGAGTGCGCTGCATAACTCGAGCCGTGGGAGGCTTACGGTCTTAAGACGACCTTGGCCTTTGCCACTAATAAGTGACTTGTTGTTTTGCTATCGTGCTGGGTTCGCACATAAATATCAGCGCAGCATGCTTTCTCAGAAGCATCGCAAAAGCCGTGGATTTCGACTTCATGATCGGGTGAGAAATTCACCCACCGAGGTATTTGTATCTCGGAGATAGTGTGCGAGTTACTTTCAAATTGGGACCATTTTATTAAGCGGAGTGGTTCCACCACTTCGTCACAATCGGTTCCATCTAGCCATGATTCTTGAATGAGGATTTTTGCTTGTATCATGATTGGTGCAAGCCATCCTGCGGGGTCAAAAAGTTTTGCCACAGATGGCAAAATTTGTGTTTTCGTTTTTGCGGATTTTGCAGATACCGACTCAAGAGTGTAAGAAAATTGGTCTGATATTGCATTCTATTGTATGCCCAGAGTTTTAGTGGTGCTCTCTTTTTCGAACTTTAGAAAGTTAGTATCTAGCAAGTTTTCTTTATTTATTTTTGCCAGTATTTCTGGATGGCTAAGCACCGGGGCGGCTAGTGGTAATTTGGCTTTTGTATCTTTTGCCAGTTCGTGTAATGTACGAATGGCTAGGAACGGGGCGCAGTTTACGCCAAATGTCACCGGTTTTAGCTTGTAGTCGCGGATTGGACTGCTAGGTGAATTGCGGAATGTAATGCGCTGATAGTTTTGGTCGTCTTCATGTACCAGGATTTGCCGGTACATTTTTTCGACGTCACCATTGAATACGTATTTATACATCCGCCACTGTAAGATAAGTAGCATTAAGTCGGGTTGTAATGTTGGACCCGTGTATAAAACGTCATTCAGTGAATTGCCTGAGGTTGAGCATTTAGATGCATTGAACACCACTCTTACTTTTGTTGTAAGTTTTTCTGGTTTGATAACCGCGTGGTGTGGTAGATAAAAGGAGGCGTGTTTGCCTTTTGTTATTTTTTCATAGGAATTTACTGATTCCATATGATCTAGTGTTAGATATTCCTCAAGAACGTTGTCATATGAAGTTTTTAGCTCGCCTTTTTTAAGTACATAGGTTTCTTTCCATACTTAGAAACTGCTGTAGAGCTGAGGTTCGTGAGTGACCTAAGGCGAGTGTATCAGGAAATTGTTGTTTGAATGGTAGTCGTATGACGCACCGCCCGTTTATGATCCCGTAGTTGTGGCCTCGTAGAAGTCTTCACAATACTTGTCGTCAGCTGTAGTAACGGGTATTGGTGGTAGTTCTTCTACCTCCCAGAATTTTCTCAATTGTGAGTTAAGATAGTCATTCGAAATATCTTCCACTTGCGTTGTGAAGCTGGAGATATTCTCTTTGACTTGACCGCATAAAATCCATCCAAAGATAGTATTTTGGGCTAGTAGGTTGTTGGACTGTCTGCTGTCGGTAACAGTGTTTTGCTTTCATTTTCTGAATGAAGCGTTTGTACTCTGGCTGCATTTGAGAAGCATGGTTGTTCTTGACAACTTTCGGGATTGTCTCTTTCGGGATTTTCCGATCTAGCAGTTGCAGCTAGTCCCGTGGTTCTTTTGGCATTTGAATGATTTTGGGCATTGTTATAATTATTATTATGGAGCATCGAATGATGTCTCCTACGGCAATATGAGCAAGTGAATTTAATCGCCCATGTCTGTGCAGTATGAGTAGGCGATAGGCAATTGTTGCAAAGTTTCTTAGTTCTGACTAAGTTACTTCTTTCGTTTATTAATAAATTTCTAAATTTCTCGCAAGATCTTAGTTGATGCCCTCCGCTGCACATTTCGCATGACATATTTCTATATTGTTCAGATGTGAACTATTGAGATCTATTGAAACTTTTATTGTGCGAATTATGACTATTGGCTTGGGATTTAAAGAAGCTTCTATTTGGGTCATTTGAGTTTTTCGGCTTTGATGCTTTATTATCTACCCGTTCTGCAATTTCGAACTGGGTGGTGAGGAAATCTTTCATTTGTTGCCACGTTGGGCATTTTTTACGGGATGAGAGCTATTCTTCTTCTTCTTTAAATGGCCATCTAACCTTCTGAGCTATTTTGACCGTCCAACATAGCTCGCCAGTCATTTCTTCTTTGCGCCAACTGGCGCCAATTGGAGACCCCACGAGATCGCAGGTCGGTCTCCACTTGGTCCTTCCATCGGAGTGGTGGTCTTTCTCTTCCTCTGCTTCCACCGGCGGGTGCCGATAAGTATACCTTCTGGGCTGGATGAGAGCGATTGCTCCCATAAAATTAGTGATTTTTCTGGTAATGTGGCAGCACAGATATTGACCAGAATGCGGTCCCAGTTTTCAGTGGGGACGTTTTGGGTTGCTAGACCCGATAAACACTTTGTTACTGCCGACTGTAACTTCAGAAATTCTTCACTTGTTTCTTTTTGAATTTCTAGTAAATTCATCAAGGTCGTTATTTGTTTATCGACCAAGACTCTTTCATTTTCATATCTAGCTTTTAACGCTTCCCAAGCCAGATTAAAGTTGTCATCATTGAGTGCGAACTGTTTTACTATAGCCGCTGCTTGACCTTTTGTTTTATTTCTTAAATGATATAGTTTTTGCGCCTGTGATAGCTTTGGGTGGTTTATGTACACGGCTGAGAACATATCCCGGAAGGACGGCCATTGTTCATAGCCCCCATGAAATACTCCAGTATCACAGGCTGGCACTATGAGATATATGTCGGAACTTGAATAGTTCATTTGTTTTTGGGGCAGCTCTACTCGCTGGTGTGGAGCAGGTGCAGTAATAGTAATAATTTTAATTGATCGGAGATCATAGCCTTTGTTTCTTCATATTGGTCCAAGTGGCAGTGTTCATATTTTAAATATGCCGAGTTTTTGAAATTTTCGGGCAATTCTGAATCATCTGTTTCGATGATTGCGTCATATGCCGATTGGAGCCGTGTCCAAAATCTATCAAGTGATTTTTCTTTCACTTCAAGAACTGATTCTGTATTTTCCTCTATAGGGATTGAGGAGAACCTTGTGCAGTATCTAATGATACTGTCACTGTCTGCAATGAATTTTGCAGCTGAAAAATCTTTGCCCTTTTTTTTCTTTGCACCCTGTTTTGACCGGGTGCTTTCCGCAGGGCTGCCTTGAGGCTTTTCTTCTTCACCCATTTTGGGTATGTCTAAAAGTAGCTGTGGTGATTTTGGATCCGTTGGTATTATGAGTCGAAACTGAACCTCTTTTACGATAAAATTTAGATATATTTGTCTTTTTTTTTTTTTTGGTTAATTTTCCGAGCTTTTGTGTTTGCCGGTGTTTATTTTTTTCGCGAGACTGTAGTTTTTCAGTCGTTACCGATTTGATTTTTTTTTTGACAGATAAGTCGATGTATAAATGCAAATATTTATGAATATATGCTATTTTTTAAAGGACCGAGATTCTTTAATTGACGCTACTATTATTTTGTACGCGACTGTAGGTTCTAAATTGGTTTTTTCTTGTTAAGAAATGTCCAAGACTAATTGTAATTCTTACCGCTTATTTTTTCCAAGGTTTTGTAAATTTATAAGTACTTTCACTATTTTTTGGTGGGTACATTTATACCGGTTACCCAAATGTACTTATGTATATGTATATATGTACGTATTTTCGTTTTCTTATTAGTTAGCGGGGGTGACTTTTTGCCTATAAGTAGGTTCAAAGCTAATTTCAATGCAATTAAGTGCAAGGAGCTTTGTTGTTTATTTTTTGTATATTTTTTTCTTTTGGGATGCTGGACTGTAGCTTTTTCCCTAATTTGTGTGCCCGTATATTTTTGTTGATAATCACACAGTATTTTTACTGGGAGAACAGAAAATATCTTCGCTAACAATTTAAATATTTTCGTTTATTTTTCTTTATTCTTTCTACTGCTTATTTTGTTAGTGCAATCCTGCCTTTGCTTGACTTATGTGCGCAAGGGAATGCAAGCTAAAGGGGGTATTGCGGGATAAATTTGCAAGTGAAAACTTGAATATATGTATTTTGTTTTTGTTAATTTTTGTTTGTGCTTGATGACGCGAAAAATAAGCAGAAAGCCGCGTTTGAAATTTAGTTAAGTATATTGTTTCTATACTTTTGTGCGGTACTTAATGTGGAAAAATATTTATGTAAATATGTTTTAATTTATGTATGTACCTATGTAAGTGGGCATCAGAACTTCGATAAAATCGGGAAGACTGTATATATATAATTTGTTGCGGCTTTTTTACCGACTACAGTTTATTCTAAAATATTCCGTATTTTTCGCATGTTAGGAATATGCTAGCAAATTTTGATTTTAAATAAATTGTCAAGATACAACTTACTTGGGTACCGCTTCTAAGGGGTTAGGGGTACTTATCCTTTTGTTGTTGTCTTATTTTGGTGTAGTTTAAGTTTTTTATTTATTTGTTCGCGCCCGAATCTGGAAAATTAGTGGACTGTATTTTTTATTTCTTTTTGATATTTAATGGCGTATTATAAACCGGCGCGCCCGAATTTTAATTTTTAGTTTTATATGTGTTTAGTGGTTTTTTTTTCGTCACCCTAGTGTATGTGCTTGTTTTTTGCACTTTTATGTTTTACGGCACTGCACTTAAATTTTTCTTTTTATTTTTTGTTTTTATTTTCCACTGTCCATAGGTGCCTGTCTTTGAGGGGATATATATATAATTCGGGACACTTCACTTCACCCACCTTTGCACTCATTACCCTACTTTAAATAAAACCAAAGAATAATTAGGTTTTAAGACTTTATAAATATGTGTAAATATATTTATTCGTTTTGGCTCAGGCGATATGCGACCGTTTTGCACAGAAATTTACGAATTGTAATATTTGTTTACAATGTGTGTGTTTGGGCTTGACAAATTATATGTGCGTGAATGTGTAAGTGTGTGTGTGTGGTGTGGTGAATGTTGGCGGCAGGGTTGTACCCGCCAGTGTTGTGGCTAATCTAGCCATCTCATATATAATCAGTGTTGCCAGAATTTTTTCGAGCAATCCGGCTAGATCGAGAAAAAAAACGGCTAAAAACGGCTAAAAATTAAAATTTTGGCCGAAAAAACGGCTAAAAATTTTGAATCAACTTTTCACACGTTTTATTCGATTTTTTTCATGAAAACATATAATATAAGTATTTTATAATATTCACCCCTATTCTGCATAACAATTACGTTCCCGCTCTACGCTCCGCTTGGATCGTAAATATGCATTCTGAGTTACGCTTGGATCGAAAGAAAAAGAGGAAGAGCTATAAGTTTTTCGAAGTCAGCTGTTTGCCTTGGAATGTGTGAAATTGAAACATAACAAAGCAATTTAAATTACACAAATTATTACTTTTGAAATAAAAGTAAAGCTTTATTATGATTTATAGACGTAATTGTATATGTTTGAGCATTATTGAATAAATTGAGTGAAATTTTATAGATCAATTGACTGATTGTAGCAGACAACGAAGGACCAACAAAAAACCAGAGGACACTGTTGGTGGATGTTACCACATCGTCAGTAGGTAGCTGGTATTTTCCATAGAGCTAGTGCTAGAAGAGTGCGCTTTGCCGACCAGGTACACAGATGGTTGGCGTCGCATCGTGGGGCCACACCATACGCCGAGAAAACATTACACATGTCAGTGTTAAGTCTGACATCAGGTGGTACTTTTCGCTGGAGGAAGACATTGGCCGCCCCGGAACTGACAAAGAAGTTTACAGAGTGGGTGCTATGGAGTGGCCGCCGGTGCACGTTTGGATATAATGGCAAAGTCAAAGCCATTACCTTAGTTTTAATTTTGTTACTAATATTGTTTCGTGTTTTGAATGCTAGTCCAATTTGTAATTGTTTACAACCGGTGCCGATGCTAATGCCCGTCCAAAAATATTAGATCTCCGTAGGCGGATTCACATTCCTGGCATCGAAAAGCGTCTTTTGATATCCCTCCCTACATTTTTGGACAAATATTAGTACTCGCCACCAGTCGCAAACAATTACCCTTCAAACATATCAAAAAACATCATTAGAGCACAAAAACAAAATATAGCGAGCGTTTTACAACTTTTACATACGGGTTTTACTTAAATTTCAAGAATTTCAACAAAAAATCGCGGGAATTAATCGTAAATTGTTTGCAAAATAAAAAACAAGCATTTATACGCCAACAAAATTCCAACGTAGAAAAACGGAGCTACGATCGAAGTGCAGAATTAGCAGAATTGGAAGTTTCGAAGTTGAACGTAGCGGAATTGAAACGCAGAATACCAAAGTTGCCAAGCGGAGAAATTTTCGATCCAAGTCGAAATGCAGAATAGGGGTGATTAAGTTATTTGTACTCTTTGTTTGTACCGCTAAAGCTAACAGTTTTAAGTCAAATTTTCACATGTTTTATTCGTTGTTTTGTCATTAAAACAAATGATATAAATATTTTACAATGTAAAGGAGTGTTTCTCATCTAGCCTTAAATATAAAAGTTCACTCTAAACAAAAATTTTGTTTAAAAAATTTAGATGAATTTTAAGGTTTACTTGAGAAAATGCCTCCAATTTCATAACAATAAAAAAAAGTTTCTTATACAGATGCTTTGCATCCTAATATACAGAGCTATAATAGTTCAACAATTCAAATCTGTATTTTTTAAAATAGCCTCAATATAAAGCTTACATTTACATATATTTGTTATATCTATTACATAGATGTGCTTATATAAAAGGTAGAACGAGCAAAATTTTAAGCAGAGCTTACTGTTTTAAAAATAATGTGACTTAATGAAAAGTCGCAATAAAATAACGCATCAGGTAACGAATATATTTTAAATAACATATACTTTCATGGCATAAAATGAAAAAAAAAAAAAAATTAATAAATTTGTGCGAAATGTACATATATATATATACATTTTACAATATTTCTATATCACAATTTTCTATATCTTGCTCTGAACTATCATAAATGCTAGAGTTATTCATAAGCGTAACGAGATCTTTAGTTATTATGAAGTCATGACAGCACTTATTTTCCCTTTTGAGTCCATATCTTACATACAAAATTGAATTTAGCATTTTTTCAGTAATTCTATTACGCTGCTTTGTTTTTTCATGGTGGCAATACTAAATAGGCAATACTAAAAATTCAAACACAAATATAGCAAGAGCAGCAAAAGGATTTTCCCCTAAAGCATTTTTATACTCCCGAACTTGTGTCCAAAATTCTACAGTGGAACCCACGACTTCCCATTCATTCAAATGTAATTGTTTGTTACATTGGCAAAAAAACTAAAAACGGCCAAAACGGCTAAAAAAATATAAAAAAAACGGCTAAAAAAGCGGCTAGCGGCTAGATTCAAATTTTCCCGGCTAAATGGAAAAAAAAGGCTAGATCTAGCCGGAAAACGGCTAAAATGGCAACACTGTATATAATTCGGGACACTTCACTGCACTCACCTTTGGTATTTTTAAGGCTCTTTATGCGCAAATTAATAGCGCCCTGATTGAGTTCAATAGAATTCGGTTGATACATATATTGTAGGATACTTTTAAGGTTTTTGGGCAATCATATTTTGCCCGATAACTCAGTTATCGATAAGTTTATCGAAATATATTGTAGTATAAATGAAAAATGGGGACTTTCTCTTTTCATTCATTCATTCATTTTTATTCATTACTAGCTGACCCGACAGACGTTGTTCTGCCAAGGTACTCCCTTATGTATAGTTCTTTAAAGATTGTTCATACTTTTCTAGCAGGGAACTGATAAGTATAATTTTTCAGTACCATGGTGTACTGATAAGGTGAGAGGAACTTAGATTGCCATGTACTTTGTAAGTGTAATTTAGAATTTCGATTGTCAAACTTACAACGGCGCACAACAACAATGTTTGCCAATGTTGCCACACTTATCATGAAACACGAAGATTTTCTCTCTAGGTTGACCATCGACCATTAGTACACCATGTCACGTACCTTACACCTTGAGACCTGTTGAAAATAACAAACATTTTAACTAATTTTTCCTATATTCTTTTTTTACTCCCAAATTCACAATTTAAAAATAGAAGTTTCACATTTAAAAATAGTAGTTTTATGTTTGGTAAATTAGCGGTATCCACCTCTATGCTCTCCAGGTACAGGTTCAAGTTCGTAGTTCCAATGAAATAATATCATAACCAAAAAAGTGAGCTTTTCGGGTATACCTTCTGATTTTTTATCAGCTTTGGTGGACATAATTTATGTATTTTTTGTTTCGGAATGACGCCCGCGAAGAGGAAACTCTCATGAGTACAGCTACACCGGCATAGCTGTATGCACGACTTGCAACCTCACAGTTGCACCTACGTACTAAAGTTCTCTCCACTAACACCACTCTCCCCGCTACTACCAAGCAGGTGTTTTCTCATGGGGCTGGTTAGCTCATTAACTCCATAGAGCTGTTTTCACAGTAGCCGGTTAACGATAACTGTTGTAGCTTAACCCTTGAAGTGAATTTTTTTGAGTTACCATGCAATTGTATCTAAAAAAAAGTATAATTTTAAAAGCAGATATATGTCTAAGTTCCCAACAAACACAGAAAATTTTTTTCTCCAACTTTTGATAAAACCTTGATTCTCAAGTGGAGATTAAGCTTTCCTCACAATTTGAGGTTAAGCTTTGTTCTCCAAAGTTATTTCTCAACTTGCGCATTATTTGAGATGAAGTTGAGAAATTGCCAAATAGGGAATTGCCCTTAAGATGAAGTTGAGATTTAATGCATTCTCAACTTGAGAATTACTGAAATTCGAATATTAAAAAGTGCTTTGAAGTTGAGAATACTACAACTCCACTATTGAGGTGCTGTTGAGAATTAACGTTAAAGATTTGAGCAAGGCATTTGATTAGATTATGAAAAAGAACGGAATATCCACCTATATTCACACTCAACAACCTTTATTCACAATCAAAACTTTTGGTTGTTGTATTCACTTTTTCAACATTCGCCAAAGTAGCGAAAAGGAATTCACCATTTGTATTTAAATATAAAAGGGAAAAAATCTGTACGGCATTAATTTCCCTACAGGAACATTTCAGTTAGAATACCAGTGATCTCAACTGACTACAATTTATATGGTAGCTAAACTTCTTTAGCTAATATATGATTAAATTGAGGATTTAGCAAATGTTTTGTTCTATATAAATAAACATTATGTCCGATAGAATAAAGAAAAGAAAAAATTTTGAAAATCGGTTAAGCCTTTATTGAGTATTAGCTAAAAAAATTTTAATTGAGATTAGAAAAAAAAAAATTTATGTGGTAAATGAGACCTGAAACAGATTGGAAACATTAAAGAAAAAATATTTAAAATCGGTTGAGCCGATACGGAGATCTTACGGGATATACGAACGCCAATTCATTTTTATATATATAGATTACAACTTCTTCACCATGATGTAGATTATGAAAAAGGACGGAATAACAACCTATATTCACAATCAAAACTTTTGGTTGTTGTATTCACTTTTTCAACATTCGCCAAAGTAGCAAAAAGGAATTCACCATTTGTATTTAATTATAAAACGAAAAAAATCCGTACGGCATTAACTTCCCTACAGGAACATTTCAGTTAGAACACCAGTGATCTCAACTGACTACAATTTATATGGTAGCTAAACTTATTTAGCTAATATATGATTAAATTGAGGATTTAGAAAATGTTTTATTCTATATAAATAAACACTATGTCCGATAGAATAAAGAAAAGAAAAAATTTTGAAAATCGGTTAAGCCGTTATTGAGTATTAGACCTGAAAGTGATTGGAAACATTAAAGAAAAAATATTTAAAATCGGTTGAGCCGATACGGAGATCTTACGGGATATACGAACGCCAATTCATTTTTATACCTAGTAGTGCTTCGCACACAAGGTATATTAACTTCATTCGCCTAACGGTAGTATGTAACGGCATAAACGAATCGAGATAGATATTGACTTATGTATATCAAAATGTTCAGGAGGAAAAGAGAAATTTATTGAGCCATGTCCGTCCGTCCGCCCGTCCGTCTGTGAACACGATAACTTGAGTAAATCTTGAGATATCTCAATGAAACTTGGTATGCAGGTTCCTTTTTACTTATCTCTGAACGCTATTGAAAATAGGCAAAATCGGTTAAAAGCTACGCCCACTTTCTATATATATAATATTTGCGAAAATACAAAAAGAGTGATTATTCAGTACATATTACACCTAAAAGGATAAAATTTGGTGTGTACCTTAGCGTTAAGGCAAAAAATAAATTTCTGAAGAAATTTTTAAAAAAGGGCGTGGCACCGCCCACTTTTGATTAAGTCAAATTTGTAAATATTATTAATCATAAATCAAACACCGCTCAAGATAGCAAAATAAAATTCAGCACACATATTTCTATTAATACAGGCAATATTTCGAAAAAAAATTAGCGAAATCGGATTAGGTCCACGCAAAATTTTATACGAAAGATTTCGAAAAGGATCATGGATATATTGAATATGCTATAACTTTGCTTAACCTTCCTATACTCGCGCATTGGTCTCTGAGACCGACGAAACATATTTTCGTGATTATTAAATTTTAAAACTGATTTGTGATAGACTGAAAGACTGGAAAATAATTAATAAATATAGTAAAGTATGTAATAAAAATATGTTTAAGGGAATATTAACAATCGGTCAGTGAGACCGTGACCGAGTTTATACATACAATAATTGGCGCGAGTATAGGAAGGTTAAACTAGCTGTATATCATTTCTATTTCACCTCTAAAGTGTTCGTGGGCAAAGAAAGTCGAAAGCACAAAATTTTTGGAAAATGGGCGTGGCCCCGCCCCTTAATGGGGGATTATTCCACAAAACTTTCCATGCCATAACTCCGGTAAAAATTTACTTATTGAAACGGTATTTAGAGAAAGTGTTCAACATATAAAGCTAACTCTTTGCTGAAAAAATAAACAAAATCGGTGAACTGACACGCCCACTTTTTGAACATAGTTCTAAAAAATTTCTTCGTAAAATTAAAATCGCGATATTTCCATAATTGTATAAGTTATATAAATAAGATTTTACACACATAATAGCCCTTTCAAACAAAACTAAACTGTAAAAAAATTTTGTGGATTTTGGTGAAGTAGGCGTGGCGCCGCCCACTTTTTAGCATAAAAGCTCTGCTATTTTCAAAAGCGATTGCTTGGAATTTCATTAATGTATTTCAATGAAATTTAGTGAGATACTTTCCAATAGTATGTAGTATACTCCTGCCAAAAATTACGCAAATCGAATAACAAACAAGGAAGATTTACGGGCAAGTAGTTAACACCCTACTGACTTTTTTTTATTAATTTTTTTTATTTTCATACCTTTCATGAACATGAGGAAAGCTATTTATATTTTGTTATTTAGTGATAATTGAATTTACCACTCACAAAAGAAGTGTTTTTAATCGAAAACAATCAGTTGCCTTTATAACAACTTTTCCGTTATTAAAATAGACCTGAGTAAATTGGGATACCAAAACAGATCACTACTAGGTATTTAATGTTCGGTTACACCCGAACTTAGACTTCCTTACTAGTTATATATGTACTAGTAAGGCCCGCTTGCTTAGCTGCGTTTCAGAACTTATAACAGACTGAGTCCGATTTTAATCATTATAGCCTATACGCACTTGATTGTATAGTTCACAACAACAATTAAAAAATACATTTGAGCCAGTTTTCGAAATTTGAAATACATACTTATCTCTACATATAATAAAATTGTAACAGGTCGATGTCTGTACATGGCATCTACCCACCCTTCTCTTTTTCCGTCCGAAATTTTTGAAGATATATAATTGAATCCATTTGAGATATTTAAATTAAGCGCATCGCATATAACAGTACTCATTGGCACCATTCGTTTGATACCCATATTGTACTAACACATTTTTTTTGCAAATACATATTCGTCGATAACTTCAAGATATCTCCGAAACCATTTGGGATATTTCAATTGATCACATCGCATATTACAGCACTCATTGGCACCTTTCGTTTGACATCCATATTGTACTAAGACATTTTTGGTCACCCCTGGTCCACATATTGGGCGATAACTCCAAAACCGGTTGAGATATCGCAAAAACTAATATCTTAAACCTTAGGTTGAGCGTCTGACAATCCAACGCAGAAGTTTCATTCAATTCCATTCAGTACTTTTATTGATACGACCACAAACATACAGACAGACATGGGCCACATATTGGGCGATAACTCCAAAACCGGTTGAGATATCGAAAAAAGTAATATCTTAAATTTTAAGTTGAGTATCTAGCAATCCAACGAAAAAAGTTTCATTCATTTCCATTCAGTACTTTCAGAGTGATACGGCCACAAACATACGGACAGACAGACAGACACACAAAAATTAAAAAAATGGTTGATTTGGATTCTACTCGTTTAATAATGCTTCCCCCAGTCAATTTTTTCGACCTGTTACAATTTTATTATATGTAGTATATGTATATAGATTATCTTATGAAAATTTAGAAATTAACAATTAGTACATTAGTGAACATACAATAAAGTAAAGTAGATACAATAAGATAATAGCTAATGACGTTGAGTATTCTAAATAAGAACAGTGATAACGCCATTTCTTTTAATTATTACAATGGAAGTTTAAAAATGAGGGGTGCAAACAAACATCATTTAAACGGAAATACAAAAGATTCAAAGTTTCACATTGATGATAAATAAATTATTAAAATATAAGTATATAAAATAAATAGAAAGAAGGACATCGGTTCATTATATATGTAACAAGCAACTTACAGTTGAACTAATAAATTAAAATAAAAAAGCAATATGTTGCCAAATAACCAAAATATCAAAAACAAACAAAAGAAAAGATACATCGCTACATTTCATAGCAAGCAACTTAAAAATGAGAAAATTTAAAAATTACAGTTGATACTCATATTGTAGGGAAATTTTGAGGTTTTAGAGCAACCTTATTTTCGCCGATAACTCTGTTATCGACTAATATATCAAAAAAATATCATATCTGTGAATCCTTTCAGGTCCCAGAGAATATGTGTACATAGTTTCATGCTGCTAGGTGGATTAGTTTTGGCGTGACAACGTAACAAACATTGTTACTTTCACATTTATATGTATAATAGCTGACCAGCCAAACTTCGTTCTGCCCAAAATAGATTTTTTTTATTTATTTCATTTCAAAAAGTGTTATTACACCAGTATACTAAGTGACAATTTTTTTGAAATTGAGTTATACAAATATTTGTACAGTGAAATATTTTGTTTATTTGTTGGCAAAGAGATCCGAGTCATTTCGGACATTGTAGTGACAGCTATTTCCAAACAATAAACGCCCTACCCAGATTTTACATGGAATTTTCAAGAGACAGTAAACTTTAAACTTGAATATCTCAAATCAATTTCGGAGTCACTTAGATCCATTTGGTTCTATACCCTTCATATATAATTTTAGTATTCAGTTTAAGACTGCACGATAGACAAATTGTTTAGTTTTTTGTCCCGGAGCGTAAATAAATAGCGACGACGGTTTTCCTACACGGGAACACGCCACATAGAGCAATTGATATCGTTAATATCCTGATCAATTTTCAGGTCCAACCCTTAAACGCTTTTCAGCTTTAAAAAGTAAGTTTGTATGAGAGGTGCCACGCCCCCTTTTCCGATAACCCCCCACTTTTATGCTCAAAAATTGTTTTGATAGCATATGGGCATATCCCAAATAGTGTTAAATTTTTGGATACTCGGATGCTACACATCGGTTAATGAATTAAAGCAGGGAAAAAGCATAAGGATATTTAGTTTTACGTATATACTATTTTCTCTGAAAATGTGGATGAAAAAAATGTAGACAATAAGTTTTTACAGAACTTTGAAAGGCGAAAAACGTCGAATTTATCGCTTTTTCGAGTGATACTCTTAATTTTCTTTAAGGTATTTGTTCTATAAAATTTTGAGGCATCAATGTATCGCTCTGAAATTTTACCAGGGTGTACTTTTTGAGATGGAGGTTAATGTGCTCCCCCAATATTAAATGTTATCATCAATGAAAGTAGCGATACTCTGTTTTTGGTCATTTTCAATATTTGTGATTTTGTGCTTATAACTTTTTGAGGCTACTGAGTATTAAAATTTTGGTTGTACGCAATGATAGCCTAATATACAGCAAAACTTTCGGTGGTTTTGAATTTGATGTGGTCCCTTTAGTTTTCAAGGGAGAGGCATAAATGCCGAGCTACTTTTTTACGGTAGTATGTTTTTTTGTAAGCATAGCTACAGTGTTACTTTTATTACGTGTTACACTTTTGTAATTTGTTGTCCTACACTACCGTAGTATAAAACCAAATGCCTCATTTTGAAATATTATGTGGTGTCACCTTTATCAAACATAAGTTAAAAAGTTATCTAAAGGACGACCACAGTTATTTTTTTCCGAACTACAGCGAGAGGAGCAAAAGGAGAAAGACAGAGGGGCTAAGAAGAAGCAATAATTTGGAAGTGCTCACATTCGCTGCTCAATCCAAATTGGGTGAGCAAGGAAAAAGAGATGCTGCATCAGTACTTAAGGAAATAGTTTCGTCACCACGTCGAGCGACGAAATACAAGAAGGCATTTAGAGAGAGCTTATAAAAAGTAAAGGAAAAGTTAAGTCATAAACAAGCTTTGTCTATGTTTATAGAAGCTGAACTGTCAACATCACAATATGAAACCATTAGAAGCTATAACCCCGACATGTATCCTTGCTACACCAAAATACAAGAAGCAAAGCTAAATTGTTACCCTGAAAAAGACTTCTTCCATATCACGGAAACTTTAGCTGAAATTAAGCTTCAGAGTTTAATGAACCACACAGCTTCCAGACTACTGATGGATCTTGAAGAGGTACTGGAAACACTTCAAGATGAGCAACGCAGTTCCCTGATGGTCATATGCAAGTGGGGATGTGATGGCGCGCGACAATCTCAATATAAACAAAAATTTTAATGCGACTCCGACTCAGATGCCAACTTGTTCCAAAGTTCTTTTGTGCCCCTACGTCTTATTTGCTCCACCAATAGCAAAGTTTTATGGCAGAACCCCACTCCCCCTTCTCCACGCTACTGCCGTCCAATCAGACTCCGATTCATTAAAGAAACTGCAGATGTGATTAAAGACGAAATTACCAGCATACAAAATGCCGTTAAGGAATTGCAAAAAACTTAAATTCAAATTGGGTTTAAAACGTATGCGGTAGAGCACAATATGATGCTTACCATGATTGATGGGAAGTTGTTGTGAGGTGGGTTTTGTCGAAGGCTGAGGTACGCTCAGTCGCTCCAGGGTCGAGGAGAGGTCCCACAAACCCCTACCCAATGATAACACAATATATTTGTTCTGTCTTACTCCGAACACACACACACACCCTTGGTGGCCTTGAACACCGGCAGCCTTAGGTCCCAGAGAGAGAGAGAGAGAGAGAGAGAGAGAGCTGGCGATTACGGTAACGTCGAGGGAGTGTTGATGGGAGCGGCGGTTCGGGTACGGGTCCCGTTATACTCTCCGGTGAGTATCGTATCTTACCAAGCGTGCTGTGACTTGCAACGGACGGGTACGGGTACGGTGACGGTGATACGGTGATCAGGTGACGGTGACGGCGATTATTCTGCTGACGACGGGGCCGCGTGCGGTTATTCTACGGGGACGGTGACGTTCCTACGGTTACGGTGACGGTGAGTCGGCGTGGTGGTTATACCTATGAGGAGTATCCTAAGATTAGTAAGCGGTAGGTACTATTGATGGGTACTGGGCGGCTCTCTATTCCTCTCAGAGTGCTTCGGGCTAAAGCCCTAGCGTTCCTGAGGGGAATAAATGAGTCCCCCTTTGCGTCTGACCCGGCATCTCAATCGGGGAGCGGGGGTGGGTTACTCCTCGGCTACCCTGTATGAGGTGTCCGCGCCAAACGCTCTATGAGAAGTATCCTAAGATTAGTAAGCGGTGGGTACTATTGGTGGGTACTGGGCGGCTTCTATTCCTCTCAGAGTGCTTCGGGCTAAAGCCCTAGCGTTCCTGAGGGGTATAAATGAGTCCCCCTTTGCGTCTGACCCGGCATCTCAATCAGGGAGCGGGGGAGGGTTACTCCTCGGCTACCCTGTATGAGGTGTCCGCGCCAAACGCTCTTTAATTACCTGGTTGTTGTTATTTATCGGGTCTGGTATTTCCCTTGGGGGGGGTTAGGACTAGTCCCGGACCCCTCCCAGGAGGAATACCCGCGCCCATCCATCCTTCGTGGTCCGTGAGAGGAAAATCCTCTCCTTACCACGATGGATGGTAGCGAAACGGTAGGTTCCCCATGGGTGGAAGGAGGGGAAGATCCATGAGCCAAAGGCTCTTGGGGAGACTTCCCCCATTTGCCATGGGGTCCCTGGATACCCTGTGTAAGGATGGGAGATGCTAACTGGTGAGTTGGCATCCCCCCAGCTTACCTATGAGGAGTATGCTTTCTGCGCCGCGATCTGTGCTTTAGTACTTCTGTGCTTATAAACTCGTTGCGAATTACCTTCCTAGCGGTGGCGAACGAAAATGCATGACCGACTGTCATGCAAGCCCTATGTGCATACCCAACGTATGGCGTATGTGTGGTTGTTCGCTGTCGATCTTTGGCTTGCTATGTACGTGTGGTTGTTCGCTGTGCCTTTGGCTTGCTATGTGCGGGTGGTTGTTCGTTGTGCCTTTGGCTTGCTATGTACGTGTGGTTGTTCGCTGTGCCTTTTTCTTGCTATGTACGGGTGGGTATGTTTGGGTATTTACATATATGTAGGTTTTGAGGGAGTTGGATATTGTAGCGTGGCTTTTTGCTACGTTACAGTCCCCCTCCCACTTCAGGGAACAAAGGCTTTGGCGTTCAGGAGTTTGTGACCTTTTTGGCCTGCACTACCTAGGACAGAGTCCTGGTATCATTTACCACCTTGGGGTGGCTCGGCAAAGGTGAGGTCAAGGAAGTACACGATTCCGCCACCGCCGGACACCTAGGAGTGAAGAAAACCTTAAAACGTGTACTTCCTTGAGGATTCTTTGCGTATCGGCGGTAGGTATACATAGTTTCCATTCTGGTGCTCGGTCGAGTTTGTTGCGCTTTGTTATATGCCTGAACAACCGGTTCTCGACAATCTGGTAATCGGGACACTGGCTTGAATTTTGTGTCGTTTTAGTCATTCTTCGTTTGTGCCAGTCGCTATCGGTATTATCCGTGAGGCACATGATATCGGCCTCCTTGTCTCGTATGGGGAGTGGGCATCGGGAGAGTGCGTCTGCCACTGTGTTCAGCGCTCCTTTACGGTATTCGATGTCTAGGTTGTATTGCTGGAGTCCAGAGGGGTTTTGCAATGAATGAAGCCATTTTAATGAATGATGATCGGTAATCACGGTAAATCGATAACCCTCCAAATAAGGTCGCATTTTACGGATGCCCCACAGTACTGCCAGACATTCTTGTTCGGTTGCGGAGTAGCGTTTCTCCAGATCCGTCAAGCTCCGGCTTGCATATGAGATAACCCTTTCTTGTTCAGAGTGTCTTTGGAATAATACGACTCCTAATCCTTCTCCACTAGCGTCGGTTTGCAGGAAAAACGGGTGGCTAAAGTCCGGGCAGCATAGCACTGGGGCCGTGGTGAGTTTGTCTTTTAGGTGGGTGAACGCCTCCTCTTGCTGCTGCTTCCATTCCCAGCGTTGCCCCTTTTTCAGCAACTTGTTAAGCGGTGCAGCGATGGTGGAGAAGTCGGCTACAAAGCGTCGATACCATGAGGCTAGGCCAAGGAACCGGCGCAGTTGTCGAATATTTATCGGCGCGGGCATTTCGAGCACTGCTGATGTTTTTGCTGGGTCGGTGTGGATTCCTTGGTCGCTGACGATATGTCCAAGGTAGTGTAGTTGTTTTTGGACAAAACTGCACTTCTCGAAATTTATCTGCATGTTGTTTCGTTCTAGTCTCTCGAAAAACTTCCCTTAAGTTACGGATGTGTTCGTCAAATGTATATCCCAAGACAATTATGTCATCCAGATATGCGAATACCTTCGGTTGGAGTTCGGGGCCCAGAATGGCGTCAAGCGCTCGTTGAAAGGTGGCCGGCGCGGAATGTAGCCCAAAGGGCATAACCTTCCACTGGAAGAGTCCACGTCCGGGTACGGTGAATGCGGTGTATTGGCGGGACCTCCTGGCCATCGGTATTTGCCAATATCCATTCTTTAAATCGATGGTGGAAATAAACTTTGCTTCTTTAAGTTGGTCTAGGATTGCTCCAATTCTGGGTAATGGATATGCGTCCGGTATGCTCGCTGCGTTGAGTTGACGGTAGTCGATGCACATCCTCCAGCTACCTTGTTTCTTTCGCACCAGGACTATCGGCGAGCTGTAAGCGCTTTTTGATGGTTCGATACGTCCTGAGGCTAGTAATTCATCGACCTCCGTGTTTATCACCTGTTGCATCGCTGGATTTCGTGGATAATATCGCTGTTTTAGAGGTCGGTCGTGCTTGAGTGAAATTTCATGTTCTGCCGCGTGGCTGTGGCCAGTTATTTGACTGAACCTTCGTTTGTGTTGGTCGAGAAATCCCTCGAGGTGACTCTTCTGCATCTCATTTAGGTGCTCCCTTTCCGTAATTGCGTTTAGTTTCGTAATCGCGGTGTCCTGTGGTGGCGAGGCCGGCGGTAATACTATACCATCCAAGGTGAGAATGAGTCCCCTCTCCTTGAGGTAGTCTATTCCGAGGATCATCTCTTCCGCTAGATTAGGAAGGGTGGACACTCTCATGCGCGTCGTTTTGTTGTTGTGGGATATGGTTACCGGATACGTGTATGAGCTGATGACGCAGGTCCTATCGGCGAGCTGCACGTTCCGGACGCTGGGAGTGCGCGGTGTCTTCTTCGACTCTAAATGATTACGGATAACATCGTCTATATAGGTTAGCGTGGCGCCGGTGTCCACCAAGGCTCGGACGTTCAACCCTTCCACAGTAAGCTGGACATAATGACGACCATCCATTTTTACACCAGGTGATTGGACGTTGGTTGCTACTGATGTTCGCGCCTTGGTTTCCTTTACTCTGACTAGCGTTCCGGTGTTCAAGTTGTGGCATTGGCACTCCCTGGACAGGATGTTGTCCTGGCCACATCTTTAACAGAATAATCTTCGTGCTCTCCTGCAGTTGTGGCGCAGATGTCCACGTCCCTTGCATCTCCAGCAGGATTCCTCACGGCTATACTCTTCGGTCATTGGCGCTAAATAATGCGCTGGTTGCCTGCCTTGTCTGTTGGCCTCCGCTTGCAGCAACTCGAACTCATCCGTGAGCTCCATCAGCTCCTCAATGGTGCGAAATTCGCTACGTTTCGCGAATAAACGGTATTCTACCCGAAGTCCATCGTAAATCCGCTCTAGGTGGTTCTCCCGCGACATGGTCGGATGCTGTCGTATCATGGTTTGTATGGCGAGAATATAGTCCTTGGCTTTCTCTCTCCCCTGCTGTTTCCTCTGTCGTATGGCCTCTTCCAGCTGGGCGAGGTGTCGTCTGGGCAGGAAAAAATGTTCGGCGGCGGTGCGGAAGCCTGCCCAAGAGAGGATCTCGGCCCTGCGGACCCTGAACCATTGTAATGCTCTGCCGCGCAGAACCTCCAGTAGAGTGGGGAGTAATTTGTCTAGGGGAATCTTATAACATTCTGCCAGCTCCTCAATTCTCTCCAAGAAATCATGCTGCGTCTCTCCTCCCGTGAAGTGGACGTCCCATCGGCGGACGGTATTCATTACCTCGCTATCTGTCAGCTCGGGGCGAGGTGGCGTTTGCTGTATTTCTTTTGTGACTGGACACGGAGTGCTTACGTAGATGCCGGGGATTGAATCGAGTGTCGTTTTTACTTGGCTGTTCTCTTCTGCCTGAATTTCCTCTTCCACCTCTTTTAGTAAATTTTCGGTTGATTTGCGGTTTCTCTTTGCCTTAACGTAAGCACTGAGTGCCATGCGGAGCTCGGCAACAGTGTAGCCGTCGGCAAATATTCTGTGTCTCTTACACTCCTCGATAAGCCTCTCTTTCCTCAGTGAATATATCCAATTCAAGGAGTCGGTGTTTAATCGGCTGGTGTTGTTCTCTCTTTGTGGTGGTTGCGTGTTCGACTGACCCTCTACCACCGTGTTGGTGCTTGTTGTTGGCTTTACACAGTCGCCGGTGGAGATGGGTCCCTGCTCGGGCGCCATTTGTGAGGTGGGTTTTGTCGAAGGCTGAGGTACGCTCAGTCGCTCCAGGGTCGAGGAGAGGTCCCACAAACCCCTACCCAATGATAACACAATATATTTGTTCTGTCTTACTCCGAACACACACACACACCCTTGGTGGCCTTGAACACCGACAGCCTTAGGTCCCAGAGAGAGAGAGAGAGAGAGAGAGAGAGAGAGAGCTGGCGATTACGGTAACGTCGAGAGAGTGTTGTTGGGAGCGGCGGTTCGGGTACGGGTACGGGTCCCGTTATACTCTCCGGTGAGTATCGTATCTTACCAAGCGTGCTGTGACTTGCAACGGACGGTTACGGGTACGGTGACGGTGATACGGTGATCAGGTGACGGTGACGGCGATGATTCTGCTGACGACGGGGCCGCGTGCGGTTATTCTACGGGGACGGTGACGTTCCTAATGTTACGGTGACGGTGAGTCGGCGTGGTGGTTATACCTATGAGGAGTATCCTAAGATTAGTAAGCGGTAGGTACTATTGATGGGTACTGGGCGGCTCTCTATTCCTCTCAGAGTGCTTCGGGCTAAAGCCCTAGCGTTCCTGAGGGGAGTAAATGAGTCCCCCTTTGCGTCTGACCCGGCATCTCAATCGGGGAGCGGGGGAGGGTTACTCCTCGGCTACCCTGTATGAGGTGTCCGCGCCAAACGCTCTATGAGAAGTATCCTAAGATTAGTAAGCGGTGGGTACTATTGATGGGTACTGGGCGGCTCTCTATTCCTCTCAGAGTGCTTCGGGCTAAAGCCCTAGCGTTCCTGAGGGGTATAAATGAGGGTTACTCCTCGGCTACCCTGTATGAGGTGTCCGCGCCAAACGCTCTTTAATTACCTGGTTGTGGTTATTTATCGGGTCTGGTATTTCCCTTGGGGGGGGGTTAGGACTAGTCCCGGACCCCTCCCAGGAGGAATACCCGCGCCCATCCATCCTTCGTGGTCCGTGAGAGGAAAATCCTCTCCTTACCACGATGGATGGTAGCGAAACGGTAGGTTCCCCATGGGTGGAAGGAGGGGAAGATCCATGAGCCAAAGGCTCTTGGGAAGACTTCCCCCATTTGCCATGGGGTCCCTGGATACCCTGTGTAAGGATGGGAGATGCTAACTGGTGAGTTGGCATCCCCCCAGCTTACCTATGAGGAGTATGCTTTCTGCGCCGCGATCTGTGCTTTAGTACTTCTGTGCTTATAAACTCGTTGCGAATTACCTTCCTAGCGGTGGCGAACGAAAATGCATGACCGACTGTCATGCAAGCCCTTTGTGCGTACCCAACGTATGGCGTATGTGTGGTTGTTCGCTGTCGATCTTTGGCTTGCTATGTACGTGTGGTTGTTCGCTGTGCCTTTGGCTTGCTATGTGCGGGTGGTTGTTCGCTGTGCCTTTGGCTTGCTATGTACGTGTGGTTGTTCGCTGTGCCTTTGGCTTGCTATGTACGGGTGGGTATGTTTGGGTATTTACATATATGTAGGTTTTGAGGGAGTTGGATATTGTAGCGTGGCTTTTTGCTACGTTACAGTGTGCAATGCTGCCACTAATACAACATCTACAATGAAATGTTATATCTGTGGTTTGACATCAAAGGATTTTAACTGCTTACAGAAAAAGGATTTAGTTAACGTGGAGGCTTTACATTTTGGTTTGTCAATCTTACATGATAGGATTCGTCTATTTGAATCTATTTTACATCTAGCTTATAAACTGCCAGTAAAAAAGTGGCAACTTAGATCCGATAGTGAAAAAGCCATTGTGAAACAGAAAAAGCTTGCAATACAAGAAGAATTCAAAACCAAGATGGGCCTCAAAGTAGATGTCCCGAATGCAACTTTTGGCAACACGAACGATGGGAACAGTAGTAGAAGATTTTTCGCAAATCATGAACTCTCGGCTGAAATTACTGGTATCGACATCAACCTCATATACCTCCTCAAAATAATTTTAGAGGTACTTTCAAGTGGATATGACATCAACACAGACCAATTTTCTCTTTACGCCAGAGAAACAGCGCAGCTTTATATAGAGCGCTACTCATGGCATCCCATGACGACAACACTTCACAAAATTCTGATCCATGGACCTGAGGTCATCGAGAAAGCTCTTTTGCCAATAGGTCAACTATCAGAAGAGGCAGCAGAAGCCAGAAACAAATACATTCGACTATATCGACAAAGATTTGCAAGAAAATTCTCTAGAGAAGCCTGCAACCTGGACATATTAAATAAGTAAAACTGAATTTGTAAGTGAAAATGTAATTTAATGCAACTAAATTTTTTATAATGTTTACAGGTTACTTCTGGTTTCTGACCCAGTCGCAACCTTTTGCAAAAGAAACCATTGCCATGCTTCAATGTCGTGATCATGACCTGCCTGACATACCCTCTGATGATGAGCCCTAAAGAATGATAACTAACCATGCGACTGGACTTCTGTTACAAATAACAGTATATCGGATTGGGATACGAGTTTTAGCTTTAGTATTGATTATTTACTAGTCTGGTAATACCGCACACGTAAGCCATGTATAAAAATTCACTATTTTTCCGCAGGCTTAATTTTTTTTTATAATTACTTAATAAATGTCAAAAATCAGCGAAAGTGCGATAATATATAATAAATGATATAATAAAATAAAATAAATAGTTAAATATAACTGAAATCACCATGAGTAACATAATTAAACTATTTAAAGCCAAAAAATAATTTTGGCCGCCCAGATTGCTCAAATACATCTATGTGCGCTGTTAGATAAAATATATTATAATAAAGGGAGTATTCTGGCATACGCGAAGAAGAAAAGACGTATGTATATGAATTTGAGTTATAACATCGGGAATAAAATTAAATAAAAAAAAGACATTAACTCAATTCTCTGCAAAAGGAAAAAAAAATTGGTTATAAATGTAGAATCACTGCGCACTAACAGACATATTTTCGGTCAAAATTATAAGTGAGCAAAATGGAACTTTGGAGTAAAATAAAACTGCCTCCTAACCTCTAAATACAGCACAGTATTGACAATAAATTTTTAAAAACTCGTGCAATAAGCAAAATTATTCAAAAAATGTACAAAAAAAAAACAAATAATTTTGTAAATTTACTTATATGCCAAGTGCAAAAGGCTCGACAAGGTCCAAACCTCGTGTCATATAACACGCCACAATATCGTGCGTTTTCCGAAAAAAATTAAACAAAAAAAAGAGCCACAAACAAAAAACAATGTACAAATCATGTGTCATATAACACGCCACAATACGGTGGCTTTCCGAAAAAAAAAACAAAAAACACCGCTTAATTAGCGACCGCGGCTTAGGCCAAAGAATGCACGTAATCAACATTTGTATTACTGTGCGGTAGAGGGAGCACGCCATCCTAACGCAGTGCGCTGCTAATATAGTCGAACGGAAGAGGGCAAGAAGACATACTCATTTATTTCTCCCATATTCACCAACAATAATTCCCAGAAGAGTTTACCTCTTGTAAACTTGTAAACAACACTAAAGTCAATGTCTATAAGAATACATATTGCGCCCGCTTGCACCTACAAAGCCATTCACTGAGCACGTGAAGAAAGAGAACAAAAATACGGCAAATATCAAATGAGAGAAAAGAACAACATAATTATGGGCTATCAGACAAAAATAAAAATCAAAACAAAAAGAAGAGTGTACTTTTAACAAGTATTTTTAAGTGTTATACATTATGTATGTATGTATCTACATATGTAAGTAATTTCTTATGCTACCATTGCAAACAATAATAATATTTTTATAAGCTTTTATCTACACAAGTAAAACATATATTTACTAAAATTACTGTACCTAATAGGCATTTATTTTCATATATGTACATACAAGTACTTTTTCTTAAGGATACAAATTTTAAAATTTATATCGCACTTAACTATATCACACAGTTTCTCTCAATGAGTGATCTTGAAGTTCATTTTACGAATCTCATTGACAGCTTTATCAGAGCGACAAAAATAGTTTTTCAGAATAGGCCGCTAACGACAAATGAGAATAAAATTAGAGAGTACAAAAAGCTACTCATTGAATATTATAATTCCATTTTAGAGCATGCTAACACACATTTTAAGCAAACTTCATGCGACTTTGATAGGAGTATACTAGAAAAGGTTGAACGTTGCAGGACGTTACTAATTATATGTTTTGTTAGATTAGAGTGTAACATAAGAGTACCGAAATTATCTAGGTTTCTAGAACTTGTCCAAGAAAATATTTTGCAAGATTCTGAAAATGCTAGCACAGATTCTTAAATGAAACGTTGCGAGTCTCTGTCATCTCCAAATTATAAATTAGAAGTTCTTGGAAATCAGTGTAAAGCTTCAAGTTTACCTAATATATCTTTTAGTGTCAATATCCAGGAAACTGAAATGGCTATCTTAGAGCAAAAGAAAACGTTTGTGAGCATGTGTGCGTCGATCATTCGTGAGAACTATAGGGGTGGCGCACTAGCTCTGGATCATTTCTGGACAAGATAGAATTAATAGAAACAATGATGGACGATAACCTATCAGATACGCTCGTGGTCTTCATTAAATCGAAGCTTGAAGGTAAAGCCCGTGAGGCGTTGTGGTTACTACAATAGGTGACATTAAAGTCGCCTTGCGAACTCGCATAAAGCCGGATAACTCAAAAGTAGTATCTGGAAAGATAGCGTCACTGCAGGTTAAGAATAGCAACTATGCAGATTTTGCTAAGCAAGTTGAGGAGTTATCCGATTCGTTGGAGCGTTCTTTACTAATAGAGGGCATGACCCAAGCCAAGGCGTACGAAATGGCCGTGGAGCAAACGGTAAATGTGCGCAGATTAAATGCGATGTCAGATTTAGTTAAGTCAACCCTCGCATCAACGTAATTTTCAGATTCGAAGGATGTCGTCGCAAAACTAATAGTCGAGCAGACTAATGAAACTAAGGAACGTCAAATACTGGCATTTCGCGCGCGTCCGAATAACTTTAACGCTACTAGAAGATTTAGTTCTTATCGCAGCCCCCAAAGCTTTCATTCAAATACCAATTTTCAAGGTCACCGCTCAAATTACAACAATTTTAGAAGTAATCGAGCAAACAACAGCAACTTTCAAAGTCAGCGAAGTAATAATAATAACAATAATAGGCGTGGTGGTTTTAATCGCACTAATACCAACAACAATATTGGTTCAAACAATAACCGCCATAGAAATGCCACTATCAGGGCTTTAAACGCACAGACCCCTCAACAGCGGGAGTTGGGGGAAGAAAATGCAAGCCACTAAATCTGCAAACTACAGAAATGTCTGTGATGTGTTTAAATTTGAATTATTCAGACTTCATTGAAATAGGTTGCGAACATTCAAATAAAGTTTGTACATTTCTTGTTACACACAAGCGGATATTTCCCTAGTAAAAATGTCTAGTCTTTAAATATTAATAAGAATAACATTATTAATATCACGGGTGTAACACCAAATACTGTAAGTACATTAGGTACTATATTTACAAAGCTTGTTATATCTGGTCGTTTTATCGCGCACCCTTTACATGTCGTAAACGACGAATTCAACATACTTCCTTATGCGTAGGCAACACAAATTTCAAATTACCAATTTTACATGAAGCTAACCAAGATACTTGCGTTTTTCCGCCCAGGTGAGAGGTTTATCGTGTCTTCAATTTAGGCAAATGTTCAGAATTCGTTCTTGTGGATTCTCAGGAAATATGTAGCGGAGTTTTTGTTGCTAAATGCATAGTAGATTCAAGTAACCCAATTCTGAAAGTAATAAACACTACAGATGATATAAAATATGCGAAAAACTATGGAATAAAAACAGAGAATCTCGCTGATTACAATGTATATGCGATCAATAAGACTTCTGATCATGGGCCCCTGCGGGTTGGGGCTTAGAATATGCCCGCGGTAGGCATACCGGTCGTAAGAGGCGACCAATATGCACAAAGGTAATGATGTGCAACTCGATGGTTGATCTACGGATATGATGCCTCCCACCTCTCATTACCCATCTTCTCTTTCCTTTCGGAAGGAGGGATGACATGACCTAGAAGGTTGCACTGGTCATACCAAATCGCTCCCACGACAGTCGGGCAGTACCGCAAGGGAGTACCGGATTCATATCTGGCCAAGGACTGTTATTTCGACAACACTCCCCAAAACCTTCGGGGAGTGATTTTGTTGTTAAAACAACAACAAAAACAACAACTTCTGATCATGAAAATCGCCTCACTGAGTTAGCGACTATTCTCAAACAGCAGATACCGAATTACGCTGAGAGCGAAATTTTAAATCTATGTTTGCAATATGCTGACATATTTGTGTTGAAGAATGACAAGATGACCCTTAACAATTTCTATGAGCAAAAGCTAAGGTTGTCAGACAAAAGTCCCGTTTACATTAAAAATTATCGGCTTCCGTATTCACAAAGAGCGGAAATTAATAGACAGGTAGACAATTTGCTGCAAAATAATCTTATAGAACCGAGTTTTTCAAACAATAACAGCCCACTTATCCTAGTTCCAAAAAAGAATCCCAGCGGAGAAAGGGCATGCCGCGTGTGTGTAGATTTTCGGGCTGTTAACAAAAAATTAATTGCAGACAAATTCCCACTTGCCCGGGTCGACGATATACTAGATAATCTCGGTCGAGCCAAATATTTCCCTACCCTGGATCTCTTTTCCGGATTCCATCAGATCCCACTTCATAAGGAGTCCAGAGATATTACGTCATTGAGTACCGATAAAGGTGCATTTCGCTGGAAGGTGTTGCCATTTGGGCTGAATGTTGCACCAAACTCATTTTCGCGCATGATGGCGATCGCGTTCTCTGGACTCTCCCCAAATCAGACATTTTTGTACGTGGATGAAGTGATTGTTGTTGGGAGTAGTGAAGCTCATCATTTAAAAAATCTTACGGAAGTATTCAAAACCTGCCAAACATTTAATCTTAAATTAAATCCAGGTAAATGTAACTTTTTGCGCTCGGAGGTGACTTTCTTAGGGCACAAGTGCACGGCGAGGGGACTTTTGCCTGATGATTCTAAAGTAATCGCTATTCAAAAGTATCCAAGACCCACAAATAAAGATGCGGCCCGAAGATTTGTTGCATTTGCGAATCGCTATCGCAGGTTTATTCCCAATTTTGCTTCGATGGCTATGCCTCTGAATTACTTAAGTAGGAAAAATGTTGAGTTCAACTGGAGTCAGGAATGCGAAACGGCATTTGAAGAACTGAAAGCTGCCTTATCATCTCCTAAATTGTTACAGTATCCCGACTTTGGGAAACAATTTTTAATTACTGGTGACGCATCTAAAGTTGGATGTGGAGCAATTTTAAGTCAGGACCATGAAAGTAGTGATATGCATGTATGCTTCGCTTCCAAAGCTTTCAGTGCAGCTGAACAAAAGAAGGCTATCATAGAACTTGAATTATTGGCCATTCATTTTGCTATAAAGCATTTTAGACCATACGTTTATGGAGCCGCTTTCACTGTTCGATCTGATCACCGGCCACTAGTGCACCTTTTTAATATGAAGGATCCGTCCTCTAAACTCTTAAGAATAAGACTTGAACTTGCAGAATATAACTTTGACATAGAATATATAAAATTAACGATCTAAAAAATGTAAATGTTTTGGCAGTTACTACCCGTGGAATGGCGAAACAAAATTCCAAGTCTGAACTACAAACGACGTCATGCATTAATGATGAAAATACAGATAAACTAGCAGCATATGACAAGTTTTGTTTCGACTTTACAAAAAAAATACCCAGAATTAAATCAAAAACTAGTAAGGAAGTCTAAGTTCGGGTGTAACCGAACATTAAATACCTAGTAGTGATCTTTTTTGGTATCCTAATTTACTTAGGTCTATTTTAATACCTGAAAAGGTGTTATAAAAGAACTGATTGTTTTCGATTAAAAACACTTCTGTTGTAAGTGGTAAATTAAATTATCACTAAATAGCAAAATATAAATAGTTTTGCATTTGGCTTATGAAAGGTATGAAAATAAAAAAAAGGGCAGTAGGATGTTAACTACTTTCCCGTAAATCTTGCTTGTTTGTTATTCGATTTGCATAATTTTTGGCAGCAGTATACTACATACTATTGGGAAGCATCTTACTAACTTTCATCAAAATACCTTCTTGAAATTTCAAGCAATCGCTTTTGAAAATAACAGACCTTTTTTGCTTACTTCAACAAAATCCACAAAATTTGTTTACAGTTTGGTTTGCTTAAAAAGCCTATTATGTGGGTAAAATATTATTTATATAACTTATACAATTAGGAAAATATCGCGATTTTAATTTTACAAAGAAATTTTTCAGAACTGTGTTTAAAAAGTGGGCGTGTCCGTTAACCAATTCTGTTTATTTTTACAGCAAAGACTTAGCTTTATATGTTGAACACTTTCTTCCAATATCGTTTCAATAAATCAATTTTTACCGGAGTTATGGCATGGAAAGTTTTGTGGAATAATCCACCATAAAGGGGCGGGGCCACACCCATTTTCCAAAAGGTTTGTGCATTCGACTTTCTTTGCCCACGAACACTTTGGAGGTGAAATAGAAATGATATACAGGTAGTTTAAGCAAAATTATAGCATATTCAATATATCTATGATCCTTTTCAAAATCTTTCGTATAAAATTGGGCGTGGACCTAACCCGATTTCGCCAATTTTTTTTTCAAAATATTGCCTCTATTAATATAAATATGTGTGCTCAATTTGAGCGGTTTTTGATTTATGATTAATTATATTTCCAAAATTGACTTAATCAAAAGTGGGCGGTGCCACTCCCATTTTTAAAAATTTCTTCAAAAATTTACTTTTTGCCCTTACGCCAATGTACACCTCGAATTTTATCCTTATTGGTGTATTATTCACTGAATAATCACTCTTTTTGTATTTTCGAAAATATTATATATATAGAAAGTGGGCGTGGCTTTTAACCGATTTTGCCTATTTTCAATAGCGCTCCGAGATAAGTGAAAAGGAACCTGCATACCAAATTTCATTGAGATATCTCAAGATTTACTCAAATTATCGTGTTCACCTACGGACGGACGGAAAGACGGACGGACGGACATGGCTCAATCAATTTCTCTTTTTCTCCTGAACATTTTGATATATATAAGTCAATATCTATCTCGATTCGTTCGCCTACTTCAACAAAATCCACAAAATTTTTTTGCAGTTTAGTTTTTCTTAAAAAGCTTATTAAGTGTGTAAAATCTTATATATATAACTTATACAGTTATGGAAATATCGCGATTTTAATTTTACGAAGAAATTTTTTAGAACTGTGTTCAAAAAGTGGGCGTGTCCGTTCACCGATTTTGTTTATTTTTACAGCAAAGAGTTAGCTTTATATGTTGAACACTTTCTGTAAATATCGTTTCAATAAGTAAATTTTTACCGTAGTTATGGCATGGAAAGTTTTATGGAATAATCCCCCATAAAGGGGCGGGGCCACGCCCATTTTCCAAAAATTTTGTGCATTCGACTTTCTTTGCCACGAACACTTTAGAGGTGAAATAGAAATGATATACAGCTAGTTTAAGCAAAGTTATAGCATATTCAATATATCTATGATCCTTTTCAAAATCTTTCGTATAAAATTGGGCGAGGACCTAACCCGATTTCGATAATTTTTTTTTAAAATATTGCCTGTATTAATATAAATATATCAAAAGTGGGCGGTACCACGCCCCCTTTTAAAAATTTCTTCAAAAATGTATTTCCTGCCTTAACGCTAAAGCACACACCAAATATTATCCTTATAGGTGTATTATGTACTGAATAATCATTTTTTTGTATTTTCTAAAATATTATATATATAGAAAGTGGGCGTGGCTTTTAACCGATTTTGCCTATTTTCAATAGCGCTCCGAGATAAGTGCAAAGGAACCTGCATACCAAATTTCATTGAGATATCTCAAGATTTACTCAAGTTATCGTGTTCCCAGACGGACGGACGGACGGACGGAAGGACGGACATGGCTCAACCAATTTCTCTTTTCCTCCTGAACATTTTGATATATATAAGTCAATATCTATCTCGATTCGTTTATGCCGTTACATACTACCGTTAGGCGAATGAAGTTAATATACCTTGTGTGCGATGCACTACTAGGTATAAAAAGGCAGTAGGATGTTAACTACTTTCCCGTAAATCTTGCTTGTTTGTTATTCGATTTGCATAATTTTTGGCAGGGGTATACTACATACTATTAGGAATCATCTCACTAACTTTCATTGAAATACCTTCTTGAAATTTCAAGCAATCGCTTTTGAAAATAACAGACCTTTTTTGCTGAAAAGTGGGCGGCGCCACGCCTACTTCAACAAAATCCACAAAATTTTTTTTGCAGTTTCGTTTTTCTTAAAAAGCCTATTAAGTGTGTAAAATCTTATATATATAACTTATACAGTTATGGAAATATCGCGATTTTAATTTTACGAAGAAATTTTTTAGAACTGTGTTCAAAAAGTGGGCGTGTCCGTTCACCGATTTTGTTTATTTTTACAGCAAAGAGTTAGCTTTATATGTTGAACACTTTCTCTAAATATCGTTTCAATAAGTCAATTTTTACCGGAGTTATGGCATGGAAAGTTTTGTAGAATAATCCCCCATAAAGGGGCGGGGCCACGCCCATTTTCCAAAAATTTTGTGCGTTCGACTTTCTTTGCCCACGAACACTTTAGAGGTGAAATAGAAATGATATACAGCTAGTTTAAGCAAAGTTATAGCATATTCAATATATCTATGATCCTTTTCAAAATCTTTCGTATAATATTGGGCGTGGACCTAACCCGATTTCGATATTTTTTTTTCAAAATATTGCCTGTATTAATATAAATATGTGTGCTGAATTTTACTTTGCTATCTTGAGCGGTTTTTGATTTATGATTAATAATATTTCCAAATTTGACTTAATCAAAAGTGGGCGGTACCACGCCCCATTTTAAAAATTTCTTAAAAAATGTGTTTCCTGCCTTAACGCTAAAGCGCACATCAAATATAATCCTTATAGGTGTATTATGTACTGAATAATCACTCTTTTTGTATTTTCTAAAATGTTTTATATATAGAAAGTGGGCGTGGCTTTGAACCGATTTTGCCTATTTTCAATAGCGCGAGATAAGTGAAAAGGAACCTGCATACCAAATTTCATTGAGATATCTCAAGATTTACTCAAGTTATCGTGTTCACAGACGGACGGACGGACAGACGGACGGACGGACGGACGGACGGACATGGCTCAACCAATTTCTCTTTTCCTCCTGAACATTTTGATATACATAAGTCAATATCTATCTCGATTCGTTTATGCCGTTACATACTACCGTTAGGCGAATGAAGTTAATATACCTTGTGTGCGATGCACTACTAGGTATAATAATTGATAAGCATGATCAAAATAACTCTACCGTTCTAATTTATGCGCATAATAAAGGTAAAAAGATCCTATTGACCAGTGTCGTAGTTGTTAACGAAACAATAACTTTAAACGAATTGCCTTTGAGACTTCAAGACGAAGCCGGCAAATGCGGCATTGCAAAATTGGAATTAGCAAAGAATGATAGCATTTTCCGACATTTTTCCATTCGAGACTTTAAAAGTTGGGGCAATGCAATACTTAAAAACTTGGAAATAATTTTGATTGAACCCGTAGATACTATAATCGAAAATGACCAGAAGCAGTTCATAATGAATATTTACCATAATGATCCATTGTCAGGAGGCCACTGTGGTATCAAGAAATTATATGCCAAAATTAGGACTAAATATTATTGGAAGGGTATGACCCGTGATATTTCTAAATACGTAAAACAGTGTGCTAAATGCCAACTCAATAAAGTAAAATCAAAACCAAAGGAAAAGCTAGTTTTCACGCCCACTCCAAAACAACATTTTAATATAGTAGTTATAGATACAGCTGGGCCATTACCTACATATCGCACACTAAATCAAAAAGAGTCACAACTCAAAATCCGAGTAACTTTCAGTTAATTGCTTCTGGATCACACAAAAGTGATTTGATTTTTAAAAACTTGACATCACTGTGCTCTTTAAAGAGTAACGATAATAGTCAAAAAGAAAAATATTGTATGTACTGGCTGTACTACTTTTTATTAGGCAATCTATGCCAAAAAAATTTTGAGTTGTGACTGTTTTTGATTTAGGGTGCGATATGTTACACCTTGACAACAAATTTGCTCTAACATTAATATGCGATTTGACTAAATACTTAGTCACAGCTGCAATTCCGGATAAATGCGCAAAAACAGTTGCAACAGCTATTTTTGAAAATTTCGTGCTGACATACGGAGTAATGAACTCAATCAAATCCGATTTAGATACGGAATTCAAAAACGAAGTTTTTTTCAGAGTTAAGTAAACTTTTACAAATCGAACATATCTTCTCAACTGCGTATCGGCACGAAACAGTAGGAACTTTTAATGAATAATTGCGAGCGTATCTGAATGAGAATTATTCCGAATGGGACAAATATTTGAAATACTTCACATTTTCCCATAACACTACTCCAAACTCGGTTTTCGACAATAAATACACACCATTTGAATTAGTGTTTGGAAAAAAGGCTACTCTGCCTCCCGAAGTAAAAAACAAAGTTTTCGATCCAATGTACAACATAGAAAACTATTCCAAAGAAGTAAAATACCGGCTACAGAAAACACATGCATTAGCCACAGCTCTAGTGAATAAACACAAGCTGCGCAACAAAACCTTATACGTATGACAAAAACACACGGCCATTAAAATTAAAAGAAAACGATAGGGTTCTTGTCGAGGAGGAGGCGTACGATAAACATCAAAGCATTTACACTGGTCCACACATAGTAAAACAAATTGATGGAGTAAATGTTACCCTTTACGATAAAGATAAAAACAAGCATTTTACTGTGCACAAAAATAGGCTTAGAAACATTAATATGTATGAAAAATAAGTAGTTTTTAGCATTAGTATACACAACTGAGGATCCTCATCTCTGGTTTGCTTTAGCCATACTTACTTAATTATATGTATATGAAACATATAAATACACTAGGCATGCGACTATTCGAATAAATAAAACTTTTATTCGGCGGGTACAAAAAATTCGAATAGTATTCATTCGAATTTTTTATTCGTTTATTCGAATAGTATTATTCGTTTATTCGAATATTTTTGTTAATATATTTTTAAAACGATATTCGCTGTTTTCTTTGCTTGTACATATGAGCGTGCATTTATGTTTTGTATGTATGTATGTATGTTTGCGTGTACAAATGTGTGCCCAAGCAGTAACAATATTTCTTTCATTATTCGAATAGTGGTAACGAATAGTTGTATTTATTCGGTTAATGGTGGTTGAATAGTTTTTGGCTTATTATCTTAATAATTAAATAGATATTTGTATAGTGTTGTGGGAATAATAAAATACAATTATCTGTAATAATTGAAGCTGTAAATAGGCATTTACTATAAAGTTACTATATATAAATATGTATTTGTACATTTATATGTTTATTGCAGTTACATTTGCTTGGTAAGTTTTGTGCTAGGGCTTCAAGCAAGAGATGCCAGGGCCGAAATTCATTATGTATACTGTTTATTATGGTAACAAAAGGACGGGTTTGTGCTGATTTTTCATGTTCACATGTGTAAATAGTTTAACAAAATAATACTACCTGCTTCCTATTTTTTGTTAAATACTCATATAAATGTACTTACATACATATGTATGTAAGTATGTAGATATGGTCATGGAAATTTTGCAAACTTTTTGTAATGAATGGGCTGGTTAAGGATGATCATTAGTAGGTAGATTTTTTATTGTGTTTCATCAACTGAAGAATTGCATAAAGCGCGACTATTTGTTTTAAATTTGGGTGTCTAAACTCTTTAACTAAATGAACACAAAGGAAAATTTATGCACTTGTACAAAAAAGTGTTTAACCGAAGTCCCTTTAATAAGAACAAAGACTTGTTTTTTTGCTAATTAAATTTAGGATATTTATTATTTTGTGTATGTTACTTTACGCAAATTAAACTATTTACACATGTGAACATGAAAAATCAGCACAAACCATAATAAACAGTATACATAATGAATTTCGGCCCTGGCATCTCTTGCTTGAAGCTCTAGCACAAACTTACCAAGCAAATGTAGCTGCAATAAACATATAAATGTACAAATACATATTTATGTATAGTAACTTTATAGTAAATGTCTATTTACAGCTTCAATTATTACAAATAATTGTATTTTATTATTCCCACAACACTGTACAAATATCTATTTAATTATTAAGATAATAAGCCAAAAACTATTCAACCACCATTAACCGAATAAATACAACTATTCGTTACCACTATTCGAATAATGAAAGAAATACAGTAGACGCTCACAAATTAGAATCACTTTGTTTTTTGAGTGATTCTAATTTCTGAAAAATTCTAATTCCTGGACGTTTTTTTATTTCAATAAAACCTTAAAATTTAAGTCAGTTTGCATTGAAAAACTACAATGAAATTTTGTCTTATTCAATTTTATTCATAAAAACGAGAAAACATAAGGTAAAAATCCAATTAAAAAGGTCCAAAAAACAAAAACTCCAGTTACAGTAAATATATTGACCATTTTGCAGTGGCTGTGCTAGTGCCACATCATCGTCAAATATCAAGCAAACAATGCCGAAACACCTGCACGCGTATCGAATTCAAACAAAAACTGTACAGATAGCGACAAAAATCCAACGACTACCGAAGGTAACATGAATAAATTGGGTATTCCCCTTTTTATATCGCAACAAAAAACAAAATACGCTCGCAAATTAGAATTTTCGATTCTAATTTCAGAGCGTGTAATGTATTCAAAAAGTTGATTCTAATTTCTGGAAATTCTAATTACTGAGAGTTCTAATTTGTGAGCGACTACTGTATTGTTACTGCTTGGGCACAGATTTGTACACGCAAACATACATACATACATACAAACCATAAACAAAATAAATGCACGCTCATATGTACAAGCAAAGAAAACAGCGAATATCGTTTTAAAAATCTATTAACAAAAATATTCGAATAGTACTATTCGAATAGAACTATTCGATTAAACGAATAAAAAAATTCGAATAAATACTATTCGAATTTTTTGCAACGAATATTTTTATTCGTTTATTCGAATAGTGTTTATTCGAATATTATTCGAAAAAAATCCCACTCCTAAAATACACATATGGTTACATAACTTATTAGCAATCTGCATACTATAAGATACAAAAGAAAAAAAAAACCAACTTATGTATTTAGTATTTGGAAATGAAACAAAATGAATATTAATATAATGTATTACTTACTATATTTGAAATAAGGAACTGGTCTGAATAAAGGAATTTTAAAAGCCGGAAGGATAATTACATCCAAATAAATGTTAATTGTATTCATTTGCAATTCCTTTATCTAAACCAATTAAACAAAAAAAAAAAAGAAAAATTTAATAGTGGCACTTGGCTATCTCTTTTCTTTTGGAAGGGAGGTGTGGTGTCACCTTTATCGAATTGATAATCATATGTTGTTATCCGTATAGTTTGTAAATAATAATTTGGGAGCGCTGTTAGATAAAATATATTATAATAAAGGGAGTACAGTAGTCGCTCACAAATTAGAACTCTCAGTAATTAGAATTTCCAGAAATTAGAATCAACTTTTTGAATACATTACACGCTCTGAAATTAGAATCGAAAATTCTAATTTGCAAGCGTATTTTGTTTTTTGTTGCAAAAGGAGATATAAAAAGGGGAATCCCCAATTTACTCATGTTACCCTCGGTAGTCGTTGGATTTTCGTCGCTATCTGTACAGTTTTTGTCAGTTTTTGCTTGATATTTGACGATGATGTGCCACTAGCACAGCTACTGCAAAATGATCAATATATTTACTGTAATTGGAGTTTTTGTTTTTTGGACCTTTTTTTGACTTAGCGCATAAATACATATATGTATATTGCATTTTTACCTTATGTTTTCTCGTTTTTATGAATAAAATTGAATAAGACAAAATTTCATTGTAGTTTTTCAACGCAAATTGACTTAAATTTTCAAGTTTTATTGAAATAAAAATACGTCCAGGAATTAGAATTTTTCAGAAATTAGAATCACCCTAAAAACAAAGTGATTCTAATTTGTGAGCGTCTACTGTATTCTGGCATACGCGAAGAAGAAAAGACGTGTATGAATTTGAGTTATAACATCGGGCATAAATGGGACATTAAAATTAGCATACCGAAAGTTATTGAAATTTGTTCAAGAAATATGAGAAACCGTAAAAAAATTGGAAAAATGCATATAATTACTTCCAAATTAATTTTCATTCAAACGTTAGTGAAATGAAACACAAATTTATTATAATAATTAAAAAAAATCAAAAATACATACATAATTATTTCTCTTTAATAGCCCTAAAGTTAAAGATTTCCTAATAGGGCCTTAAGTGAAAAGAATTAAGGATCTTCTGTTCGTTAAATAAGATTAACCTAAAGCTGGAGAACAGAGGTCAGGTAAATATAATACGTCCGACTATCTCATAACTGTAATTGAGCTATTAATAGAAAAAAGTTAATACTTGCATGGCTTCCGGATTTGCCCCTTTAGATTACGGTTTACTAAACTAAAAGTGTTTTTTGTGGTTTCATGTTCTGAGTATTTTATTTATAGCTCAACAGAAAGAGTTTTTGATACCAGTGGTTTAAAACCGAAAAAAATGGGTAAAAGTTGTGATTTTCCGTGAAATATGCAAACAATATTTTTTTTATTTAGAATGTTCAAGTATACATGTCGGAGAAGGAAGTTTTTAAAAAAGGGAAGAAATTTGAATTGAACATAATGTATATTTTCGATAATAATAATGTAATTTTACCCTTGAAATCGAAACCACCTTGCTTTGTTTCTCGCTTCTACGTCTATTTGATACCCTCATTGTTTATGCATGTTTTGTGGGTACCTGGGTCCAAATATCGAAATACACTTCTGGAAAAATGGAAGTATCGATATGAGAACCATAGTACGTCAAAGCTCTCTTCAGTACTATGTGATACCCATATTGCAGGTAGAACATTTTTTTACCCGATTTCATATTTTTGAGTATATCTCAAAAACCGGGTTTCGGGTATCAAAAAGAGTTTACTTAAACATACTTTACATAAATATATACATGCTGCTAAACTTTGAAGATAATCGGTAAAGAAGTGCCTAAGATAGCAAAAATATTTAACAATTTTCCGGGTTTTACTTTTATCAATATATCCAAAACCGGTTATCGGATATCGACAATTTTTTTCCAATTTTTTTTTTTTTTACATATCGGTTTGTTGCTAAAATTTCAAAATGATCGAAGGGAAAGTGTTAATGTTATTGAATAACCAACTTCGCTTTAAAAAATATTTGACGATTTTTCGGGTTTAAATTGTTAACGATATCTCCGAAACCGGGCTGCGAGTATGAAATTTTTTTTGCCTAAATATAACCTTCACATATCTCTACACGTTGATTTCAACAAAATCGGTGAAGTATTGTTTAAATAAATGCATATTAAACACTGAGACTTGAATTTATATATATAAACTTCGATCTATTGACTATATTTTTTTGAGGCATTGTGTAAGACGAATTACGCTGACAAATTTAAACTATTCTTTATGATATATTATGATATATTGGTAATCAGAAAAAAGGTTATTATTGTGCTTCGATGTTTAATTTTTTGTTTGTCAAAAATGTAACACTAATTGCGATTTGCCCATATAGCTCTGTACCAATTTCCAGGTCCCTGCCTTGAATCCTTCTAGATATATTCAGCATGAAAAATTAAGTTTTTATGGGAGGTGCCACTCCCCCTTCTCCGAAAAACCCCCACTTTTATGTTAAACAATTGTTTTGATAGCATTTAGCTCTGTACCAATTTCCAGGTCCCTGCCTTAGAACATTTAAGAGATATTCAGATTGAAAAATTAAGTTTTTATGGGAGGTGCCACGCCCCCTTTTCCGATAACCCCCACTTTTATGCTCAAAAATTGTTTTGATAGCATATAGCTCTGTACCAATTTCCACGTCACTGCCTTAGAACATTTAAGAGATATTCAGCTTGAGAGATAAAGTTTTATTTGAGGTGCCACGGTCCCTTTCCCCCCCCCTTTCTGTACCAATTTCCAGGTCAATGCCATATATCCTTTTAGAGATATTCAGTTTGAAAAATTAAGTTTTTATGGGAGGTGCCACGCCCCCTTTTCCGATAACCCCCACTTTTATGCTCAAAAATTGTTTTGTTAGCATATAGCTCTGTACCAATTTCCAGGTCCCTGCCTTAAATCCTTTTAGAGATATTTAGCTTAAAAAATTAACTTTGTATTGGAGGTGCCACGCCCACTTTGTCGGTATCCCTAGTTTTTTTGGAGGTGGTAGGGATCGATTCCATATAACCCCTAACCAAGTTTCAATACTCTAACAAAAATACTTCCAGAGATATCGACTAAGAAGTATTTCATTCGTATGGGAGGTGCCACGCCCCCTTTTTCGTTATCCCCAGTTTTTTTGAAGGTGGTAGGATCGATCTCTCTCACCAAATTTTAGTGGTCTGACCTAAATACTTCCAGAGATATCGACTAAGAAGTAGGTATTGAATTCGCATGGGAGGTGCCACGACCCCTTTTTCGTTATCCCCAGTTTTTTTGGAGGTAGTAGGAATCGATCCCACATAACCCCTCACCGAGTTTCAATGGTCTAACATAAATACTTCCAGAGATAAGGACAACGAAAAATTCCATTTGTATGGGAGGTGCCACGCCCCCTATACATATAAAAATGTTTTTTAGCCTGTGACCACCCCTGGAAGATATCCAGTGGGTGTGTAAAAGTGTGTCCATTAAGGCGCCTCACGCTCCATACAAAAAAAAAAGGACACCCTGTTTCCATCGGAATTATAAACTGCAATGTATTCTAAGACCTTGGTCAAAATATTTCGAAAAAATATTCAGATTTACCGGAGCTAAACCGCGTTAAAAAACGCTAAAAATATCGTTTTTTATGTATAAAAGGAGTATGAAATGATGAATTAACTGGAGTACAAAAGGTAAGCATAAAAAGTTTGAAAATTTTATCAAAACGATCCAAATATTGAGATGTATGATGCTGTTTTTGGTCATACAGGGTGGCGCAAAAGTAATCTTCCTATGTTTTTTGGCTGTAATTCAAAAAAAAAATGAAAAAATTTGATTCTTCTTGTGGATTATTTTTATTTGGTCTTTTAATTTTTTTTACATCAAGTCGGGAATATGATGTCATGTAAATGGCCGCCGCCACAGTTGATTGTCATTTGAGCCCTTTTAATGGCATTTTCCATCACTTTGGCCAAAACTTCCGGCGATAGGTCCTCACATTCTTGACGGATATTGTCTTTAAGAGCTGCAAGAGTCTGAAGCTTGTTCACATAAACCCGCGACTTCAAAAAGCCCCAAAAAAAGAAGTCTGGAGCGGTCAAATCAGGCGATCTTGCTGGCCAGTGCAAATCGCCAAAACGGGAGATTAGGCGCCCGGGAAATGCATCCTTCAGCATATCCGTTGTGGCACGTGCAGTGTGTGTTGTTGCACCGTCTTGTTGGAACCACATGTTTTCCAATCCCAATTCAAAAAGAACTCGTTGACCAGTAGGCGTTGGACGGCCAGGAAATCTGCGACGAAATTCACGTTGTGCCAAAGGCACCGACGATTACACTGGTTTACAGCCAAAATGCACCAGAGACGCCATAGTGCAATTCCTATGTAAAATCACCTCCTAATTCCGAAAATAAAGGTTATTTTTACTTGAATGGTACCGTTTTTGAGATATTTACGATTTACCGTTATTTCAAAAAACAAAAAAGATGGCTCCACTTAATCCACTTATCTCAAGAACAAATTGAGCTATTCGAAAATAGTTTGCAAAATTTGAAAGCTTATAAAATTTACTATAATCAGTACATACAACACTTTTTGCTAGGTCCTGCAGATTCAAACATAGTGAACAATCATTACGGATTTTTAAAATTATTTTTGTAAAAATATGAAAAAATTTGTACTTTGCGAGGAAGCATCTCGAAAACTTTTTGTTGTTTTGCAGATATTTTTTCCCTCCTCTAAGCTCTGTTTTATTACAAAAAAAACAAGCTATCAGTGAACAAAATCGATGAACTAATACAAAAGTTATAAGCATTCAAGTAAATATATCCATTTTATACTTAACACGTTCGCTGCCGCCATACAAAAAAAAACCATCACCCAGGTGCCAATATAGCTTTATTAATTTAAAGTCATCTTTAGGTTATAGTTATATATCTAGTTGGTTTTATTTTCATTTTCTATAAAAATTTGTGTGTTTTAAGAGGGTGACCACCGGTGGGTCACGTGGCACCTCACATATACATGTATCTGTGTATGGCCGTGTGACCCACCGGTGGTCACAACAGTAATTGCTTACAATGTTTCAACAAAAAGCATTAAATATATACATCTTATTTTAATAACTCTTTATTTTTATAGTTTGAACTGAATTGTACCTGTTTATTTAAATTATTTCATTATTTAAGGACAATAAAACTTCTTGAATTAAAAGACCAATAAAACGAAAAATATTAGAATAACATCTGTACAATTTTTATATAATAAAAATATGAGTATTATCTGTGTGCCAAGAAGAAAAAATGATAGTTCTACTCATACACAGCTTTAAAATGATCAACACAAAATCGTATTGCGTGTGCTCACCGGTGGTGCACACGGCCTCTGATGAATAAATTGTGTGACCCACCGGTGGGTCACATGGCAGCGAACGTGTTAAGTACCCTACAAATAATAGCATATGTACATATGGTTCTGTCTTAACTCTATGATCTTATTTTATAATTGAAAAAGTTATGTGTCTTGTTTTGACGCTTATTTAGATTAGGATCGGTTTCTCTTATGAGAAACCAACAGTAGTTCAATCACTTTCATTTGCTGGTGAAACCATTCGCCATGCTCGTCACTTTCGTCGCCAAGATTTTGCGGGAAAAAATTTAAGTGGGAGTGTAAGAAATTAATTTTTAAAGACATATTTACTTCTGAAAGAAAATAAAGAAGTAAATTAGATAAATACATAAGTGACACATTAGTATATATTTTTCTTAGGCTGGATTTATCTTTCAATTCAGAGCAAATTTTTGTTTATATTTTTCCCGTTCTTGTTTGTTCGGAACTGGACGATGAATTCAGATTTATGACTATATATTCTCATGTAAATTTATGTAATATATAATTTATTATAATATGTTTTTTCATTTCCGCATAGTTTTTGATTATTGCCTAAAAAAGAAGTAACGACCTTTTCAAAAGAATCCCACGCTGCTGCCTCCACTGGTGACAATAGTTCTTTGAAATGGTTATTGGTCATCATTTTCCTTATTTGCGGTCCCACAAAAATGCCTTCCTTTATTTTTGCTTCTGAAATCTCTGGGAAGATTGTCTTCAAATGATGAAAAGCTTCGCCTTCTTTGTCCAAAGCCTTCACAAAGTTTTTGATAAGGCCGAGCTTGATGTGGAGTGGAGGTAGAATTATTTTTTCCTTCTTTATAAGTGGAGAGTATTTTATGTTATCTACCCCAACTTGTCCCTCGATTCGTTCTGGCCAATCCTTTATGATGTAGTGGTCTTGACGAGCTCGGCTATCCCATTTGCATAGAAAGCAACAGCATTTTGTGTATCCACTTTGTAGACCACATAGCATTCCAACGACTTTAAGATCGGCACATATTTTCCAATCATGTTCTTCGTATTTGATTAACTTGAGCAATTTTTGCCTTATCTCATATGTTTCCTTCGTATTTACTGCATGCGCGATCGGGATAGATGGTTTTTGGTTGCCAATATGCAATAATACGGCCTTTAAACTTAATTTATTGCCGTCAATGAACAATCGCCACTCTTTTGAATCATATGGTTCACCAAATTGTTTGAATAGACCAGCAATGTCTTTGCAGTAACAAACACTGTCCTCCTTCGTATAGTACTTGGAAAATTCTTCGTGAAGAGTTCTATAATATGTTACCTTAACATCGGATGAAACAAATTTAAATTGTTGCATTCGAGAGGCGTGTAGTTCGGCCTTTTCCTTTGGCAATTCCAAATCCCTTGTCCAATCATTGAGTTGTGCTTGTGGCAAAGAATTTCTTTCGTTTTCCGTTTGAAATTCAGTACAACATGATGCCGCGTAATCAGATACTACTGTTGACAATGAAACTGGAGCCGGAACTAAAGTTAAATTTGATTCTGGCAATGTCTCTTCTGTTGAAATTAGTTCTGGTAATGACACTATAGATACGCTCGCATAGGTTACTTTTCTGGACCTTCCAACCCCAAAAACTTTTGTAGTACAAATATAGCAGTCCGTTGAATGGCAAGTTGGTTCCCTCCACTTCATTGGTGTAATAAATTTCACACGTCGCCTAAATAGATAGTTTCAGAAATTAGTCAGCTATGCATTAAAATGGAACAAATTCCTAATTTTTACAACGTACCTTTTTGTTCTGGTTTCCGAAGAAATCAATTCGACTCGGCATGTGGTGCACACAGTGTTCGGTGTCCATGGGTTTTCATTGTTTTTAGGCTCAATTCCAAAACACTTATAGTATGTAACTTTCAAAGGATTTGAAAACACACGTCTCATACTTTTAACAATAAATTGACCGCAGATGAAACAGAACATATCTGGATCATTTGTACACTCAAACTCTCGCGCCCTTTTATTCATTTTTTATATTTATGTAAATGACGGGTTATAAACTGCAATTATAAACTGAACAGTATCCGGCGAGCCTTGCAGATATTATGAAGGAGCAAGGCGCAAGTACTCTTATTTATACTTAGATCCAGTAAAAATTCAAGCCTACCTAAACAAAAAGGTTCCCTAGTTCTACAAAGAAAACACTACCTGCCTCAAAAATATGCTCTTGTTTAAAATGTACCTAGGTTTGAGAAAACGACACTAACAGCTTTTTGTATATAATAACTTTTCGAAAATCTACCTGCTAACTAACTGATATACGAATACTAACACATACATATGTACCAGTAGGGTACTCAAGCATTAAATGGATATATTTACTTGAATGCTTATAACTTTTGTATTAGCTCATCGATTTTGTTCACTGATAGCTTGTTTTTTTTGTAATAAAACAGAGCTTAGAGGGGGGAAAAATATCTGCAAAAAAACAAAAAGTTTTCGAGATGCTTCCTCGCAAAGTACAAATTTTTTTATATTTTTTCAAAAAAAATTTAAAAAATCCGTAATGATTGTTCACTATGTTTGAATCTGCAGGACCTAGCAAAAAGTGTTGTATGTACTGATTATAGTAAATTTTATAAGCTTTCAAATTTTTTAAACCGTTTTCGAATAGCTCAATTTGTTCTTGAGATATACACGATTAAGTGGAGCCATCTTTTTTGTTTTTTGAAATAACGGTAAATCGTAAATATCTCAAAAACGGTACCATTCAAGTAAAAATAACTTTGATTTTCGGAATTAGTAGGTGATTTTACATAGGAATTTCACTATGGCGTCTCTGGTGCAGAAAAAAAGTGGGTATTTGTGATCCAGTGTTATTGTTCCAGTGATGAGACTGGATCGAGTTTTGGACGTAAAATTAATAATTTTCAGCAAAATCTAAACTTACAACTATTTCGCCTTCCTCTATACTTTCTTTTATCTTTCTGTAATAAGTAGCTTGAGATCGGGCTAAAAAATCATGGCGCAACAAAACAGGTAATTCCAGACGAATTTCATCTAAAAACTCCTCGACTACTTTGTTAAATTCGGTTATTTCACACCTGAAAAAATTTATAGAGGATTGCTTTAATCAATTGATTCGAAGCCCAAATAAATAAATTTTTCGTGATATAAAGTTATTTCAGTTAGGCTCGATATATGTACGTAAATACTTTAAATTAACATCTTACCTATCTGTGCCTTTCCAAAAGCTATATTTTATTATGAAAATACTATTTTCTGTAAACAATCGTGTCAATTCGCTTACAACAGCTTCAACACCTGGACATTCTTTGCAAACAGAGAAGAAAGAGTTTGAATTTGGGACGTTACAAACTGACAACTTTATAAAATCGTGATAGGTCAAAGTGAACTGGACCAATTTTTTTGTAACTCCCGCTTAATGCCAGCAATTCTAAGTTTGCAATTTTCGTGTGTTTTACATACACAAACTTTGTGCGTTCTTCTCTGCCCCGCTGAAATGCATTCTTTTGGTCGCAGTTTACGAAATTTCGACAGAGAAATCGATGCCTCAGGAAAATCTGTTCTGAATTTCTGGTACAATTCATTTAAATTAAAAATCAGCAACCTTTTTTGCACATTAGTTCGTTGACCGTTCTCAATAATAAAAACGAAATCATATATGCCTGGTAAGATGCGACTGTTTTCTTCGCGCAAATAAAACGATTGGACTTCTTTAGCGACCCAATCTGGAATACATCTGCCCTTTTTTTAAAGGCTTTGATCCATGGCCGGCGGCTTTTCTCAGCTTTTTCGCACGACGCACCATTCGACGAGATACTTGCAATTATTTGTAGTTTTTTAGAAGTCCAGTTTGGTGGGGTTGTTGTAAGAATATGTATTTTGTCTAATATATTATTCGCTTTTGATAAACTCTGCTTCCTCATTCCTGATTGCAGGATTATTTTCCTTAGTCTTGGCAGGGCATTTTATGACTTGAGATAAACGTGATTTTTTAATTTCGGGTTCGCCTATTTCTTCCAACAAGTTGTTTATTTTTTGCAATTTCATAGCATCGTCCAGTGCCTTACATTGAAATGAAGGGTCACATCCACATTCTTCATAATAATTGCTGGCCTCTTCTTCATCAGGAACGACAACTAAGTTGTCACAACTTCTATTTCTCGAGGTGCAACAGGAAAAATTACTTCTATATATATTTCTTCGACATTTATTACATATATACAACCCCACGAGATTATTAAACTTTTTATCCCACTTTGAAGAAATAAAGAAGAGCGATTTTCGAAAGTATTTGTGGCCGGCTTGACCTAGTGGATTACAACACGTTTTAGGACGATCCATCATATAAATCCAAGAAACTGCAGTGCGTCAAAAAATAAGGCACAGTCAAAGGGATGGTTTTGCAATGGCTTCCTTCTTAGTTTATGTATATCTTACCCGTGATTATCAGGAAAATAACGTAGCTCCAACCGTTATGGCGTTTTCAGATATTTTGTTAAATTTTTATGCAACCTCTTGTTTGTACAGGTGCAGTTTGCACCTCACCACACAAAAACGCTTTAGTTGCTCCTAACTTATTTTGCACAAATTGAAGACCAATATTATGGACAATATCACAAAATTTTAATGGCAAAAGTATCGCTCAGAGAAAACGCGGAACTGACATTTAATAAAGTAAATTGTTTTGAAATATTTTTATGTGGCTATTTTCAGTTTTTTTGTAAAATTTGTATGCAACCACTTGTTTGTTCAGGTGCTGTGTGTATTTTACCACACAAAAACTGAAATTTCTCGTAAACGCTTTAGTTTCTAAACAAATTTTTGCACATATTGAAGACCAATATTATGGACAATATTACAAAATTGGAATGGCGAAAATATCGCCCAGAGAAACCGAGGAATTGACATTTGTTTAAAAGAAAGTTATAAACAAATTAATAAAGTAAATTATTTTTTAAATATTTTTATGTGGATATTTTCAAGACTGTTTTCTAAAGGTATTCACCAAGTTTCATTCAAACTGTAATTAAATTGGAGCTGCAATAATAAATACAATAAAAAGGTACTAAAATGTTCAAGCAGCGAAAAAAGTTATAAACAATTTGAATTTCCACAAAATTTTTTTCAGACATATTTGGGCATACCCAAAGAAAATATTTGTGTTGTTTATTTTAAAATTTGCGACTTTGTGAAAAACGAGTTGGCCACTTCAGAAACTTTCTGTCATATGCTACATATGAATATGTGTCTGTGTGTCCTTTATAGGCGTCCAAAGTACTCAACCGATTTTTATGAAATTTTCACAGTATATTCTTGGGATCATGGGTTAAAGCATAGGCTATATTAAAGCATAGGCTATACTAAAAGTGGGCGGTGCCACGCCCCCAGGTTATATAAACTTCAATTCTTCATAACTCTGAACATATTTGGTCTAAATTAATGATTTTTGGATACGTGTGTCCTTTGGTCAAGATTTATGTAAGTTTGGAAAAGTGTACCACACCCACATTTTTTGTGTTTTGTTTGTACTTCAATAATGTCCAAAGTTTATGATCGATCTATTTTAAACTTTCCAGATTGGTTCAGGAGATTGTTGTGTACGATTTAGGGTATTTTAATTTTTGGAAAAGTGGAGGTGCCACGCCCACAGGCTATATAAAATTTAAATCTACATAACTATGAACATATTGGGTCTATATTAAAGATTTTTTAATACATATGTTTGTCCTTTGGTCAAGATTTATGTAATTTTGATTTTTTGTGTTTTGTTTGTACTTCAATAATGACCAAAGTTCATGGTGGATCTCTTCTAAACTTTCCAAAAATTTAAATCTACATAGCTACGAACATATTATGTCTAAATTAAAGATTTTTGGATATGTGTGTCCTTCAGTCAAGATTTATATAATTTCTAGGGAAGTCACTGCTTAGGCAGAACAACGTATGCCGGGTCTGCTAGTAAATAAATAAATAAATAAATAAATATATATAAAAAAGGAGATTAAAATGCGTGTTCGTTGGTACGGAGTGTTTGAAGAGATATGCCTACAGATATATTTGCAATTTATATTTGAGATCATTTTTGGTGGTTGTATTGAAGGTTTGGTGAAAATCAATGCAAAAATGTACGTGGTATGAGCTTTGCGGGGCATCACTCTAAACGTTTCCGTACGTCACACAGAAAGCACTGCATAAAACAAATCTCACTTTGCACCGTTGCCTCAATCGAGGTCTAATCAACATATAAGGATGTATTTGAAATATATATGTAGGTCATTGGGGTCTTGAGATATCCACTAAAATTTGGCCCCGATTGACCTTCGAATATATAGATGTCAAATTGAAGCTACTGACGAGCCTTTTATAATGATGTCCATTTTATTGCGATATCTCAACCCGTTTACGAGATATGGCCCAAAATGTGAACCAAATGCCTATATCTATGTATATAACTAGTAAGGAAGTCTAAGTTCGGGTGTAACCGAACATTAAATACCTAGTAGTGATCTGTTGTAGTATCCTAATTTACTCAGGTCTATTTTAATACCTGAAAAGGTGTTATAAAACAACTGATTGTTTTCGATTAAAAACACTCCTGTTGTAAGTGGTAAATTAAATTATCACTAAATAACAAAATATAAATAGTTTTGCATGGGGCTTATGAAAGGTATGAAAATAAAAAAAATTAATAAAAAAAAAGGCAATAGGGTGTTAACTACTTTCCCGTAAATCTTGCTTGTTTGTTATTCGATTTGCATAATTTTTGGCAGGAGTATACTACATACTATTGGGAAGCATCTCACTAACTTTCATTGAAATACCTTCTTGAAATTTCAAGCAATCGCTTTTGAAAATAACAGACCTCTTTTGCTGAAAAGTGCCACGCCTACTTCAACAAAATCCACAAAATTTTTTTTTGCAGTTTAGTTTTGCTTAAAAAGTTTATTATGTGGGTAAAATATTTTTTATATAACTCTTACAATTAGGAAAATATCGTGATTTTAATTTTACCAAGAAATTTTTCAGAACTGTGTCCGTTAACCAATATTGTTTATTTTTACAGCAAAGAGTTAGCTTTATATGTTGAACACTTTCTCCCAATATCGTTTCAATAAATCAATTTTTACCGGAGTTATGGCATGGACAGTTTTGTGGAACAATCCACCATAAAGGGGCGGGGCCACGCCCATTTTCCAAAAATTTTGTGCATTCGACTTTCTTTGCCCACGAACACTTTAGAGGTGAAATAGAAATGATATACAGGTAGTTTAAGCAAAGTTATTGCATATTCAATATATCTATGATCCTTTTCAAAATATTTTGTATAAAATTAGGCGTGGCCTTACCCGATTTCGGTAATTTTTTTTCGAAATATTGCCTGTATTAATATAAATATGTGAGCTCAATTTCGTTTTGCTATCTTGAGCGGTTTTTGATTTATGATTAACTAGTAGACCCGACAGACGTTGTCCTGCCTTAAATTTGATTTACTTGCTTAGCTGAAATTAATTTGTTATTATCTCCCGGAGAAGTTTGTTCCTTCTTAGTGATAATAATTAAGTAAATTTTTTATTTTATCAAGTTCATTTGTTTATTATATATATATATATATCTATATGGCGCGATATACAACAGTTATATCATCAACCTCCTAGGAGATTTTTGCGTGGAGCTTCTCTTCCAATTTGTGGTGTGCCGCTTTCAAATTTTTCCTACAAATTGTCGGGACCTACGGTTTTTCGCCAACTCCGAACGGCATCTACAAAGCAGATGAATTTTTGCTGAGAAGCCTTTCATGACAGAAATACCCTCGGAAAGTTTGCCAAACCACTTTTTTTGTTATCAGGCGCAAGAACAAACAACGCAGATGGTCTTCCGACTCGTGAACATGCCACATATAATTGAGCATAGGAAAAACATTGATTCTCGAGATTCAGACCACAAACTTTCAAAAATTGGCCTTGTGATTTGTTAATTGATTGATTGTTCATTAATTTTTTTACAAGCAAACGCGAACCGTTGCACTGTTTTCTTTGGTTTATGTTGCGAAGCCTGATGACTACTGAGCCAACCTTTAGTTGCAAGTTGTGCGGTGGTAATCCGGGCACATCCAATCAGTTAAACTCAATTGGATAGTTGGTGGCTTCATCTTCTTTTGTTATACTGTCAATATATTTATATGAATGCATTGTTCCAATGATCTGATTCTGAACTATATAGTTAAGGTCATCTACATCTTTATTTTTACCCGCGAAAATTGCTCTCTCACTCAACCATTCATTGTTGTTGAAGTTTGAAATAATATTTGGAAATACTTTTTTAATAAGTTCGTCTTTTGATGAGACAAAGATAAAAAAATTTAGAGGAAATGTACTCTACCATTACCTACATATATTCAACAATTGCTCAGCGAAATCTTCAGCGGATGTATCATTCAGTAATGTAACTCTGATGTTTGTTGTCAACTGAAGTTTCTTCACATATCGCCAAAGATGAGATGATTTGAGGCAAGCGTTTATTTCGTAGGCAGCCGTTGAATTTGGAATTACTGGCAGTATTTGGCGGAAATCGCCGGACAGTAAAACCATTGTGCCTCCAAAAGGTCTCGGGTTATTGCGTAAATCTTTCAATGTTCTATTAAGTGCTTCTAATGCACGTTTATGCGCCATCGTACATTCGTCCCAAAATACGATCTTTGTTGCTAATTCAGTAGGGGTACATTCGTTTGCATTGCTTAATTTAATTCCTGAGGATCATATTCACGTTCCCTTTCCAAATCTCGATTGTATGCCTCGTTCGATCCACGTTTTCGCAAACGCATTCGCACATAGAACTAAGCCCAATTTCCTATTAAAACTCTTATTAACACGTTTTATTTGATACCCATATTGTACAAAAAAATTGTTAATGTCATCCCTGGTCCACATTTTGGTGGAATTTCGAAGATGCATTTACACATAGAACTTAAACCTACTTGTTTTTGAAACTACCTTTCATTTGATGCACACATATTGTACGAATATATACTATGGTCACCCCATCGGTTCAGCCGTTCTTGAGTTATAGATGGTGTAACTAACACAACTTACTTTTATATATATAGATTATATTTCCAAAGTTGACTTAATAAAAAGTGGGCTGTGCCACGCCCCTTTAAAAATATTTCTTCAAAAATTTACTTTTTGCCTTAACGCTAACGTACACACCGAATTTTATCCTTATTGGTGTATTATTTACTGAATAATCCCTATTTTTGTATTTTCGAAAATATTATATAAAAGAAAGTGGGCAAGGCTTTCAACCGATTTTGCCTATTTTCAATAGCGCTCCGAGATAAGTAAAAAGGAACCTGCATACCAAATTTCATTGAGATATCTCAAGATTTACTCAAATTATCGTGTTCACAGACGGACGGACGGACGGACGGACATGGCTCAATCAATTTCTCTTTTCCTCCTGAACATTTTGATATATATAAGTCAATATCTATCTCGATTCGTTTATGCCGTTACATACTACCGTTAGGCGAATGAAGTTAATATACCTTGTGTGCGAAGCACTACTATTTATAAAAAAGAAAGCCTAAAATGTGTGTTCGGAGATAGAAAAACATGCAGTTACAATATGAACTAGGAAATATATATGTATGCATGTATGTTTATTCATTATTTTCTTAATTCATAAAAATGTACAATAAAGTAAATACATAATCTTAAAATAATAAATTCAGTAAGAAAATAGTTAATGACATAATATGCTACAATAAAGAGCAGTGGAAATGTCACTTTATAATTGTTACAAAAATGCGGGGGTCATAAGTAAAATACAAAATGTAATTGCAAATAACATGAGACAGTTAAAAATTATTAAATTAAATATCGTATAAAAAATGTATGTATAAACAATTAAGGCAAAGCATTGGTTGCAAATTCATAACCTACATCGATATGTATTATGTTAAACCTACAGCGGTTATGCATTATACACTATATACTTAATAGGTCAAAGCCATTTTTTCACCTCTTTGAGGAACAATGAAAGCGTTCTAATAAGCTGTATATCGTCGGGTAACTTGAGAAATAAGTTACAAGATATTGTGGCGTAGAAGTTACGAAAGAATATGGTGCGAAAGCTCTGCATTGTTATGTGAACTAACGATCTTCTTCTCAGATTGTATGGATTATATATAGGACTTTGTGTATATCCGCTTCTAATGAAAAAAATTTTCTAAACTTTAAAGTAGGACAAATGACGATAAGGAAGAATATTCAACACTCAATAAGACACTTCTGCAAGACTAAAAGCGGACGAACCTTACCTATTAGCGTATGCACCGCCCCAGCAACTGATTCCGCATTGTAATTAAGAGTGGATTAACCCATTGTATACCATTAGCAATAATTTGTTCGGGCATAGTTTTTTCAAGCTGTAGAAGGAACGTATGGCTGATAGAAGGTAAAACGCTTTCGTAATATCAACGAATAGACTAGCACAACTCTTTCTTTCATCAATGGCCTTATAAATAAATGAACAGAATTCCAAAAGAGCGTATTTAGTGGAGAGACCGGACCTAAAACCAAACTGGAACATAACAAGGATATAGGCCTGTAGTTGTTTTTATCTTATTTATTCCCTCTTTTAAAAAGAGGTATGACAGTAGCACACTTTAAGTCTTCTGGAAAAACTTCAGAGAGTACACTTAAATTAAATAAATGTTTTAGAACGCCAACAATATAAAATCCTATGATCTTTAAAATACGATTTAAAATGTTATCACTTCCACTAGAATCAGAATTTTTCAGATTTTTATTATTTTCAGAATTTATGAGCCGGATATGGGATCAAAGAAGAAACTGTTATTGGGCGGGGCGGGTTCAGGAAGTAATGGGTCTGTTTGGCACATACAAAATATATGGTTGTTAAATATAGCGGGACCAGTACCAACGTTAACAAAGAAATCATTCAACGCATTGCCAACTTTCATAGGATCCGAGACATCAATGCCGTCCAAACTTAACAGAAGCGAATCAGATTTGCTTTTTGATTTTCTGTTAATAATTTGGTTCACAGCATCCCATTAGCTCACCATGCGCTGAAAATAATAAATTTTGGAAATTTTTATCGCGATTTGATCGAATTTCTGTATTTAGCGCATAAGTGAGACCACGCACACGTTTTTTTCAGCTTTGCATCCGCTGGATGTTTGATGGATTTCAGACGTAAATTGTTTTTTACTTTAATCTTTCGAAGTAATTGGTGAGTTATCCATGGCTTCAGAGCTAAAAGCGACTTTTTCCGACGAATAGTGATGCAAGAGTTGTTGATGTGAGCTGAAAGCGTATTTACAAACAGGTTATAAGCTTTTGTTACATACGTTTCATCGAAAACAGTTCCCCAGTTTTCACAAAGAAGGGATTTTTGGAGCAACTTATAATCCAATCTTTTAGAACTTATTGGCGTACTATGATCTTTAATTGTCCTACTTTTATTCAAGTTCACGAGCTGAAGGCCAGACAAGCAGTGGTCAGAGGAGCCAAAGTTAAGATTTATACCGGCAAACAAATGATGAATGAATAATACAATCTGCAGAACTTAACCGCGCTGGAACAATATTCTATAAAAGCGTGCAACTGTTAGCATATGCTGACGACATTGACATTATAGCCTACTCCAAACTAGAAAAAGAAGCGGAAAAATGGATTTGGTGGTGAATGAAGGCAACACGAAGTACATGCTGTCATCAAGCAAAGAGTCAACGCATTTGCGTCTTGGCACCCTCGCCACTGCTGGCAGCAAAAAGTTCGAAATAGTGAAGGACTTCGTTTACCTTGGATCCAGCATAAACTCCAACAATAATGTCAGCCTAGAAATCCAACGAAGAATTTGGACTGAGTAGGCAATTGAAAAGTAAAGTCCTCTCTCGACGCACGAAAATCACACTCTACAAGTCACTCATCGCTCCCGTCCTGCTATATATGGTGAAGAGGCGTGGACACTAATAACATCTGACGAGGCTGCATTGGGAGTATTCGAGAGAAAAGTTCTGTGAGAGATTTATGGGCCTCTACGCGACGGCGAAGAAGATTTAATGATGAGTTGTATGAGCTTTACGCAGACGTCGACATAGTACAGCGCATTAAAACGCAGCGGCTTCGCTGGCTAGGCCACGTCGTGCGAATGAACGAAGACGCTCCAGCCCAGAAGGTATACTTATCGGCACCCGCCGGTGGAAGCAGAGGAAGAGGAAGACCACCACTCCGATGGAAGGACCAAGTGGAGACCGACCTGCGATCTCGTGGGGTCTCCAATTGGCGCCAATTGGCGCAAAGAAGAAGTGACTGGAGAGCTATGTTGGACGGTCAAAATCGCTCAGGCGGTTAGATGGCCATTTAAAGAAGAATGATCTACCATATTATTTAGCCTAACATATACATGATCAATACAGGTCCCTGAATGTGGTCGGGTGGTCTTTTGGATAATGGATGTTAAGCCATTGTCTGCCAGAAGCGCAAGATAGTTGTCCAATAATGGATTAGTAGACAGTAGGTCAAAGTTGAAATCTCCTAAAATAAAAAGCTCGAGACCAGATAAACAATAATTCGTAATGAATTTAATTGTCAGTTTTTTGGGAAAAATTGATAATTGGAGAAAAATTACAAAGGAAAAATCAACAGCGATGGATAGGATTACATGTTTCAGAGTTTCCAGGCTCATCATCAGATCCCTTTTCGGACACTGGGATGCGAACCCGTGTCTGCATCAAAGCCGCTGTTAGAAAACTCTAACACTAAGCTATGATGCCCTGTGACGTCACAATGTATTCGTCTCCACTTCAATTAATTCCCTTTTGTTTTGTTTGTTCTTGCCAACTGTATACACAAAATTTCTTAAGACATGCAGTCTATATGTTATGATGTGTGTTGGTCTTGTTGTTTGTACATATTTACATATGTACGTAAACCCGTGCCATGGTTTCAATGTATTTTGTTGTTGGATTTTGCGGTCTATTTTGTTTACATATTTGTAAGTTTTTGCAAGCTCGAGACCAGATAAACAATAATTCGTAATGAATTTAATTGTCAGTTTTTTGGGAAAAATTGATAATTGGAGAAAAATTGCAAAGGAAAAATCAACAGCGATGGATAGCATTACATGTTTCAGAGTTTCCAGGCTCATCATCAGATCCCTTTTCGGACGTCACAATGCAATTATCTCCACTTCAATTAATTCCCTTTTGTTTGTTTGTTCTTGCCAACAGTATACACAAAATTTCTTAAGACATGCGTCTGTATGTTATAATGTGTGTTGGTCTTGTTGTTTGTACATATTATTATTATTCGAATAGTCCCATGCCTAGTGGAGACGAATACATTGTGACGTTACAGGGCATCATAGCTTAGTGTTAGAATTTTCTAACAGCGGCTTTGGTGCAGACACTGGTTCGCATCCCAGTGTCCGAAAAGGGATCTGATGATGAGCCTGGAAACTCTGAAACATGTAATCCTACCCATCGCTGTTGATTTTTCTTTGTAATTTTTCTCCAATTATCAATTTTTCCCAAAAACTGACAATATTAATTCGCTTAGAATTATTGTTAACTGGTCTCGAGCTTGCTCAAAAACTTACAAATTTGTAAACAAAATAGACCGCAAACCCAACAAAAATATAACCTTTTTCTTTTCTCAACTTACTAGCAGCTGAAAACAAACCTCTAAAATAGTAGGTAAAACTATTATTAATATATATATTTTTCTTGCTGTCATCAGAAAATAGTGAAGTATTAAGTCTTTTGTTTTCAGATCTCTTCGCTAGCATAAGTTTTTTCTTCGTAAACGACGATTTCAGCTTAATGCAAACCATACTTTTTTTAATAGTATTTTGAGATCGCTCCGAATTTATGTGCTTTAGGTTTATTGCTTCGATCTCATTGTCTAATATGTACCTCCACATTTAATGCATCCCTGAAAATTTTCCTATGTACTCTTTAGCATTTTCGGTGTTGACATTTGGCACTCAACAATTTCAATGCAGTTTTCCAATTCTTGTTGTTCCATATAGTTTAGCCTACTCTCCAGATTATCTACCCTATTTATCAACATTTCGTTTTCTTCTTTTAATTGCTGCATTGCGCTTAAACAGTCAATGTTTATTTCTTTGAGACTGATAATCTCTTTGTACAATTGTTGTAGCGTCATTTCCTTATCATTCAATAGTGCCCGTCTGTTCTGCTGCGTTCGCTGCTTTGCGCTGCTCACCTGTTCGTTGCTTTGTGCGCTCATCTTCTTTGGCGGGAGGTCGCGCGCAATCAAGAGAGAAGTTTTCCTTATTTGTTGCTCCCGATGTATTGGGTTGTTGAGGTTGGTTGACCACTGACTGAGTTGCCGTTGTTGTTGGAAGTAAGGTTCTCCTGCGTTCACAGCTGCATTTGTCACAACGATATTTTCTGTTGCCTGCTTTGAAATATTCTATGTCAGCAGACTTTAAATTTACACAATTGTAGTGAAAATAGCATTTACAATCGGAACACTCAATATCAATTTTGTATAGGCTTCAATTCTAACTTTAATATTAGGCAATACATTTTGAAAAATTAAATAGGTTAATTTATATGAATTTAAATCAAAGCGAGCGCCCCCACGTTCACTTTACTTCACGTTCCGTAAGGTTCAAGAAATTCCTTATGCCCTAGGAGAATTTTAACGGTCTTTCCATTAATATATACATTTAATTGAAGATATGACTTTGTTAATCGGAAATACAACATTGGCACAATTGGGTTTGACTGCACCAAATCGATCAATACATGATGCATTTAATCAAGAATTGATTCGTTAAAGACAGTATGATCGGAATGAACTCGATACATTAATAGCGACAAATTTGCCAAAACTTAATCAACAACAAAGGCATGAATATGACACTGTTATGGAAAAAGTAAACAGTGGTTTGTTGTTTTTAGACGCACCGGGAGGTACGGGAAAAACATTTTTAATTTCATTGATTTTGGAACAATTAGGTCACAAAATAAAATAGCTTTGGCACTCGCATCATCTGGAATCGCTGCTACATTATTAGATGGTGGTCGGACAGCACATTCAGCATTGAAATTGCCATTGAACATACAATTGATCTAAAATTCCACCTGCAATATATCGAAGACTTCTTTACAGCAACGTAAGTTAATTGTGTGGGATGAATGCACAATGGCTCATAAAAAATCACTGGAGGCCTTAGATACGACTATGAAAGACTTGCGCAACACGCAAGATTTGTTTAGTGGTGCGCTGATTCTATTGGCCGGTGACTTTCGTCAAACATTGCCTGTTATTCCCCGATCTACTATGGCCGATGAATTGAATGCATGCTTGAAAGCCTCCTATTTATGGAGATATGTTCAAAAAATATACGTGTTCAACTGCAAAATGATCCATCAGCGACATGTTTTTCAAAGCAGTTGTTAGATATTGGAAATGGAACAATTGTTGCTGATCCTATCACTGGAATGATTACGCCTCCAGATGGGTTTTGCTATTTAACACAATCAAAGAGCCAGTTTAGCTGCCACAATCACAGATGTTTCGGACCTGAATGCGACTATTATGAATACAATTGGGGGGGAAATCGTGACTTATAAATCGATAGACACTGTCATGAATCAAGATGATGTTGTTAATTACCCTGTCGAATTTTTTAATTCCCTCGATTTTCATGGACTGCCACGTTTTGTAGTCAAAAAGGTCATGACAAATGTAATCGAAGTCACCATATTGAGAGGAAAATATAAAGGTGAGGATGTTTGCATCCCTATGATTCCACCGGATTTACCTTCCGACTTCAAGCGACTTCAATTCCCTATACGTATTGCTTTTGCAAAGACGATAAATAAAGCGCAAGGTCAATCATTGGAATTGTGTGGCATTGATTTGGAGTATCAATGCTTTTCTCATGGACAATTGTATGTTGCATGTTCACGTGTAGGCAAACCATCAGTTTTGTTCGTATACACAGCAAATCAGAATAAAACGAAGAATGTAGTTTATTTAAGAGCACTACAATAAAGTTATACTATAAGTGGTTTTGTTTTTTAGATTAAATCAAACCCATGTGCAATGAGTTAAGCGAGGTTGCACAACGCATCCAAAGTAGACATTTAACATATCACTTCACTTTTTTCGTAGAGACACACAACAAATTGAATTGTTATTTATTGCTCATAAGGTCGTCCTTAATTATTTAAGAAATAAATAAGTTAATTTTTGTTTTGAACACTCATAATAACATAGCCAAATGTAAAAATTAATTCTAACAAGTAAGGAAGTCTAAGCTCGGGTGAACCGAACATTAAATACCCATCGTTAGTTTTCAGAACGAGATACAAATACCATGACATGGCAATTATATAGGCCCTAGAATCTTATTTGAAATTTTCTATATCAAAAAAGGGGGCGTGGTTATCATCCGATTTCGCCCATTTTAAACACCAACCTGCCTTGGCCAGAAAGTAACCTATGTATGTACCAAATTTTATGCGAATATCTCAAGTTTTACTCAACTTGTGTTAATTTATGTGATTTTCGATATCGAAAAAGTGGGCGTGGTTATCAACCGATTTCGACAATTTTCACAGGAGCTCACCTTGGCCAGAAAGTAGCCTGCATAACAAATTCCATGCAAATATCTCAGTTTTTACGCAAGTTATGTCAATTTATGTGACAAGTTGTGGTTTTCAAAATTTTCGATATCGAAAAAGGGGGCGTGGTTATAATTCGATTTCGTCTATTTTCAATAGCAGCCTACCTTGGCCAGAACCAATACACCAAATTCCATGCAAATATCTCAGTTTTTAAGCAACCTACCTTTTTCAATAGCAACCTACCTTGGCCAGAAGGTAACCTGTATGCAAAATTTCATGCAAATATCTCAATTTTTACTCAAGTTATCGTGTACACGGACGGACAGACGGACGGAAATGCCTTAATCAATTCCTCTTTTCAACCTAAGAACTTTCATATATGGAACTCTATATCTAACTCCATTATTTTTCGCCGTCATATAGTACCGTTATGTGGACAAAATTATAATACCCTTGTACTAGTACTAGTACGCTGGGTATAAAAAGTTGAATTAAAATCAATTCTTTAGTATAAGACACAACTTACATATGTGCAAAAGTTTAGACTTTGTCCTAAAATATGTATAGACAACATAAATAAATCTTAAAAAAAAAAATGTATATTAATAAACTTCCTTGCTTTGTAAATTATTTTTTTTGATTTTTTACGAACACAGACCACCAAATTTAACAAAAACAAGCATTTTATATTTTTTTGTAGTGCGAAATGACTTGCGAAGCAGTCACGGGCAAGCTGGTACTATAATAAATCTCTAGAAAAGTCGTGTCTGTACATTGAAAATTTCTTTGAAACTAAGAAATAGATTTTGATGAGACTTTCACAAATATACTGCTTGAAGCTTAGAAAGGGATCTGCACTTTGTTTTATCAAAATCGGAATACAAACAAAAAAGATATACTAAGTTTTAGGGAGGAACCTCTGAAATTTTTTTCTTAAATCAAATTTAAATAAATACATTTGGCCCATTCCGTGAAAAATTTGGCACTAAAAATTTAAATCGCCTGAAATAAAGCTTTTTATGTTTAAAACTAAAAATAAAACGACACGTATTTTTTTGTTTTGTCATGGCATGTTTTGTTTTCGAGTTACAAGGTTTTTGTGTAAAAAATCAAGAAAATCCATTTTTTTTTTCAAAAATTCACAGTTTGAAGAAGACGAGACGTGAAGAAGCGATTCTTTTTGACTGATTTCGGTTATCTTTTGTCTTTTAACCTATGAATGGTTGAAATTTTTTTTTGTTAGTTTTATTGATTATTAATGTAATTGTTTTAAACAAATGAGAATTCCACAAAATCGACCTAACGAAAAAAAAATTTTTCATCATACACTTATTTCAAATTATATAGTTACGATCTGTGCAAAGTTTCAAAGTGGTCATTTTAGTGGTTTTCGAGATATTATTAAAAATGTGAAGACGATTAAACATTATTTTACTCGCGTACCCGAACCGTGCCTGTATTAACAATTGCTTGTTGACACGGGCATTTGTTGTAGTTGAACAAGTGTTTTAAAGTGCTTATATATAGTGTCTGTGACTTACGTGTCATCGTTATTTTATATTTAATACTCATTCGCCAGTTGGTTTTCTCTTAGCGATCGCTCATTCTGAATATCGGTTTGCAAGATGTCTCTCCGTCAATTTAAAGACCGTTGTTGTAATACTTTTTTTATTTGAGCCGGTTATTTTGAAAGTGGTTCAAGTCCATTTGTTCTTGAACTGAGATATTTAAGGGTTTGCGTTTGCATTGTTTCAAAAATATTGTTAACAGGTATCAAGTTGTTTTCATGGCTTTGCGGCCGTACGCATGTTAGAATATATAATGTAATAAGTTTTATAAACTTTACTAGAAAAGTAAGATGTATTTCAGAACCTCGATGAAGAAATGCATACACAGAGAGTGCGGACGTGTTTTTGCTTTGCTCCGGTTGCGTAGCTAAATTTGCTGTTTTTATTTAAGTACAAATAATTTAATTTGCAATAAGTGTTGTAAATACTATTTTCAATATTAACCGGCATAAAATTTGCATAATCACCTCATCTTATTAAGCAGTGATCAAATAATCAACCAAGCAAAAATTAACAGATAAAAGAAGTAAGAAGTCTGCAAACCTGTTTTCGTGAAGTTTAGTTGTCGCATTTGTTTATACTTTTCGCGTTATGTCACTTCCCCCTGCATCCCTCAAACGTCGAGCGAGCAAACATTCCCCGCAAGCAAAGGCAGCTAAACTTGATGAGAGGGCAATCACCTCTTCTGTTTTGACTGCATTACGGGAAATAGAAGAAAAATTAACAACGCAATCCGATAGGCTTGACTCGCGATTTGAGAGTCTCTCAAATAAAATCACGGAGCTTGAGAAATCAATTACGAAGAGAGTCGACGAGGAGATTGCTTCACTCAGCGCTAAGACGAACGAATTCGCATCACGTATTGCCGCCCTTGAAGAGAATGCACTAAAATTCCAGCAAACAATTGAAGAACTGCAACAACAAACAGCTAATGGGCAGCTAAGCAAAGGTGTTTATGACTTCGCTACTGATGCTGTTGTGTTTGGTATACCATATACAAAGGGAGAAAATCTTAAGAGTTTGTTTAATGGTATTTGCATGTCCATCGATTTTTTGGCGCCACAAGTAAGAGACATTTTTCGCTCTACTAAATCGAAGGCAGCCAATGATGATAACAATTCGAGTGATAAGAGTGCAATAATAGTTAAATTTCACTGTCCTCTTGATCGCAACCGCACTTTAAGAGCTATCCGTGAGCATCGGAAAAAAACCAAAACTGCGTTATCTTTGGATGTTGTTGGCCTGGAGGGTCATTTTACTATTTTTGAGAGCATTTCTCCCGACAATAGAAAAATTCTGCAGCAGGCTATCAAATTAAGACGTGCTGGGAAATTTACAGCTGTATTCACGCTGAGAGGAGCAGTTTTTGTGCGAACTACAAAAGACTCTGAGGCTGTCAAAATCACTGATTTGAGTGAATTACAGGGATCGGAGAAATGCAATAATTAATTAATTATTTTTTATCTATTTTCTTTATTTCCATTATTTATTTTTAATTTTTTATCGAATTTTGTAAAGGTGGCCTGCTTATTTCCTTTTCTCTCTCAGCGTATCGCAAAAACAAACTTGTGCAACCTATAGTTGTTCTTGCCTTGTATAATATAAAACAATAGTTAAAATATAAGCCAAAAATGGCTCTAAATAATAATAGTTGTGGTATTCGGGAAAATAGCTTAGCCATGATAAATATTCTCTGCAAACGTCATAAGGGCTTTAATATTGTTCATTTCAATGCTAGGAGTCTGAACTCGGAAAAAATGGATACTGTCAGGTATGCTTTTGAGTGTTCGATGGTTGATGTAATTTGTGTTACAGAAACTTGGTTTTCCGACTGCATTAGTGATCTTCACTGCGCAATGAATAACTTCACAATGGCCCGCCACGACAGGTGCTCTAGAAAAGGTGGGGGTATAGCTATTTACTGTAGGAACAATATAAATATGAAAGTAATCTTTAAGTCCGAAAATTGCGCCGTTGAATATTTATTTGTTGAGTTGTCCGATAACATAAAAAAAGCCTTCCTGTCTTGTGTTTATAACCCAAGTAGGGACATAAGCCTTGACCCACTTTTCTCCTCTCTGTCCCAGTTTAATGTGGACTATGAAAATATTATAGTCTGTGGTGATTTTAACATTAATCTACTTCTGCGCGACACGAATACCTCTAACCTTTTGAGCAATCTATCAGCTATTGGTCTAAATGTAGTTAACACCTCTACTCCTACAAGATATTCCAACAGTTGCACGCCCAGCCTACTGGACTATTTTATAGTATCTGACCTTCCATCTGTTATTGCTTTTGAACAGTTATCGTTTATATCTGATCACGATTTAATATTCTGTTCACTTGACATTAATCTTAGACAATGTGAGTCTGAAAGGAAGTTCTCGTTTAGAGACTTCCGTAACGTTGATGTAAGCGCATTGGCTGATGATGTTAGTTCAGTGAACTGGTGTGATTGTTGGTGTCTTGCGAGTGTTGATGATAAGCTTGAGTTTCTGAATCACAACCTGCTAAATCTCTTTAATAGGCATGTTCCGATACGGCATAGTAAGATTAAGTCCTCGGTTTCCCCCTGGTTCACGGCTAGGGTATTAAGAGCCATTAAAGTACGTAACAGAGCCCTGTCTAAATGGAAAAAGGTCCCTAATCAGAACACCTGGACGTCGTTCAAAATTGCCAGAAACAATGCAAACTTCCACCATTAGAAGCGAAAAACGCAAGTATTATGTAGCCAAACTCGACGTCACCCTGCCTTCAAATATCTTATGGCGTAACCTTAAACGCTTGCGTGTATGTGGTAGTGAGAATGACAAAGTTTGTCCTTTGGACCCTGACCTGCTTAATCAAGCGTTTACTATGTGCCCTTCATATGGTGCAACTCGCCGTGCTTTTGTGCCTCGTGATGACATCTGTTATTCTGGTGATGCATTTGAGTTTGAAACGGTATCCGAGTTGAACGTCATTAAAAGTATAGCTAATATAAAATCCAATGCTGTTGGAGATGATGGGATTCCTATTAAATTTGTAAAGATGGTTCTACCGTATATTATTGGGACGGTAACTCATATTATGAATCATTGTATCACGACGTCATGTTTTCCTAATCAATGGAAAGTTGCATCGGTTCAGCCAATTGCAAAGAAGAGGGCAGCTAATACTCCTTCGGATTTCCGTCCTATAAGCATACTGCCTGCTATGTCCAAAGCCCTTGAAGCCTTGATCTCTGAACAAATCACGTACCACGTTCAGAGTAAACAGTTGCTTTCACCTTTACAGTCTGGATTTAGGGCTAAGCATGGCTGCACAACAGCTATGCTTAAGATTCTTGACGACATCCGGACTCCATTTGACGATAATTTTTTAACGCTGCTTTGTCTCCTTGACTTTTCCAAGGCATTCGATTCAGTTGACCATCAGCTACTCTCCTCTAAGCTTAAGCATTATTTTGGGTTTAGTGATAATTCATTGGCCCTAATTAATAGCTATTTGAGTAACCGGTTCCAGCGAGTAATAATAGGGTCACAAATATCGCGCCGCAATAAACTGGTGTCTGGTGTGCCACAGGGGTCAATCCTAGGTCCATTATTATTCAGCCTGTTTTTAAATGATATTTTCACAGCTAGCAAGTTTGTCAATATGCATGCTTATGCGGATGACGTCCAGCTTTACCTGTCAAGCAGTATTGGTGATATTAATGAGCTGTGTTGTAAAATTAATACTGACATTTCATCCATTGCGCTCTGGGCTACTAATAATGGGCTTAGCCTTAATCCAAAAAAAACCTACGTCTTGCCTATCTCGAAGAAAAACCTAGTCAGATGTAGAATTCCACCTATCTACATAGGTACTGAGCAAATTACTTTTGTTGATAAAATTACAAACCTTGGTTTCGTAATCAACTCCAGTCTGACATGTAACGACCACGTTTCCTTCTCCTTAGGCAAGGTGTATGGCGCACTGCGTAATTTAAGCCTATCGGCGATGTTTACCCCACTTCATATACGCCGTAAACTGGCTATTCAATTAATTTTACCATACCTAACATACTTCGAGCTAATTTACAATAAACTGGACTCGCAATCTGCTCATAAAATTGATGTGGCATTTAACTATATCACACGCTATGTATATGGACTTAAGAAGTTCGACCATATATCGCGTTGGAGATCTAGCCTTCTGGGATGTCAAATATCAGACTACTTCAAGGCCAGGAGCTGTATTTTCCTCTTTCGGCTAATGCTCACGAAAACGCCGCAATATCTTCACAATAAGCTCAAATTTACAAGATCTAATCGTTCAAACGACCTAATTTTGCCTACTTTTAAATCTGTCTCTTCGACTAGGCTATTTTTTGTGAACACAATACGTACCTGGAACTCTATTCCTAATGCCATACGCAATACTTTAAATAAGAAGAACTATAGACGCGTAATTTACAAATACTTTGCAGATAATAATAATATGTATATAGGCTGGCCATCTCTTTAAACTTATGTATGAATAGGATTAATTGTTTACTTATTTTGTAATCGGTATTTTGTTTTGTTATGTAATATATCTCCTACAATGTCTAGTTATGTAATTTTTTTCCCACATTGTTGTACTATAAAAGATGAAAAATCTTATTGTGCTAATACTATGTTCAATAAATACTCAAATACTCAAATGGACTTAAACCACTTTCAAAATTAATAAAATCACTTTTTTGTTTATCAAAAGGAATATAAGTGTACTTCGTGTTCTTTACTCAAATGATTGTAAGTCAATTATTTTACTTAAAATTACTCCACTACCTTTATATGAGTAAAATAAAATTATTATATGGGTTTGACAAGCAAACAACATACTTTCACAATAACATTAGTCAAATGACCCAAGGGAATTGTATATCAAATCGGTTTTGATACTACTTTGATGAAATTAAATAATAGAAATTGTAAATACCTTATTTTTAATGCAGATGAATGTAATACTTAAACGCCATTAACCGTCTGAACGTCAACAAAGCTGTTGAGTTTCATTGGGGACTTTTTATGTTGCGGATCCCATACCCAGCTAACAATTTGAAGTAGGAATTAGCAAAAGAAATATGCCCGTCGGACAGCGCCAGCAGGTTGAATCGTGGATTTTAGGCGCATTTTACGACAGCCATACCAACCGCGGGTATATTGTAACCCCCTAACCCGATTGGTATGAATGTAACAGTTTGAAAATAAATACGGAAGCTTTAAATTTAGATACAGATTTTTATTTATGTAATGTATTTATTTATGTAATTTTTCCCGTTATAAATTTTACTTCTTTGTAGTGAATTTTATTGCTGTACTGTGCAATGATGCATTTGTGGGGAATTTTGTACCATAAGACATTCCATATGCATGTTTTGTTTTTCAGTGGATTTAAACCACTTTCAAAATACATTTTTTATTCGTTTCGGTAACTAGCCAATTTTCAAGTGCCCCAAATCATAGCGATTTTAATAATATTAGACTTAAATTGTTTATAAAAGAAAAGATTGTGTATGGCTGTGACTATTGTTATCATTAATTCAATTTTTTTTCAAAATAACCGGCTCATTTATAAAAGTAAAAAAGATTACGAACAAATGGCTACATTTTTGGAAGATCGATTTCAACGATTTCTGGTACACAAAAGTTTCACTACGTTGCGCCAGAACAAAATTGTGAACTGAGAGTGAAAACCTTCTCTTTATGCACACAATCCACTGTCGTAAGCTTTAAAAAAAAGAACGCAAACGCTTCAATAAAAATAAAAATACCAACAATGTATCTCTCTAAATTACTGTAACTCGTATTCTTATAATTTATTCCTGTAACTTAAAAAGTTTGTTTTTAACTAACGTTGTTGTAAAGAATAAAAAGAGTATACTATTTGAAGAAATATGTGCTGTGAAAACTGAATTAAAGTTTGCGCTCTCGGTGCATAAGCCGTAGCACCAAGCATGGGGCATACTCGTCTTCACATTTTTAATAATATCTCGAAAACCACTAAAATGACCACTTTGAAACTTTGCACAGATCGTAACTATATAATTTGAAATAATTGTATGATGAAAAATTTTTTTTTCGTTGGGTCCATTTTGTCGAATTCCCATTTGTTTAAAACAATTACATTAATAATTAATAAAAGTAACAAAAAAAATGTCAACCATTCATAGGTTAAAAGACAAAAGAATACCGAAATCAGTCAAAAAGAATCGCTTCTTCACGTCTCGTCTTCTTCAAACTGTGAATTTTTGAAAAAAAAAAAATGGATTTTCTTGATTTTTTACACAAAAACCTTGTAACTCGAAAACAAAACATGCCATGACAAAACAAAAAAATACGTGTCGTTTTATTTTTAGTTTTAAACATAAAAAGCTTTATTTCAGGCGATTTAAATTTTTAGTGGCAAATTTTTCATGGAATGGGCCATTTGTACATATGTGGGTATCAGCATATCTATACTATAAGAAATCTCTAGAAAAGTCGTGTCTGTACATTAACATTTTTTTGAAAAATGACTGGGTATGACTTGGGGAATGTTATTTTTAAAATTATTGGCTGTCTGTTTGAACTTAAGGATCTCGGAAAGTAAGAAATGGATTTTGATGAGAGTTTCACTAATGTACTGTATGAAGCTTAGGAAGTGACATGCACTTTCTTTTATAAAAATCGGACCACAAACAAAGATATACTAATTTTTAGGGAGGAACCTATGGAATTTTGTTTCTTAAATAAATTTATATGAAGACAAATTCACTTAGTTTGTCAAAAAAAAAACCAAGCGTGCCTTTCTAAAATTTTTTGCGTTCAAACCCCCCCCGAAATTTCCGAAAATTACAAAATATACGTCTGTACTAGAATAATTACTATATTCACCTTTAAACCCCTGTTAAGAAACTAGAAATAATGAAAATACGGAAGAATAAAATTAAATAATATTTCACACTGAGATAAGTTATTGGTAGTCGCTAATCAATTATCAGAGCAAGTCTGACAGGTCACAACTAAATTCTGGCTACGGTTCACTCATTTGGCCCTATAAGAAATTCGGGCAAAACTATCAGACTTGCTCTGCATATGATCAACTTAGCATCTCAACCAAAGATGACTTGATACGAAACTCTCTCCCGCTCATCTGACATTAGATACATAAACAATGAGGAGCCAGAAAGCAAAAAACGCACCAAAGCAATTTGGGAAAATCATTGAATCATAAGTGAACATTTCGAAGATGATATTTTTTTTACTCGTTTGAGTGGTTTACAGAGATTAAAAAACGCTTACAAGATACAAACAAACCGCCTTTAATTTATAACTATTTTTATTTGAAATCATATTATTTCAATTTCCATGTTTTATTTCATTACGAAATGCACATCATTAAGGATTTTACCTTATTTTAAGATAGCTTGGAAATTTTAATTTAATATTATGAATTATTTATTATTTCATATCAAGAAAAATTCAAAAATTAATTCGGTAGCACCTTTTTGCATACCTCTTGGTATGTGGAAATTGCAAAATTCCTAAAAATCTACTCGAAATGCCCATATTTTGTTTTCACCTTGCTGGCATCATTGGAAAATGTTATAAAAAATTACTACTTTTTGAGCGCTCTCAGAGAGCGCGAAGTTTCGTATCTAGTCATCTTTGATCTCAACTACATAGCATGTTAACAGCAAGCGTGATTCGAACACAAGTCTGTTGAAATTCAAATGAACTGCTTTTCGAGTTATTAATACAGCTATCAAAAATCGTAAAAATGAGTGTCTCTCGTTATTGTAGTCACGGTTGCCATGAGCTAAACCAAAAAAATTACCAAAAATTACCAAGCAGTACACAACGCAGTCGTATTGAATTATCAGAGAAAGTAACAATTATATTGTACTTATTCTCGTCATGTGATAGTAAAAAGTGACGCTAATTTGGCAAAAAAGGATTGAAAAAGTTTAAAAGTAAAAGCTCGGTATGCTGTTGAAAAGAAAATGCTCAAGAAATATTTTCAATTATTTCTTGACCATGAAATTGTCAATAATAGCGAAGAAATTTTGACGTTCCGTTTTGCATGTTGAATAATTGCAACTTGCCGCTTAATAGGAATTTCAAGGTTATTTTATTACATTTTTATACCTAGTAGTGCTTCGCACACAAGGTATATTAACTTCATTCGCCTAACGGTAGTATGTAACGGCATAAACGAATCGAGATAGATATTGACTTATATATATCAAAATGCTCAGGAGGAAAAGAGAAATTGATTGAGCCATGTCCGTCCGTCCGTCCGTCTGTCCGTCCGTCCGTCTGTGAACACGATAACTTGAGTAAATCTTGAGATATCTCAATGAAATTTGGTATGCAGGTTCCTTTTCACTTATCTCGGAGCGCTATTGAAAATAGCAAAAGAGTGAAAATACAAAAAGAGTGATTATTCAGTGAATAAAACACCAATAAGGATAAAATTCGAGGTGTACGTTGGCGTTAAGGCAAAAAGTAAATTTTTGAAGAAATTTTTAAAAATGGGAGTGGCACCGCCCACTTTTGATTAAGTCAATTTTGGAAATATAATTTATCATAAATCAAAAACCGCCCAAGATAGCAAAACTAAATTGAGCACACATATTTATATTAATAGAGGCAATATTTCGAAAAAAAAATTATCGAAATCGGGTTAGGTCCACGCCCAATTTTATACGAAAGATTTTGAAAAGGATCATAGATATATTGAATATGCTATAACTTTGCTTAAACTAGCTGTATATCATTTCTATTTCACCTCTAAGGTGTTCGTGGGCAAAGAAAGTCGAATGCACAAAATTTTTGGAAAATGGGCGTGGCCCCGCCCATAAAACTTTCCATGCCATAACTCCGGTAAAAATTGATTTATTGAAACGATATTGGAAGAAAGTGTTCAACATATAAAGCTAAGTCTTTGCTGTAAAAATAAACAGAATTGGTTAACGGACACGCCCACTTTTTAAACACAGTTCTGAAAAATTTCTTTGTAAAATTAAAATCGCGATATTTTCCTAATTGTATAAATTATATAAATAATATTTTACCCACATAATAGGCTTTTAAGCAAACCAAACTGTAAAATATTTTGTGGATTTTGTTGAAGTAGGCGTGGCGCCGCCCACTTTTCAGCAAAAAAGGTCTGTTATTTTCAAAAGCGATTGCTTGAAATTTCAAGAAGGTATTTTGATGAAAGTTAGTAAGATGCTTCCCAATAGTATGTGGTATACTCCTGCCAAAAATTATGCAAATCGAATAACAAACAAGCAAGATTTACGGGAAAGTAGTTAACATCCTACTGCCTTTTTATACCTAGTAGTGCATCGCACACAAGGTATATTAACTTCATTCGCCTAACGGTAGTATGTAACGGCATAAACGAATCGAGATAGATATTGACTTATGTATATCAAAATGTTCAGGAGGAAAAGAGAAATTGGTTGAGCCATGTCCTTCCGTCCGTCCGTCCGTCCGTCTGTCCGTCCGTCCGTCTGTGAACACGATAACTTGAGTAAATCTTGAGATATCTCAATGAAATTTGGTATGCAGGTTCCTTTTCACTTATCTCGGAGCGCTTTTGAAAATAGGCAAAATCGGTTAGAAGCCACGCCCACTTTCTATATATAAAACATTTTAGAAAATACAAAAATAGTGATTATTCAGTACATAATACACCTATAAGGATTATATTTGGTGTGCGCTTTAGCGTTAAGGCAGGAAACACATTTTTTAAGAAATTTTTAAAATGGGGCGTGGTACCGCCCACTTTTGATTAAGTCAAATTTGGAAATATTATTAATCATAAATCAAAAACCGCTCAAGATAGCAAAGTAAAATTCAGCACACATATTTATATTAATACAGGCAATATTTTGAAAAAAAATTATCGAAATCGGGTTAGGTCCACGCCCAATTTTATACGAAAGATTTTGAAAAGGATCATAGATATATTGAATATGCTATAACTTTGCTTAAACTAGCTGTATATCATTTCTATTTCACCTCTAAAGTGTTCGTGGGCAAAGAAAGTCGAATGCACAAAATTTTTGGAAAATGGGCGTGGCCCCGCCCCTTTATGGGGGATTATTCCATAAAACTTTCCATGCCATAACTCCGGTAAAAATTGACTTATTGAAACGATATTTACAGAAAGTGTTCAACATATAAAGCTAACTCTTTGCTGTAAAAATAAACAAAATCGGTGAACGGACACGCCCACTTTTTGAACACAGTTCTAAAAAATTTCTTCGTAAAATTAAAATCGCGATATTTCCATAACTGTATAAGTTATATATATAAGATTTTACACACTTAATAAGCTTTTTAAGAAAAACTAAATTTTGTTGATTTTGTTGAAGTAGGCGTGGCGCCGCCCACTTTTCAGCAAAAAAGGTCTGTTATTTTCAAAAGCGATTGCTTGAAATTTCAAGAAGGTATTTCAATGAAAGTTAGTGAGATGCTTCCTAATAGTATGTAGTATACCCCTGCCAAAAATTATGCAAATCGAATAACAAACAAGCAAGATTTACGGGAAAGTAGTTAACATCCTACTGCCTTTTTATACCTAGTAGTGCATCGCACACAAGGTATATTAACTTCATTCGCCTAACGGTAGTATGTAACGGCATAAACGAATCGAGATAGATATTGACTTATATATATCAAAATGTTCAGGAGAAAAAGAGAAATTGATTGAGCCATGTCCGTCCGTCCGTCCGTCCGTCCGTCCGTCTTTCCGTCCGTCCGTAGGTGAACACGATAATTTGAGTAAATCTTGAGATATCTCAATGAAATTTGGTATGCAGGTTCCTTTTCACTTATCTCGGAGCGCTATTGAAAATAGGCAAAATCGGTTAAAAGCCACGCCCACTTTCTATATATATAATATTTTCGAAAATATAAAAAGAGTGATTATTCAGTGAATAATACACCAATAAGGATAAAATTCGAGGTGTACATTGGCGTTAAGGCAAAAAGTAAATTTTTGAAGAAATTTTTAAAAATGGGAGTGGCACCGCCCACTTTTGATTAAGTCAATTTTGGAAATATAATTAATCATAAATCAAAAACCGCTCAAATTGAGCACACATATTTATATTAATAGAGGCAATATTTTGAAAAAAAAATTGGCGAAATCGGGTTAGGTCCACGCCCAATTTTATACGAAAGATTTTGAAAAGGATCATAGATATATTGAATATGCTATAATTTTGCTTAAACTACCTGTATATCATTTCTATTTCACCTCCAAAGTGTTCGTGGGCAAAGAAAGTCGAATGCACAAACCTTTTGGAAAATGGGTGTGGCCCCGCCCCTTTATGGTGGATTATTCCACAAAACTTTCCATGCCATAACTCCGGTAAAAATTGATTTATTGAAACGATATTGGAAGAAAGTGTTCAACATATAAAGCTAAGTCTTTGCTGTAAAAATAAACAGAATTGGTTAACGGACACGCCCACTTTTTAAACACAGTTCTTAAAAATTTCTTTGTAAAATTAAAATCGCGATATTTTCCTAATTGTATAAGTTATATAAATAATATTTTACCCACATAATAGGCTTTTTAAGCAAACCAAACTGTAAACAAATTTTGTGGATTTTGTTGAAGTAAGCAAAAAAGGTCTGTTATTTTCAAAAGCGATTGCTTGAAATTTCAAGAAGGTATTTTGATGAAAGTTAGTAAGATGCTTCCCAATAGTATGTAGTATACTGCTGCCAAAAATTATGCAAATCGAATAACAAACAAGCAAGATTTACGGGAAAGTAGTTAACATCCTACTGCAATTTTTTTATTTTCATACCTTTCATAAGCCAAATGCAAAACTATTTATATTTTGCTATTTAGTGATAATTTAATTTACCACTTACAACAGAAGTGTTTTTAATCGAAAACAATCAGTTCTTTTATAACACCTTTTCAGGTATTAAAATAGACCTAAGTAAATTAGGATACCAAAAAAGATCACTACTAGGTATTTAATGTTCGGTTACACCCGAACTTAGACTTCCTTACTAGTTTGTTTTTATTTTTCCGAAACTTCAGTTTTTCTTCAAGATATAAAGCGACAACTATTTGTTTTTTGCCAAAGCCAGAGTTGCGCAGGTCGCTGTTTTGTAACCACTTTCCAGAAATTAGCAGTAGAAAAGGAAAAGTGGAAGAGATTCTGACACAACAAATTTTTCTTGAGCGTTTCATAAGTGTCATTTTATATAGAGTTTTTGGATTTCTCTTGAACAGCGTAAAGCCCTAAAAAAGAAAAATATTTACCAATCCCAAAGGAGGAGCTACCAAGCCTGTTAATTGATGCATTAAATAATTGTTCCGTGTGTTTTTTCCCTATGGTACATCGACATATAGATTTTGCTGCAACGCTTCCAGTTCCCGTTGCTCCTAGCGAACGGTCTTTCTCTTCCCTTCGAAGGTTAAAAACCTCCCCAGTAGATGCTGGCTCAACTCAAGAAATCCTAAACAAAATTTCAAAACAAACAAGAAAAATAAATATTGTTTTGTACACGGCTAAAAGTTTAAGCCTAGATTTAAAACTTTTTGGGCTACGTATACACCTAGACCAGTATGTCTTCGTTCAAAGTGTTGTTTGGAATTTCCAGTAAGATTAACTTCCTTTGAGTTTTCTTGAATTTTCATGAATTTTCCACAAAGTTCTTAACTTTGAGTTGCAGTATTTTTATTGTGTACTAGCAGACCCGGCAGACGTTGTTCTGCCTGACCAGTGACTTCCCTAGAAATACATTTTCAAATATTTTTCTTTAACTTTTAACATTCCATTTATTGCAGTGCTTTAGGATATACCATGTTTCTGGCTTTAAAGTCTTTGGTATAAACAAATAAGTTTTTTGGATGTCCAATTCAAAAAACGGATCTTTTGAACTCAATGGGTATGACAAAAACCATTATGCGCTGCTAAGCAGATGTATAGTTAGTACTTATTTAATTATATCCTATATCTACCTATAATACTCTGGATATGAATGAACGGCAATAACAAACAAAAAAAATTAAGTGCTTTGATTAAGATTTAAGAACGTTAAAATGTCACTAAAGCAAATACATTCAGGGGTATAACGAATTGAAATATTACTTAGCTTGTGGTCCTGGAACTGCCCACTTTTCCAAAGAATTTACAAATGTAGCCTATGTATGTCGTACCCAACGAAGATTTTCACGTATTGGAAAAGTTTAAAACAGATCAACCATAAACTTTGGACATTATTGAAGTACAAACAAAACACAAAAAATGTGGGCGTGGCACCGCCCACTTTTCCAAAATTACATAAATCGTGACTAAAGGACACACATATCCAGAAATCATTAATTTAGACCAAATATGTTCAGAGCTATGAAGAATTTAATTTTTATATAGCCTGGGGGCGTGGCACCGCCTACTTTTCCAAAAATTGATATAGCCTAAATCGTACACAACAATCTTCTGAACCAATCTTGAAAGTTTAAAAGAGATCGACCATAAGCTTTGGACATTATTGAAGTACAAACAAAACACAAAAAATGTGGGCGTGGCACCGCCCACTTTTCCAAAATTACATAAATCTTGACCTAAGGACACACATATCCAAAAATCATTAATTTAGACCAAATATGTTCAGAATTATGAAGAATTGTAGTTTTATATAGGCTGGGGGCGTGGCACCGCCCACTTTTCCAAAAATTAATATAGCCTATGCTTTAACCCATGATCCCAAGAATATACTGTGAAAATTTCATAAAAATCGGTTGAGTACTTTGGACGCCCATAAAGGACACACAGACACACATTCATTTTTATTTATAAGATTTACACATACTTTTATCAAAAATAATGAAATTAGTCTAAAGAAGTTAATTTTACTGGAAATTCCAAAAACATCCTTTGAAGTAGTCTAGGTGTATGACCAAACCAAATTTGGTTTAGAATTAAATTTACACCGTTTGTCATAGAAATACGCGTGATAAAAATTATTTAAATTTTAAACCGAAAGTGTTAACAATTTTTTATTTTTTAAAAAAATGTTAGGACTCGAACCGACGTGCCCCAAATCAGTGCGCAATGCTGGACCTACTGAGTTACGGCGCACTCATGAATTTTATCAGGAAAATACACATATTCGCTGTGTATACGACTTTTGTTGTATTTTTGTTTATCCTAGTAAAGTTTTAGTCTAAGCCGCAAAAAATTTAGAATTTTTGTAGGTAATTGAAAGGTTTGGAATTCATTAGCAAAAAGTTTTAAAAATTGTGTAAACGGATGAATGCTCAAATTTTTAGCCGCGTAGAAAGAGAAAAATTTCAAGTAAATAAAAGTATACCCTACAAACCACTGCTAACCACATTTTCCAAAAATACCAACACATACGTATTTTTAGATTCCCATATTTCCAACATATGGAATGATTTTGTTAACCTTAGGTGAGCAAAAAAAAAATTGTTTTAAGTTTTATCAAAAAATGTGCCCATAAGTACCAAACATATATGATAGGGTTAATGTGCACAAGAATTGTGAAAAAGAGAATACCTTGCTGATTTTGTAACATTCATTATGTTATGAGTGCGAATGAAACAGCAAGTGCTTTTCAAAAGTATACCACAATCAAAATTTCAGCGCCATTTGTCAAAAAAATTTTCAATAATTTCATTTTACAATTCAAAAAAAAAAGTTCAAAAATCGCGATTTAACTGTTCTCTTGGCATTTATTCAATTCGTTCAATTGATTTCGACGGCATTCTGCTATTAATATTGTTTTAAGACGTGCATTGTCGGCCAATTGTTATTTGTGTTAATTGTTGATTGTGCCCACGTCTATCAAAATGAGGATGAAGTCGGAGAAGGTATTGAAGCTAAAGTAAAAGAAGGAGTTATCAACCGGTAATTGGTTCTTTGTTTGAAACCAAACGCAATTTAAGAAATTCATCACGCTCCTAATTTTCAGTGAAGAATTGTTTGTAACCAGTAAATTGTGGAATACCTTTCACAGCCCCGCATTGGTACGTGGTGCACTTGAAACTGCTTTGAAGAACTTGCGCTTAGATAACCTCGACTTGTACCTCATCCATTGGCCCATGGGTTACCAAGAAGGTGGTCCATTATTTCCAAATGACGACCTTGGTAACGTGCTGTACTCCGATCTTGATTACGTTGATACATGGAAGGAAATGGAAAAGCTTGTAGAGGCTGGCCTTGTGAAATCCATTGTCATATCTAATTTCAACAAACGTTAGATCGAGCGCACACTGGAGGTGGCTACTATCCCCTAAGTGACAAATCAAATTGAATGTTATCCATATCTGACACAAAAAAAACTTATTGAGTTCTATAAATGGAAGAATATTGCCATCACTGCCTACAGTCCCCTGGGTTCGCCTAACCGACCATGGGCAAAATCTGGAGATCCGGTTTTAATGGATGATCCTAAAATTGTTGCTATTATGCTAAAATATAGCAAGACCCAGCTCAAATTCTTATGCATTATCAATTGCAAATTGGCATCATCGTGATTCCAAAATCGGTGAATAAAGGACGTATTGCATCGAACTTCGACGTGTTCAGTTTCGATTTGTGTCCAGATGACATCACCGAAAGATCCTTGAAACCTGTAGCTCGATTCTCTAACATTGAACCACTCGCCAAGCGTTAAGCTTATCGCCGAATTTTGGCGTTTGCTCTTAACGATTAAGTGCGATTCGGTTTCCGGTTTTCGGAGAACTTATTTCCTATAACTTTAAACACCACGAAATTAAATCGCGTTGACTAACCACAGTGAAAGGGTTAGCTAACACTTTTCGTGTGGTTAAAAGTTAACGAATAGGGAACGCGTAAAAAAAGGTGTTAGGAGAAGTTAACGCTAACGGTAATCGTTTACGTGGGGTACCGAGCGCTAATACGCGTTTCCGTCCCAGGAGCATGAATATAACTCCGCTCAACCAATATTTCCATTATTTTGAAAAATATTTGCGAAAAACCGAAAAATGACCCGGGCTTAGGGGCCCGATCCATGTTTTTTATGTGCAGAAAACCTTACCGCGTAGGCGGCCTTCGGCCGCGCTTCAAAAAATAAAACTGGGCTACGCCATTCCAACTCCGGGTGGCTGCCATAGCCGTGGCTACCGCCACGGTGATGTCCGCGTGCCACTCTTTTCTCACAGGGTAATGTGACATGAAAATGACAGAAAATTCTGAACTTTAACTGCAAATGTCTCGCAAACTACTAAAAATATTGGTTCAGCGAAGTTATATTCATGCTCCTGGGACCAAAGCGCGTCTTCTGATACATATCTCAACATTTTTGGTTGTGTATTAGCTAACACCTGGCCTTAACAAAGTTACAGAATCGACCTACTGAAGACATATCGCTTCTTTATTATATGTGATAACCTTGTAATTACGGTTAATAAACGGTATTTCTTTTAGTTGATAATATTTTTAATATAGTACAAACTACTTTATTAAGCTCTAACACAAGTTTCAATAACTTTAACAATGTAAACAAATCCTAGTCTTATTATTAATCGAATCATACTGTTTAAATATGAAAAATTACAAAATGTTTTTATATTAATGGAGGTAGCTAAACCAAAAGAATATTTATAGTTTATTACGTTAATAATAATTTATTTAGTACATTTGAAATGTAAATATTTGTTTTTACCTCCGTTTTTCCAAAAAACTAATAAAATTTGTAAAGTATTGGAAAATTTAGATGTAATATGATTTATTACCATAAAAAAATAATTTAATAAAATATACCAATCTCTTACATATATGTATAATAAAATTGTAACAGGTCGATGTCTGTACATGGCAGATATCATAATAAATTTTTGTGTGTCTGTCTGTCTGTCTGTCTGTCCGTATGTTTGTGGCCGTATCACTCTGAAAGTACTGAATGGAAATTAATAAAACTTTTTTCGTTGGATTGCTAGATACTCAACTTAAAATTTAGGATATTACTTTTTTCGATATCTCAACCGGTTTTGGAGTTATCGCCCAATATGTGGCCCATGTCTGTCTGTATGTTTGTGGTCGTATCAATAAAAGTACTGAATGGAATTGAATGAAACTTCTCCGTTGGATTGTCAGACGCTCAAAAAAAGGTTTAAGATATTAGTTTTTGCGATATCTCAACCGGTTTTGGAGTTATCGCCCAATATGTGGACCAGGGGTGACCAAAAATGTCTTAGTACAATATGGATGTCAAACGAAAGGTGCCAATGGGTACTGTTATATGCGATGCGCTTAATTTAAATATCTCAAATCGATTCAATTATATATCTTCAAAAATTTCGGACGGAAAAAGAGAAGGGTGGGTAGATGCCATGTACAGACATCGACCTGTTCAAATTTCGAAAACTGGCCCAAATGTATCTTTTAATTGTTGTTATGAACTATACAAACAAGTGCGTATAGGCTATAATGATTAAAATCGGACTCAGTCTGTTATAAGTTCTAATACGCAGCGAAGCAAGTGGGCCTTACTAGTATATAATAAAAATAATGCATTTTTGTGCAATTTATTTGGAAAAATGTGTAGGTGTCTCCATTTGAAAATAACCACTATATCTGGTATTTCATTAACCAATTCAGCTAATAAAATTAATCATATATTAGCCACTTTGATCACCAATTCAACAGATAATATTCACCATATGTTAGCCAAAATAAAAACCAACTGAACGAATATTTCGGCCCACTATTTAGCCAAAACGAAAACCATTTGAACAACTATTTTCAACTAGGTGTTAACCAAAACATTAACTGGTTTTCGAAAGGGAAATTTTTTAACACTGGAAGTATTGAAAAGTACAGCTATAGTTTTTGTTAATACGAGAATTCGACAAGTGCAAGGGAGATGCGAAGTCACACATACATATGGTTAAAATCTTCACGCCGCCTGAACAAAAATAGCCACTTTATATACCATATGAGAAATTAATGAAATCTACTATTAAGCTACATACATTGGTAACCGGTATGTGGTTTGTAGGGTAAATATGTAATATGTAAAAATATAAATGTGTGTGTATTTACAGGTAATTCTTATTTACTGACACTTTGGCCAAAACCGTCCCCCGAAATTTTTTTCTGGCTACGCGCCTGTTCACAGAGATCATATTTTTTTATAAATTAATCGATAACAGAGTTATCGGCGAAACTAAGGTTGCCCTAAAACCTCAAAATTTCCCTACAATATGAGTACCAACATTGAACTTTGTGTCTGTACATTGAATATTTCTTTGGAAAATGACTGGGGATGACTTTTGAAATGTTTAGGCACAGCTAAAGATTCAAATGGAAGAGATATGACAAAATATCGAAGCTAGACTTTTTAAAAATGCCTTTACTTTAGTTGGTTACCGTAGACATAAACGTGATATAAATTGGGAAAATAACTATTGTTATAAACCTTCTCAGCCGATAGATTGTCTTCGCAATTGAGGTTAGTACACAATAAAAATGTTTAGCTGTAGTAAATAAAACCAAACGTAAAGGCAGATATTAACGTCTGCGGGTTAGGGATTTAAAAAATGCACGAGGTAAGCATACTGGGCGTAAGAGGTGACTAAAATGCACAAAGGTAAAGACGTGCAACTTGATGATTGATCTCCGGATATGATGCCTATCACGGCATCGGAAGGAGGGATGGGATGACATAGAAGGTTGCACTGGTCGTAAAAAATCGCTACCACGACAGTGGGAAGTACCGGAGCTTACCGGGTTCATATCCTGCAAGGACTCTCCATTCGACATCGCTGCCCAAAACCTTCGGAGTGTTTTTGTTGTTAAAAATACAACAACAAGAGCCTGATCGTGAATTTGTTTACTAAAACTAGTACGATTGTCGAAAATGCACTGAGAGCGAAAGAATAACTAAACTTTCAAACAAAAACGTTCAACTTCTGACTGAGAGAGAACTATATTTACTCTTTTACATACTTTTATTTTCCATAGAAAAGAATACGGTACAAAATTATAGTGGTGGCCTGTGCATGTCACTTACCATAGCTTATGAAGATTTTTATATAAAATGTATTTTTCATAATCTATGTGCTGATAATTTGTATAAGACTCACAGAAGCTTTAGTTAACAAGCCTGTATGCTATGGTCTGTTAAAAATTTAACAAACAAAAAAGATATACAGCTTTAAAAATTAAAGTGGCCTGGGTAGGCCACTTCACACAACGGAGGGTTAATAATTAAAGCGGTAGCTTTTCGAAGAAAAACAGTTGCTAATGTGTAGATTACCAATTTTTGAGTGTTTTTAATAATATTTTCTTTAAAAAAATGAGTGAGATCATAGTTCAATTGCGTTTTTTTTTTTGGAAAGAGATTAATATTAAAATCTCTTTGGACCGAACGATGTTTTCCGGGCCAGCTAGTTTATCTATGTATAATATATCAAAATAACGTAAAGTTAAAATGAAAGCTGTAGCTATGCCCCTTCGATTAAATAAATATGTACAACGATATATCGAATAGTTAAAATAAGTTGCAATTGACCGTGATCTCACTATTTTCTTTTCAATTACTTTAAAGAAAAAAATAAAATAGATTTATTCGCAAAAACTCTCTAGGCCTTTGTTCTTGCTACTTTTTCAAGAATCTCCTAGGAATATAAGCCTAAGTGTTCAGGTTCATTTTAAAAGGCAACATTTTACACTTCCCGGACATAATAATAATAATGTGGTATATTTTTTTGTTGTGATAAAATTAGTTTTTCAATAACTAAAGCTAGGTGCTAACATCGAGTTTCACGTGAAACAGATGTCAAAATCCATAAAAAATGTCTTGTCGTGAAGTAGCCGTGGATTTCGCTTGTATTTCACGGCAAAGTAGTACTCAGTTCACGGCGTGTAAATGTAGCGCAACATGACATTAGCAACATTTTTTTAAGACTTTTTAAATTGACAATGTCATTTAAAATTGTGGGAAAAGTGACATTTCTTGAAATTGACAAGACGTTTGAATTCGGAAAAAAAAACGAAAATCGCGAAAAGTAAGTTTATTTATCCCAAAAAGCAGCTATCCCTATTCCTATCTCCATACCTATACCTATACTCATTCCTATCAGAATTCCTTTTCCTATGAAGCAGCTATCCCTACTCCTATCAGTATTCCTATCGTTCCTACTCCTATCCTTATCTCTATCCCAATTCCTATCCCTATGAAGGTATCCCTACAGCTATCCCTATTCCTATCTCCATACCTAACAGAAACCCTAGCCCTACGCCTCACCCTAATCCATACCCTAATAATACCCTTAAAATAGTAATGAAATATAATCTTATAAATAAAAATGAATGTTTGTCTGTGTGTCTGTGTGTCCTTTATGGGCGTCCAAAGTACTCAACCGATTTTTATGAAATTTTCACAGTATATTCTTGGGATCATGGGTTAAAGCATAGGCTATATTAATTTTTGGAAAAGTGGGCGGTGCCACGCCCCCAGGCTATATAAAACTACAATTCTTCATAACTCTGAACATATTTGGTCTAAATTAATGATTTCTGGATATGTGTGTCCTTTATTCAAGATTTATGTAATTTTGGAAAAGTGGGCGGTGCCACGCCCACATTTTTTGTGTTTTGTTTGTACTTCAATAATGTCCAAAGTTTATGGTCCATCTCTTTTAAACTTTCAAGATTGGTTTAAAAGATTGTTGTGTACGATATAGGCTATATCAATTTTTGGAAAAGTAGGCGGTGCCACGCCCCCAGGCTATATAAAATTTAAATTCTTCATAGCTCTGAACATATTTGGTCTAAATTAATGATTTCTGGATATGTGTGTCCTTTGGTAAAGATTTATGTAATTTTGGAAAAGTGGGCGGTGACACGCCCACATTTTTTGTGTTTTGTTTGTACTTCAATAATGTCCAAAGCTTATTTTCGATCTCTTTTAAACTTTCAAGATTGGTTCAGAAGATTGTTGTGTACGATTTAGGCTATATCAATTTTTGGAAAAGTAGCCAGTGCCACGCCCCCAGGCTATATAAAATTTAAATTCTTCATAACTCTGAACATATTAGGTCTAAATTAAAGATTTTTTGATATGTGCGTCCTTTAGTCAAGATGGATATAATTTGGGAAAAGTGGGCGGTGCCACGCCCACATTTTTTGTGTTTTGTTTGTACTTCAATAAGTTCAAAGTTTATGGTCGATCTTCTGTAAATATCCAGATTGGTTCAGAAGATTGTTGTGCCACGCCTCCAGGCTATATAAAATTTAAATCATCATAACTTTGAATATTTTTGTTCTAAACTAATGATTTTTGGATATGTGTGTCCCTTGGTCAAGAATTATATTATTTGGGAAATGTGGGCGGTGACACGCCTACATTTTTTGTATTCAGTGCTTTGTTTGTACTTCAATAATGTCCAAAGTTTATGGTTGATCTGTTTTAAACTATTCCAATACGTTAAAATCTTCGTTGGGTACGACATACATAGGCTACATTTGTAAATTCTTTGGAAAAGTGGGCAGTTCCAAGACCAAAAGCTAAGTAATATTTCAATTCGTTATATCCCTGAATGTATTTGCTTTAGTGACATTTTAACGTTCTTAAATCTTAATCAAAGCACTTAATTTTTTTTGTTTGTTATTGCCGTTCATACATATCCAGAGTATTATAGGTAGATATAGGATATAATTAAATAAGTACTAACTATACATCTGCTCAACAGTGCATAATGGTTTTTGTCATACCCATTGAGTTCAAAAGATATGTACGTTTTTTGAGTTGGACATCTACACTGAAATAAAAAAGTTGAAAGTGCACATTGAAAGTAACATATCAAAACCACTTTCAAGCGATTGATGGTAATACTGTAAATATTACAGTATTTACTGTAAAATTGGCAGTAAAAACATGTGATTTTTGCATAATGATATGAGTCGACTTTAAAGTGTACAGTAAATCATGTCAATATGATAGTATATTCGAAGAATGATAGGGGCTCACTTTCAAAATTTATATTACCCACTGTTGGACGAAAAATGACAGGGCTTACTATCAATTTGACGGCCGGTTACTGTAGATTTTTTTTTTTTCAGTGTAAAAAATTTATTTGTTTATACCAAAGACTTTAAAACCGGAAACATTGTATATCCTAAAGCACTGCAGTAAATGGAATGTTAAAAGTTAATAGAAAAATATTTGAAAATGTATTCCTAGGGAACTCACTGGTCAGGCAGAACAACGTCTGCCGGGTCTGCTAGTATTTAATAATAATTAGTGTTAAGTTAATGGAAAATTAAAAAATTGGAAACATGGACTTATGTATGTACATTAGGGTTGATTTTTTTTCCGCTTTTATGCGCAAAATGTCCTTCGGATAATTCTAAACAATTTTGCTGAATAAACTATTGGTCTAAAACCGACTTTGACCCACCGGAAATTACGTTGAAGTTTCATAATCAAGTAAGGAAAAATTTTATATGAGCTGTGTGACAGTGAAAATTTACTTTTTACGGGACATACCTTAAGTTGTAGGTTTAGTCAAGCATACAAAAACCGCTTATTCAGATTTTCAAATACACCGTTAAAACCTAGAATCAGGGGGCTAAAGCCCCTTTTTTACAGGCTGAAACATAATTTCCCCTTAAACTGATTTTTTCTTATCCTATGAGCAAGATTTTAATACTATAGCAAAGATAACGTTATTCTGTGTTTAGCAGTGCAATTCTGGTAGAAAAAAGATTGACGACACCGGACTGAATACACCAACTGCTTACATCCGTTTTTCGTTCACTACAAAGCTGTAGATCATAAAGAAAAATGTTTCAGGCAGGACTTGTGGAGAATTTTATGATCTACAACTTTGTAGTGCACGAAAAATGATGTAAGCCAAAGGAAGCGAAATATTTGCAAAACAGCAACTTTCGCAACTTTTAAGGACAATTATAGAATTACCAGATTTAGCTATAAACGAGTTTTCAGCTTGCTATCTGGAATTCCGAGGTTTAACCTTTTTTTACCAAATTTTAGGGGACTACATAGCTTTATATTTTCTTTCCAAATCAGTTCATTTTATTTTTATGAAAATACATAAATAACTAAGTTTTTAAGTCCTGCTTGCTTCCCATGCGTGGTATTTTCTTTCGACTAACATCAGTCACAGCCATGACACTTATACGATTTTTTTCCGTTACACGCCGAGAAACACAGGATAACAATTGAACATATCGTTCAGTTCCTTGTATGTGGCATGGGACTTGTGGGTCAGGAAGTGGAAGGTGGGTCTTCAAATTCTAAATATTCCTTTAAATGATTGTATGGAATGTTTCTAGTAATCGGCGGTTCTGTTAGAATGTTGTCATCATCCAAATCTATCATATTAAAATAACTGCAGCAGTGAAAATTTATTTTATATTTCTTGTACTCTCGAATGTTTGCTGTATCGCAAAGGCTGTCACGGTAGTACAAAATTTATGGTATTGCCCGATCATGTACTGATTTACGATCATCGTAAAGCATTGATAGTATAACATTTTCAGGATGAGCAAAATATGAGTTATTCTGAACCACTGCGTTGATAACTTGCCGCTCCTTGGACGGAAGAAACTGAGTGAGACGTATAAATTTGAATAGAAGTGGACTACCGTGTATAACGGAATGGTAGTACTTAATGCTAAAATACATCGGAACATAAACTTTTATTACGTATTCCGCTAGAGATTCTAATTCGGAAGATGGTGAGCTTGTTGCAACGTACAACCTTAAATACGGCTTGCCTTAGTTAACCAACAGGAGTGCGCTACAGGTCCAGGTTTTATGTTCGATAAGTCAACTGAAACAAAGCCATTCGATATTGCTGAAGCCATTTGAAGCAAATACTTAACGTCAGTAGATAAATCCCGCTTCCAATCATCTGACGAAGAAGGTGGCATGTTCTGCTTTAAAATCAACTACACTCTAAAAAAATTTAAAATATTGTTCAATAAAATATTTCTCGATGTGCTTGAACCAAGTCTTAATTTAAGAAATTGAAATGAATTTGAATGAAGCAAGCTAATTTTTCCAAAGAAACACGTCTTTTGGTTTGGTTGGAATATACTCTTTCAATTACTTATATTTATCGCTAAGGACGAATTTTTAAAACTACATACTACTATATTACATAATTTGTTCATATTTCAGATATCAATTACTCTGCTCTGTGTAGGTTATGCAACTATAACGAAGGTGTGTATTTTTCGAGGATTTCTTACGCTGAACATGAATCGGTGTTCGAAAATTTGCTAACAAGTCTAGTTTGGGAAAAAGGGTGTCTAAAACTCCAAAAAAGGTGCAATTTGAACAAGCCTCTATGTTTAAGGTGCATTATTTATTAAAATAATATATACCAGCAAAAACTTTTTAAATGTGGAGTAAATGTGTTAGGTTCTTAATGAAAAAATGCAAACATTGAAATTTTTTCGATAAATGATGCTGGCGTGATCTAAAATCCTACCCAAAAATAAAGTCCGAAACACAGGATAACAATTGAACATACCTTAGACTTAGGCTTGGTTTCGATATAAATATTTTCATACCATTTTCTCACAACATTCAATTTGCTTGGATACGAAGCCGCTGGCTGTTCTTGGTCCGCTAGTTTTCGAATTATCGAGGAATTCGAATAGGTGTCGAAAAGGTAATTCATTAATGTGAAGAAGGCATATAAACCAATGCAATGGCCTTCCCAATTCGATCTCAAAACGTCGTATTATTCCATTCAAAATACCTGTATTGGTATTTTCTCCATCGCTGCAAATTCCAATTAAATTTTTCATACTGAAACCCTTCTCGCTTAAAAACTTGCAAATTTGTAATAATTATCACTAAACTCCGTTCGGTGAACCAAAAGCTCAGCAAAATTAGCAACGAGAGAGCACGATTTTGACATTTCATTTGGAGGGGAGGTTGCCAATTCCTGCTGCACAAATTTCTGTTAGCAGTAATTAGCAAGCAAGAAAACATATGTTTTGACATCAGCTGACTGCATTTTTAGTCAACTAAACAAAAATTTAAAAACTTCAAAGACATTAAAATGAGTGATTTGTTGGTAAATGGGGTAAAAAAAGGTGACTAAATAATAAATGTATTTGGATGATTAAAACAATTTAATAATGAATTAAGGTCTCCGGCAGAGGGAAATGTGTTAGTGCCAGCGCTGTGGAATCATTGTCTCCACAAGTAGCAGTCTGCATTGAGGAAACTGAACTACTGTTTTTGTAGCTTTCTTGCTAATATTTACTAATTCCTGTTCGGTGAAAACTTAGCAAGTTTCACTTTTTGAGAGAGTAAGACGCTTTATTCTCTTTTTTCCTTGCTGAACAATTCTTGCTAACTCTTTCACCGAACACACCTAATATCTAATATCCGGAAATAAATTTGAGTGAATGTGAATATTATCATTGCCGGCATATGTGTGCATATTTAAATATAATAGAAGAAGCTATAGAAAGTACGCACGCGAAACATCAACAAGAGGCGGCTGGTCCATTTTTGGGATTGCTCAAAGCTACAAGCCGAGCTTCTCTTCCAACTTGTGGTGTAGTGCTTTTTAGTTTTTTCCTACAAATTGTTAGGACCTACAGTTTTTGCTGAAAAGCTTCTCATGCAGAAATACACCCGGAGAGTTTTCCAGATTACGATTTAGTTTAGACTCGCACTAATGTTTTCTACATTTTTAAGTTTTCGGCATAGTCATGGAATCAAATATCTTGTAGGAAGTGGCGTGCATGGCAGGTGCCCAAATTGTTGGTATGATTGCACAGTCCTTGGAGGCAGATAAACGGAAAGAAGTGAACCAATAACTTCGTGGGATATTTTAAAGCGTTGGCTCTCTGAAAAATGGTGTCTTTTTGGGCCTTTTTTTTGGTATTAGTCTTTATAAAAATTATTTTAAAGTCCCCCCGAAGACTAAGTGCCGTTTGCATAAAAGTGTTATCAATATCGCAATCAGTGATATTTGATTACCTTATTACGATCCGATATAAATCTTAACCCTGTTGACCATGACAAAAAATGTTGATCTATATGGCCTAAGGCCTTTCATTAGGTAGAACCATTCCTCCGCAAACAAAAGCTTTAAAATGGTGTGAACTACTTAAACCGAATTGAAGAGGTTAATATTTTTGTTTGAATTTTAAGTTTAAAAATGGAAATGTAAGACCGCAAAAACATCAACAAATAGAAAAACCGTATAAAAGGAGACAAAAGTTTAAAATTATATAAAGGCTTATTTGCACAGGTCGATTTTTGTCGTTCCACTGCGTTCAACCTTCGACCCAAGGTATGAATCGATCGAATTGCCGGTGGAACAACAAAAATCGACCAGAAAAATCAGCCCGTGTAAATAAGCCTTAAACCAAAATTTAGAGAAGAGTCCTTATGTAAAATGTAACAATAAACCAAAAATTTAACAATATTATATTTAAAAAAGACGTTGGGACATATTAATAAAAAAGCACTTTCTTTTTCAAGCCTTTTTCTCAAAAAGGAATTTCTTTGGTTTATTGATATGACCCATTGTATATATGTAAGTTGTATATATGTATGACCCATTGTATATATGTAATCGGCGCTGAGTGGAAGATCACCTTATTTCAAGACACAATATCGAGAGGTTATAATATCTCAGAATTTGTTTGAAGAACGTTCCATTCTACACCTTATAAAACTTAATTTCAGAAAAGATAAAATGTATTTCCCACAGCTCAAATAATTTTCATTTATTTCATATTTTCTGAAACACATTTGTGGCTTTCTGAAATACATTTGGTTTTTCCGAAATACAGTTGGAAAAGGTGTAGTATTTGCTCTAATAACACCATATTTCAAAATTTGAGATAGGGCGTTTATCAATAAAAATTTCAAATAAGGCGTTATTGAAACAAATACTGGAAAGAATCGTTCTTCAATCAAATTCTGAGATATGGGGTTTTTGAAAATACGGCCATTTTTCACCCAGCGTCGATATACTATAACTAGTTTCAAATCTTCATTTTAAATTTGCAATAAAAAATGTGTATGTACATTAGAGCGGGTTGATTTGTATGGACGGGAAAAATCCGAAAAATCGCCATAGCGCAAAATGTTCTTCGGATAATTCTAAGCAACTTTGCTGAAGAAATTATGGGTCTAGAACCGACTTTGACCCACCGGAAATTACGTTGAAGTTTCATAATCCAGTAAGGAAAAATTTTATATGAGCTGTGTGACAGTGAAAATTTACTTTTTGCGGGACATACCTTAAGTTGTAGGTTTAGTCAAGCATACAAAAACCGCTTATCCAGATTTTCAAATACACCGTTAAAACCTAGCCCTTTTTTACAGGCTGAACCATAATTTCCTCTTAAACTGATTTTTTCTTATCCTATGAGCAAGATTTTAAAATTTAAAATTCTCAGTCGCTCGCTAACATATCTCAAACAACAACAAATATCTATGAACATTTAGATGTATTTATTTTTTGATTTACTTTTGTCTGGCATTTTATTTTATAATTTTTTTGAAGTATTCTAGCATCACAAAAATGTCATGCCCGAGCAGAAACACTTACAAGTAAATTTTTTCTGGTAAGAATTTGTTGTGCTTCGACGTCATGGAGAAAACTGTCAAATACGAAAAAGTGCGCGAATAGCAAAAAGAAACTTCATTAACGGGAATTAGTTCCGTTTAAGTTAAATTACGCGAGTGAAAAAAAACTGACTTTTTTTGCTGTCCCGTCGATCCATAATTTGATAAGATGGAAAATAATATTTTTTATATTTCGAATTCAGAATTTGGACCTACCATACCTTCACAAGATTTAAGTATTTTTGGTGCACCACAAAATTTTAGTGGTATTAATTTACCAACGAAGCGTGATGTATTAAGATATTATTTTTTTTTGTTTAACCATGCGAAGGAAGAAGGAATAATTAGTGTTTACAAAAACTTCACTGCTGCCGTAGCAAAAAAATAATTGAAATATGGAAAGGACTTTGTATTGATCTTATGAACGAAAAAAGTGTAATAATAAAGCTTAACCGGCTAATTCAACAATATAAAAAAGAAGTAAGAAATAAAACTCTGTTAAATAACTTTATAGGATGTACTGATAATTTGTTTTTCATCGGGAAGTGCAAATGTGATCTAAAAGTGAGCCCTTGCGTCTGTGGGAAAATTCCTGAAAGATTGACTTTTTTTTTACGAGATCAGTGCAATGACCGAAAACTAACAATTCCGGAGTTTTCTTTGGATGTGATAGACCAAGCAACAACAATTACAGCCTTGCTACCAGCAAGTCATGATTTGACATATGAACCAAGCCATGTTATAACACCATCTGAGGAAATAACTCAACTGAAACCGCAAGTGTACACCAGAAGGTACTCGGCGTTAAATTTCGCCATGATGCGCGACAGATTTGGCATATCTGACCGAGTAGATTCGTACTTAGCAACAGCTCTCTTCGAGGATATTGACTACAGAGATTCAACTGGAGAGCTAATTATTATGGACAAGAATAAAGTAGCCAGAGAAAAGATGAAAGCACGGGAAGCAGTATGCAAAAGCCAAACCGACGATACCAACCTCAGCTACTTTTCTTTTGATGGAAGAAAAGATGACGCCTTATCAAGGGAAAAAATTGACGGAAAATACCACCAACGTGTCGATTCTGAGCGTAACCGGAAACTTTGTACCCAGAAGATTATCTAACCAAAAATCGTAACCGGTCCATGTACCCGCGATTCTAGCGCGCATGGCAACGCTGTCAAAAACAAACAATGCGCAAAAGAGAATAAAAGGCAAACGCGCACGAAACTTCGCGTAAAAAAGTGCTCATATTGTTTATTAATTCTTGTGAACTAGTATGTGTACAAAATTTGTGGTATTTTCTGTCCACAAAAATATTTACAAAACACGTGCAATTTTTCGTGGTTACGAGACGTTACCACCTCTTTCGGTGGTTACGAAATTGAACTGCAACTTAAGCCAGCAGAATACCAAAAGGGTGTAAAAGTTTCCAAGTGATTTGTTTGCCGGTAAAATGAATGTTGTTACCACTCTAGAATCGACCCGCAAGTCATGGTAAAAGAACCCCATTTAGTCGTCCTTAAAGAGCCGAATTCAAAGATGATAGGATACGTGAAGGTTCAAGCCGAAGATGCTTTTACCAAACAAAAGGAGCTTTGCAAGTTTTTAAGCGAGAAGGGTTTCAGTATGAAAAATTTAATTGGAATTTGCAGCGATGGAGAAAATACCAGTACAGGTATTTTGAATGGAATAATACGACGTTTTGAGATCGAATTGGGAAGGCCATTGCATTGGTTTATATGCCTTCTTCACATTAATGAATTACCTTTTCGACACCTATTCGAATTCCTCGATAATTCGAAAACTAGCGGACCAAGAACAGCCAGCGGCTTCGTATCCAAGCAAATTGAATGTTGTGAGAAAATGGTATGAAAATATTTATATCGAAACCAAGCCTAAGTCTAAGGTATGTTCAATTGTTATCCTGTGTTTCGGACTTTATTTTTGGGTAGGATTTTAGATCACGCCAGCATCATTTATCGAAAAAATTTCAATGTTTGCATTTTTTCATTAAGAACCTAACACATTTACTCCACATTTAAAAAGTTTTTGCTGGTATATATTATTTTAATAACTTATGCACCTTAAACATGAGAGGCTTGTTCAAATTGCACCTTTTTTGGAGTTTTAGACACCCTTTTTCCCAAACTAGACTTGTTAGCAAATTTTCGAACACCGATTCATGTTCAGCGTAAGAAATCCTCGAAAAATATACATCTTCGTTATAGTTGCATAACCAACACAGAGCAGAGTAATTGATATCTGAAATATGAACAAATTATGTAATATAGTAGTAGTTTTAAAAATTCGTCCTTAGCGATAAATATAAGTAATTGAAAGAGTATATTCCAATCAAACCAAAAGACGTGTTTCTTTGGAAAAATTAGCTTGCTTCATTCAAATTCATTTCAATTTCTTAAATTAAGACTTGGTTCAAGCACATCGAGAAATATTTTATTGAACAATATTTTAAATTTTTTTAGAGTGTAGTTGATTTTAAAGCTAACATGCCACCTTCTTCGTCAGATGATTGGAAGCGGGATTTATCTACTGACGTTAAGTATTTGCTTCAAATGGCTTCAGCAATATCGAATGGCTTTGTTTCAGTTGACTTATCGAACATAAAACCTGGACCTGTAGCGCACTCCCGTTGGTTAACTAAGGCAAGCCGTATTTTAAGGTTGTACGTTGCAACAAGCTCACCATCTTCCGAATTAGAATCTCTAGCGGAATACGTAATAAAAGTTTATGTTCCGATGTATTTTAGCATTAAGTACTACCATTCCGTTATACACGGTAGTCCACTTCTATTCAAATTTATACGTCTCACTCAGTTTCTTCCGTCCAAGGAGCGGCAAGTTATCAACGCAGTGGTCCAGAATAACTCATATTTTGCTCATCCTGAAAATGTTATACTATCAATGCTTTACGATGATCGTAAATCAGTACGTGATCGGGCAATACAAAAAATTTTGTACTACCGTGACAGCCTTTGCGATACAGCAAACATTCGAGAGTACAAGAAATATAAAATAAATTTTGACTGCTGCAGTTATTTTAATATGATAGATTTGGATGATGACAACATTCTAACAGAACCGCCGATTACTAGAAACATTCCATACAATCATTTAAAGGAATATTTAGAATTTGAAGACCCACCACTTCCTGACCCACAAGTCCCATGCCACATACAAGGAACTGAACGATATGTTCAATTGTTATCCTGTGTTTCTCGGCGTGTAACGGAAAAAAATCGTATAAGTGTCATGGCTGTGACTGATGTTAGTCGAAAGAAAATACCACGCATGGGAAGCAAGCAGGACTTAAAAACTTAGTTATTTATGTATTTTCATAAAAATAAAATGAACTGATTTGGAAAGAAAATATAAAGCTATGTAGTCCACTAAAATTTGGTAAAAAAAGGTTAAACCTCGGAATTCCAGATAGCAAGCTGAAAACTCGTTTATAGCGAAATCTGGTAATTGTATAATTGTCCCTAAAAGTTGCGAAAGTTGCTTTTTTTGCAAATATTTCACTTCCTTTGGCTTACATCATTTTTCGTGCACTACAAAGTTGTAGATCATAAAATTCTCCACAAGTCCTGCCTGAAACATTTTTCTTTATGATCTACAGCTTTGTAGTGAACGAAAAACGGATGTAAGCAATTGGTGTATTCAGTCCGGTGTCGTCAATCTTTTTTCTACCAGAATTGCACTGTTAAACACAGAATAACGTTATCTTTGCTATAGTATTAAAATCTTGCTCATAGGATAAGAAAAAATCAGTTTAAGTGGAAATTATGTTTCAGCCTGTAAAAAGGGGCTTTAGCCCCCTGATTCTAGGTTTTAACGGTGTATTTGAAAATCTGAATAAGCGGTTTTTGTATGCTTGACTAAACCTACAACTTAAGGTGTTTAGGCCCGATGCCTAAAGTATTAAAAATGTGCCACCCTAATGAAACTTTCCAATCACCCACACCAAGCCACCCACCTGTTGGTGCATGCATGACTATTCGTGTTTTGTCAGCACACACATACATGTAAGTGGGTGCGCATGTGTAGGTTCAACTCCCCTAAAACCGGAGGATGTTTTTCGCGGTTCAACGGTTGTCAACGATTTGACAACTGCCTATTCTTTCAGCAATCGAGCACGGAATCAGATCAGCGCAGCCCCAGGATTTCTCCACCGCCAAAGTCAAAGGTAACCTCAATTTGTATTTTCAACCAAATTCCCGCTAATAAACGGCCATCCATTATAACGAGAATTCTCGTCTCCTTCTTTTTATTCCATTTGCAAATATATTCGACCGCGGTGTTCTAAGCCACCGCCGCTAAGCGAGAACCCCGTCGTCAAATATTCATGGTCCGTCTCACCGTAGAGAACCAGCACCAACCAACTACAGTCCACTAAGCGGCCACCAATCGAGTAAGACAAAAAGCATTCCACTAGTTGCACAAGCTACAGCCACAAACACAAGCATTAAAACAAAGCTGTCTGGAAGCACTCTGCCACAAAAATTGTTCAAACAACAACAACACCGCCACTTAAAAATATAGCTGATCACCACAACAAAGCAACGTAAGTTGGTCATATTTCTTGCCAATTATTTGTTAGTGTGAAACATATTCATTTTTTAAAAAAAGTGCCGCGAGTTCGCCCAAACGTAAGTGCGAAGAAAGTGTTGCCGGTTTAAGTGAAAGTGAAACTAATAACTTAGTGGTCACACAATTGTTTAAATTTGAGCTGTGCAAGGTAACATAACCTGACATCTCACTGAGCCTTTCTATTGTTATTGTTATTGTTGTGACCTCCATCATTTTTTTTTTGGTTAAAACGCGCACAAAAATAGTACAATCGAGGGCTAGACGTTCACTTTGAGATTTAAATCTCCTGACTTTCACTTATAACTCACTTCTTCGCTTGTTTGTGTTCACCGCGCACTTTTAATTAAATTTTGCAAAAATCACATTCTTCCATAACCAATATATACGTGTATGGGTGGCGAGTAAGCCAGTGTTGTTGTCGGTATATATAGTTGTTAAACAAAGGGTCAGACAATACGGCCACGTCTGCAAAAATAAAGTACGTTATATTAAAAGTAATCATAAAGAATCATTTAACTCTACGTTTTTTTTTTATTGAAGTTGTGTCATAATCTTAATTTGGGGGTGAACGTTTCCCAGAGCAGTTTCATTGTCTGCAGTCTCCCCATTCAGCCTTCATTTCTCTGCCTCTTTCGTGCCCCTGCCTAAAGCCATCACTCAGTTGATAGAAAACATGGAGACTTTCATGAGATTAGCTGATAATATCACTGAGTTCGAATGCGACCATAACGGAGCCGATATAGATACGCATACGAAACACACATTAAGTCTGCAACAAGATGACTTAAAGTCGTACTGGAGAAAAGCGAAAGTGGCGTATGAGGAGCTAATGTCCTCAGATAAGGCAACTGCCGACGAAATGGCTTCCGTTAGAAAGAAGTACAAATGCACATATGCAATTTATTTACGTTGCATGTCAAATATGGCTACACGCCAAGAAACGTTCACGAAGTCAGAGAAAACCCCCGTAGAACCATCTGAACGTGAGCATAGTATACGCTTGCCTCCATGCGATACTGAAGTGTTCAAGGCCGATTACCTTTCATGGCCAACTTTTAGGGATATGTTCACGGCCATATATATTCTGAACAGACGCCTAACTCCAGTTGAGAAACTATTTCATCTCGTCAACAAGACGAAAGGGGAGGCGAGGGATACAGTGGAAAAAAGTCCACTCACGAATGAGGGATTTGACACAGCCTGGAAAAATTTATGCGAGAGATACGAAAACAAACGTATCCTAGTAAACTCGCAATTGCAAATTTTGTTCAATTTAGAAAAGGTAGAGAGTGAGTGTGGAAGCGCGATAAAAACCCTGCAACGGCAAATAAATAATTGCTTGGCGTCTTTAAAAAGTCATAAAATTGACACTTCAAACTGGGATGCGATAATCACTTATCTGTGCTCGACTAAGTTGCCAGAGAGTACGCTTGGTCTATGGGAACAAAGCATAGACCATAAGGTGGAAATATCCAAATGGGAGGATATGGACAAATTCTTGTCGAATCGTTTCCAGACACTCGAAACAGTGTCTGGGTTTGTGGGAACTGCAAGTCCGCAGGGCCAAAAACCACAAACGGCGAAAAAAGCGAACGAACCACCTGCAAAAAAAACTTGGGACGTATCAAGCAAAGGTCACAAAATTAATGTGTACTAAATGCAAATCAACTCGCCATAAATTACGAGCATGCACCCGTTTTTTGAGATTAACTCCGGAAGAGCGAGTTAGTTTTATAAAAAGCAACCAGGGGTGTTTGAATTGCCTGTCCCCAGGACATACCGTGACGAAGTGCCCAAGCGCATATGACTGCAGCAAGTGCCACTCTCGACACAACACGCTCCTACATATAGAAACACGTCAGAACCAGGAAACAAATAACACCACCCAGTATAATATGGATAATGGTGCTTCCACTTCTACGCGATCACAAGGGAGACGGGAGGCGAACGATCGAAACGTAAAATCCTGCCATGTAAATTCAAGCGCAGGTGTGCTGCTAGGGACAGCGAGAGTAACCATTCGTCATAATGGTGAAGACTTCCCAGCACGAGCACTGATAGATTCTGGGTCAGAATGTTCCTTTATGACAGAACGTCTAAAGCGCAGAATCCACTTACCGGCAAAGAAAATGAATGCCCGCGTATCTGGTATAACGAATGCCGTGTCAGCCCAAGTCAAGGAGGCATCCAACATCGAACTGCGTTCAACAGTGGACCTTGACTTCAGCCTAACCACATCCGTGTTAATTCTGACCAAACTAACTGGAAACCTGCCATCCTGCCATGTCGACGCTATGACTATGCAGGCCTTTTCAGACTTAGTCTTGGCAGATAATCGATTTTACGTCAACGAGGAAGTTGACATCATACTCGGCGGAGATGTATACCCGCAAATTATACTAGGGGGACTGAAGAAGAATGGCCTGAATACGCTTCTGGCACAAGAAACAGTATTCGCTTGGATACTCCCTGGCCACGTAGAGCCACCGAATCCAACAACAAATATCGTGTCCTTTTACAGCGAAGTCGCTTTGGACAAAGAACTCACAAAGTTCTGGGAGCTGGAAAATCTGCCTAAACAAAAGAGTCCAAACGCAGACGATAAATACTGCGAAAAACTATATAAGGAAACTACGCATAGAAACGAAGATGGAAAATATGTAGTTTCGCTACCATTCAGACAGGAGTACCCTGATCAACTGAAGTTAGGAGGGTCTCTGAAGAGGGCGTGCTCACAGTTCTTTAGGAATGAGACACGGTTAGAAAAGGACCCAGAATTAGGGAAAGAGTATAAGAGGGTCCTGTCTGAATACGAGACATTAGGCCATATGGAGAAAATTACTGCCATGATATCAGCTGAGTCGTGTGATAACTATTTCTTGCCCCATCACGCCGTAGTAAAGGCGGAGTCTACCACCACAAAGTTGCGGGTCGTTTTTAATGCCTCAAGCCCAACGGCAAACGGCACAAGCCTCAACGACATTCTCCTGCCAGGGCCAGTGCTTCAGGCGGATCTCCCAGTCCTAATACTGCGTTGGAGATTATATAGGTATGTTTTCAATAGTGACATCGAAAAGATGTACAGACAAATTAGGATGAACGAAAATCATTCCAAATTTCAACGAATTATCTACCGTACATCGCCACAAGAACCAATCGGACTTTATGAGTTAAAGACAGTCACGTTCGGGGTTAATTGCGCACCGTATCTTGCAATTCGAACCCTTTTTCAACTAGCTGATGACGTAGAAACATCATTCCCAACAGCATCGAATATACTAAGGGAGGGGATGTACCTGGATGATGTATTAGCGGGATGGCATACACTCGCATCGGCCATTCATGCGAGAGATGAAATTCGACAGGTCTTACACTCCGCTGGCTTCCCACTACGGAAATGGACATCGAACTCCGAGGAGATTCTCCACGACATCCCAAAAGCGGATCGGCTTCACGAGGACTTCCTGGCGTTCGAAGACACCAGCACCGTTAAGGCTTTGGGCATTAGATGGAATGCTCATTCCGACCTCTTCTATTTTAAAGCAGGACCACTGGACGATCGTGAACAGCTCACGAAACGAGCAATATTATCCGCCATCGCCAAGCTCTTCGACCCTTTAGGATGGCTTGCACCAATGGTCATTGTGGCCAAAATACTGATGCAGAATATCTGGCTGGAGGGCACCGATTGGGATGAACCAGTCTCGCCCACCACATTGGAGCGATGGGGTAACTCTAAAAGGGACTACAACGAAATCGACAAAATCAGGGTACCCCGATGGGTAAATTTTTCACCAGAAGAGGAGGTCGAAATCCATGGATTTTGTGACGCGTCGGAAAAGGCCTACGCTGGAGCCGTCTACATGCGCGTCAAAAGGGATGACCAGATCTTCGTCAATCTTCTTCTAGCCAAGACTAGAGTAGCGCCGGTGAAAACGATTTCACTGCCGCGCTTGGAACTCTGCGGAGCTGTACTCTTGGCGGAGATACTGGAGTCTATTTTTCAAAACATAAAACTAGGACAGGCAAAACAACATTTGTGGACGGATTCCACCATCGTTTTAGCATGGATACGGAAACCACCCTGTTCCTGGTCAAGGACTGGTATCATGTCAACTCGGAATCGAATCCCGCAGATTTAGGAAGCAGAGGAATACCGGCAACGGATTTGGTCAACAATTCCTTGTGGTGGCAGGGACCTTCTTGGTTACAAGAAGACAAGTCAGGGTGGCCAGCACAAGAAACCGAGTTTCACACATCCGTGGAGGAAAAGAGAGCGCAAACCTACGCAATATCGAAGCGAAAAGAAATCGAGACTCTAGATCGGTTTTCGGATTTACCTGGGCTTTGAGGGTACTATCATACATTATGAGATTCTTTCGAAGAACACATCCCCACAACAAAAGCTTCCTTTCAAGAAAAGTCGTGCTTAATCTCATCCGATGAGATCAAGGCGACGACTCAAGTCTTGATCAAACTGTATCAGAAGCAACATTATTTTGAGGAGTATGTAAATTAGAAGAAGGGAACAGTTATCGATAGGAAAAGCGAGAAATTGACACTTAACCCGTTCCTTGATAAGGACTATATTATCAGGACCGGGGGTCGTCTTGGGGCGTCGGAAGACCTCGCTTAAAAAGAGCGTCATCCAATCATCCTCCCATATAATTGTAGGTTAACGCGGCTAGTTGTACAAATGATACAAAAAATCTCTCTCCATGGGGAAAACCAACTAATGCTCCGTCTCATCCGCAGCCAATATTGGATTCCGAATGTCAAAAACATGATTAGGGCCATTATCTACAATTGTAAGGTTTGCCTCTTCGTCTGTTTTACCACCAAAGCGATCCATCTGGAAGCGACCAGTGATCTGAGTACCCCATCCTTTCTAGCGGCACTTTCGCGTTTCATAGCAAGAAGAGGATGCCCGAAAAACATTTACTCCGACAATGGTACTAACTTTGTCGGAGCCTCACGATCTTTACGATCCGAATTTAAGAATTTTATCTCGGACGCCCGCGACCAAGCGATTTCCAAATACAGCCATCAATTAATGACATGGCATTTCATTCCCGCAGGGGCTCCACACATGGGGGGGCTCTGGGAGGCAGGAGTAAAAAGCTTCAAAAACCACTTCAAGAAAGTAGCCTCACCTCACAGATTCACGCATGAAGAGTTCCACACGTTACTATGTAGGATTGAAGCATGCCTCAATTCGCGTCCATTAAGTCCCGCGTCCAATGACCCCTCCGACTTAGAGCCACTGACCCCTGGGCACTTTCTCACTGGAAGCCATCTTATGGCTCCACCAGAACCAAACGTAAATGAAAGCTCTGCATCCATGATTAACAGATGGCAAAAGCTCAAGGCCCTTCATCATACCTTCTGTAAACGATGGAAAGTTGAATACTTGACCGAACTTCAAAAACTAGTGAAGTGGAAGCAGTCCAAACAGAACATTAAGGTAGGGGATCTCGTTGTCATCAAAGAAGACAACTTATCTCCAAACGAATGGAGGCTCGGTCGAGTCACCAACGTACACCCCGGCGAAGATAACCGAGTACGTGTCGTCGACCTCATGACCGAGAAGGGTCAGATCAGAAGACCGTTGGTCAAACTGATTCTGCACCCGATAGATGGAGTGGATTGTGAGAGGCCCGATGCCTCCTCCTAATCCTCTCCCTCCAATCCGTTAAACCATGCCTTTCAAATCCCTCAGCAAAATGTCCCCAATCACTCGTCACCCATAACAAGGACAACATCAAGCCTAACGCAGAAGGTCGAGCCATTCTGCCAAAGAAAACCTAACTGCACTCGCGAACGAGGTCACCGAAAAACCTAACGCAGAAAGGCGAACCTTTCTGCCACTGAAAATTAATCCATCGGCCACGACAAGTTGGCAGCAGATGGACCCACCCTCGTATACATACCCCAACATACTAATACATATACATGGTTATAAAAATTACCAGTGTCACTCGCCCTGGAGGACACCTATCCCGCCATATCGCACTTTAGCCAATTTAAGTACAGTGCACTCGCGAAAACTCGAACTAATGAAAACCAGCCCTGTCCGAGTTATCGAAATGTTCGAGTTTTCGAACGTTATGTATTTTTAATCGATATATGTATGTATTCTTTTTAACAGTTTTTATACCCTGTCCAATTTTATGGTATTATTAATCAAAGAGGGTTTGATGTTTTGTAGTTCATTGCCAGTTTATTTAATAAAAAATGCTAGCAAATATGAATCTTGTTTACAAAAGCAGTGATTTTGGTTTGATGTTTCTTATTTTCTACCGCATTCAATACAGCCTTTTTTGCTAAACTTAAAACATTTAGTTTTCGTCCCATTATAACACGCAAATAAATTTGATCCTAACCGCGCAAAATCCCGTGTATCACTGACAAATATCAATCAACTTAAAGGAAAAGTTCCGTAATTAGCACGAAACCTAGCCAGTGCGGCGCCTTAGAATGAAACAAAAGACTCACATAACGACAAAAATTTTAATATCGGCCGTTACAGCACATGCAAAACGACAGTTTCTAACATGTTTTTCCATCAAAAAAAGAAAATAATTGTTCGAGTTTTAGAGTAGCTACATTTTGTTCGACTTTTAAAGTAGTCAATGGAGAAAAAAAAATGTTCAAGTTTCCGAATGTTCGAGTTATCGTGTGTTCGAGTTTTCGCGAGTGCACTGTATACCTGAAAATAAGAAAAATCAGAATCGTTCAATTCAAAACAAGAAGGGAAAAGTAAACTTTTAAACATTTTCTAAAAACTACGTATACATACATGTCGTTTATGTAAAGCAGAGTATAGAAAAATAAAATAAAAACTATTATTTTCAAAAGCCACATTCTTGATGCCCAAAGTGTGACGCCAATGCCCACGTTACAAGGATTTACTTGTCGCTCTCACTATTGCTGATGACTCCTTGTCTAAGAGTGGTTGCTTCGTGTCCTTCGTACCAACTGGCACAACGCTGCATCGCAGATCAATAACCAAACGTAAGCGAGATATTTATTGCCATTATAGCACTGCAATGGGAGCAACAACGACGAGCGGTGCAGCATCGAATCGGCGACTTTTTTCAAACCAAAGAAATCAAATGAATTGGCATACCTACACATTTCATTGCAACATTTTAACTTTCTTTAATTTTAATTAAAACACAATATCTTCATTCCCCACTCCTTTTTTGATTTAGTGGTATTATAGCTTTGTTTATTAAGTACACTCACTTTTTGTGTTGCTTACTTTTGTAACGATAGACCGAACGGCCTTGCTCATGCTAATCCCAAGCTGACAACGCCTCACGTATCAAGGAAGTAATACCCAAACGTTTTACAAATACATTATCTGTGCCATCTGGGTTCGTAAACAACTCAGCTATAACATACAAATCTTGATTAATAGCTCTGGCAGCATCCAACAAATATTCGGCGACAGGTATTGGTGTTGAGGGGCAATTATCCAAACGTACGCCATCGAATATTTTGGCCGTTGTTACCACATATTCAGTCATATGCTGCCAGAAATATGGACTATCCTCAGGTTTCTTGCCAATGGATTGGGTTGGGGCTCCTTAGATATACGGCTGCCATTAGGGCTCTGCATATTGTCGTATAAAGAAGTGGCAACTGAAGCAGGGCTAGAAGGCGATGAACCGGTAGACTGTCCAATTGGAGTACAACGTCTACGTTTGGTAGGGCGTTGAGTTAGAGCTTCCCAGTCGAGTGCCCTCTTTAATGTAGCACAGGCCATTATATTGTATTAGTCTTAACTTGGCGTATTGCCTTAGTTTTTGTTTGTATAATTTTTTTTATACTGCACAAAGAACGCCCAGTATTGTTACACCTTCGATTGCTTACTCACAGGCACTTTATTTCACCAATTTATACTTAATTGAAAAAAAAAACCTGGTATGTAAAATGAAAAGGCCACTTTCATGCAGTGATAAACAAGGTTTTCACATTAGCCTCGTGATCAAACAGTGCTGAATAATAATTTTGGAATAATATGTACGAATTCTAAATCTTGATTTGGTAGTCCTTGACGTGCCACCATTGCGTTACCATCACCCGTACAAGTGTGTGCCGATGTGCATGAGAAGAAAGCGCGTCCATAACCACCAGTGGCAATGACAGTATTATGTGCACGGAAACGATGTAATGTACCATCTTCCAAATTCAATGCCAATACACCCTTACACTTACAATCCTCAAATATCAAATCGAGCGCAAAATATTCAACAAAATAATAGCAATCGGAGCTCAACGATTGACCATAGGGTGTGTGCAATAGCGAATGTCCGGTACGATCTGCAACAGCACAACATCTATGCGCTTGTCCACCTTTACCAAATTTCAAGCTTTGACCACCAAAAGCACGCTGATAGATTTTACCTTCGGGTGTACGCGAGAAAGGCATACCATAATTTTCCAATTCAATTACAGCTTTTGGTGCTTCACGTGTCATGTAATGAATAGCATCTTGGTCGCCCAACCAATCGGATCCCCTTACTGTATCATACATATGCCATTTCCAATCGTCTTCCTCCATATCACCGAGGGCAGCATTGATACCACCTTGTGCAGCAATTGTGTGCGAACGTGTGGAAAAGAGTTTAGAGATGACAGCTGTTTTGAAACCTTCAGCCACTAAACCGAATGCGGCACGGAGACCAGCGCCACCTGCACCAACAACAAGCGCATCGTAAGAATGATCGACAATTGGATATTCTTTGGAGAGGGCATCTGTGCGAACTTTGGCATCGTTCTTGCCATGTGTAATGTGTAGCTCTCGTTGTGGCACAATCGATGCCGTTCGTAGCATTGTAGCTGCATTTTTGGCCAAAATCGATGGTACACGTTTTAGGCTAGCCATTTTCGAGAATGTAGCAGTGAACAGTTGCAATCCCCTCTAATTGTTGAATAGATACTATTGTTGTTTTACTGCACCTATTATTTCAAATTAAATCGATTTGTTATTAATGGATACCCTAAATATTAAAATTCGCTTTAAAATTTACTTGTTAAATTCGTTGAAACTTTTCGCGCTCGCACTGATCGAGGATGAAGTCCTTTGCTTGTGGGACCACCATAATCTTCTTTTATTGGCTTGTTGAAGTTGTACAAAGTCATTTTTTGAAGTGAAATATTTCTTATTTTCACGTCAAATAGTTAAAATACACGCAGATTGCTGTGCGCAACAAATACACGCGCACAGTTATTGTTATCTGAAAAGGGAAAATTACAGCATATGGTTGTACAATAAAAGAAAATATTACTTACCATCAATCGTGTGCTGCTGCCATGTGTTGCCGGAAATGAATGAAAAGTTCGATTTTTCTCTACACTTGTAAAGAAAAATGAACAAAGGAATTGTTTTTGTGCTCCCACTATTCCGTTTCATTCATTTGCAAACCTGTTGGCAAAGTTGTAAATAACCACATGATGCATTATTTTTGCAGTATGGTAGTGATGCAGTAGTGGCATCACAAACGGATACCGAAACTTGAGATACCAAAGGTCGGTACCGCATACCGACGCGCTAAATATGTGGTAGAAATAAGATTCCTTTCACAAGGTTGGGCAATTTCTCCAAAAAATAAAGAATGAATTTCGAAAAAAAAGGGAGAAAAAACCTAAAACTGCGGAAATTTTTTATTTCATTTTTTTTTTATTATTTTTGGGGTTGGCTTTCGGGGGGTAGGACTGTTTTGTACCCACAAAACAACAAAAAGAAAACCGCCTCACCAGAACTCTCTACCGGGATCGGTACCAAAATCGAGTACCGAAAGTTCGACAAGGCTTGCTTGTGCGCAGCACTAGCGGAATCAATGCAACAAAGGGAAAGAAAAGCACAGGGTGCTTCGGATATGTTTATTTCGGTAACGTGACAAACAGCTATGCAGCGACAAGTCGCTGCGACAGTAGTGCAGCAAACAGATTATGAAACCGGGAAAGCGTTAAGGAGGGGGGAATTTCTGAGACATTAGTCCCAGAGTAAAGCGCCTAAGTTAATTAATGACCAATTGCGTCATCATATCGGCTACTCGCCTGCAATTCCACGTATGTATATGGGCAACTGTATGCATAACTCCAACCTAGTTTTTCCTTCTTATTTCTCTTCTTTTTCTTGGTATTCCGCAGCATGACTCGCCATGCTTCCCTTCGTCAACGCGCCGCACGTATGGCAGCCCGGTACCCAAAACCATGCCCCCTTTGTGATGAAAGCCACCCCCTCCGGGCATGTGACCATTATCACGGGATGACACCTCTAAAACGGCTTCAGGAGGTTATCCGGGCGGGATACTGTGGTAATTGCCTATCAATGGTGCATAAGACCAGGGAGTGCACAAGCGACGCCAGGTGCCGACGATGTGGCGGCAACCACCACACTACAATTCACCTCCCAACGGACGACCAGCCGCCCCAGCCGATGGAGTACAGAAGCTGGAGCCAACAAGTAGCAGAGGAGGAGGCGGAGAGGGCTGCATGGGACACAGAGAGGAGGAGAGAAGAAGAGAGCCGAGAAGAAGTGCTGTCCATCCTGGCTTCTGAGGCGGGGCTGACCCTGGAGTACGGCGACATCCCAGAGCCGGTATCGGAACCACGGCCGTTCCACCCGGTCCAAGGAGTGGCGGAACTACGGCGGTTCCGACCCCTTCTAGCGCACGAGCGCGCAAAACAGCAGCAACGCGACAACAGCCCTCTGTCCCGCCGCGCTCACGACAACAGCCGCAAGCGAAGACTGGCCCCTCAGCCACGCCAGCCTCGCAACCCACGTCTCACCGACGCCGAAGCCCGTAGACTGGCCACTCAGCCGCGCCAGCTACGCCACCAACAAAAACATCGCCGAGACGAGTCCGTCAACGAGCGTAGACTGGCCACTCAGCCGCGCCAGCTACGCCACCAACAAAAACATCGCCGAGACGAGTCCGTCAACGAGCGTAGACTGGCCACTCAGCCGCGCCAGCTACGCCACCAACCAAAACAGCGCCGAGACGAGTACGTCAACGAGCGTAGACTGGCCACTCAGCCGCGCCAGCTGCCAGCCATTAGTGGGTTCCGAGATGGACTGAACCGAGCTCTCGCTGGGGTGGCCCCAGCGTTGCGCCCGCTGACTACGCTTTCGCCGACCGCGATCGTGAAACTGGAAGCCGGGGGTAGGTTTTACTACATTCGAGCGCTCATTGATGCATGTTCCCCCCGCACAGTTATCGACCGGGGCCTGGCGGAATCGTTAGGGCTGCCTACCACCCACTCTGGCGGAGAGCACGGTTGTTTCCTTCGATCCGAGGGAAGCACGGGAACCACACGACGATCACCACGCCCGCCGTCTTAATGGACAACCTGCAGCGGATCAGCCCAGCCCTGACCATCGACGCCAGAGTGGCGGCTCCCTATGAGCATATCCGGCTGCCTGATCCGGATTTTTATATATCTGCGCCAATCCAGCTGGTACTCGGCGGCGATGTCTATGCCGACGTCGTCCTACCGAGCACGATGCCAACATCGTTCGGCTCGTTTGTGGCCCAGAGCACCATTTTTGGGTGGGTGCTTTCGGGTGCTACTAGTATGTAAATTTATTTGTAAATTTAGGTCTAAGCTTAATTTTTAATAAAAAAAAAAAAAAATGTTTCTTTTTTTTCTCAATTATGCCACTACGGTATTCATGGCAAGAAATATACCACTTTTATTTTCAAGTCTCTTCCCTCTCTTTTGACAGCTAGGTACGACACGGCCACACTATCGGTGTTGACAGACCTCAACCGCAGGAAGTTGCTCGAAGGCGGAAGGCGGGCAAAGTGCTATCCAGCACACCACAATAGTGTTAAGAACCTAGCATAAGAGACGGCGTGAAGGACATCCCGGGGCTGCTCCGAAGGTTGCGTGTCGCAAGGGGGCCGGCATGTTTAGGCCCGATGCCTAGAGTATTAAAAATGTGCCACCCTAATGAAACTTTCCAATCACCCACACCAAGCCACCCACCTGTTGGTGCATGCATGACTATTCGTGTTTTGTCAGCACACACATACATGTAAGTGGGTGCGCATGTGTAGGTTAAACTCCCCTAAAACCGGAGGGATAGCTGTAGGGATACCTGCATCATAGGGATAGGGATAACGATAGGTACAGGTATGGAGATAGGAATAGGGATAGGTGTAGGGATACCTTCATAGGGATAGGAATTGGGATAGAGATAAGGATAGGAGTAGGAACGATAGGAATACTGATAGGAGTAGGGATAGCTGCTTCATAGGAAAAGGAATTCTGATAGGAATGAGTATAGGTATAGGTATGGAGATAGGAATAGGGATAGGTGTAGGGATAGGGATAAGAATAGGATATATTTAAAACAAACAAAAAATAATATAAATAAAAATAAAAATTTAACTTAAAATATAAAAAAGGAAAATCCGTCCAATTCAATCAGTTAAGATTTCGAGGGAATCTCCGTGGTGTTTTTTCAGTTCCTCGTAAGCCATTTCGGTGAACTTCGCCCCCAACATTTTTGCCGTAATTTGCGGCAACTGCTCTAAAAGCGCCTCCAAATGGTTCAAAAGAGGCTGAAATTAGGATTTTTGACCCATCTCAGCTTTTCGCAAATCGATGATGATCCCCATTTGCTCCACAATTCTCTTCGCTGAGGATTGCAGAGCCGATGATGCGTTCGATTGCAATGTCAATCAGCTAGTTATGACGTTACCACACACACCAAGTCTTATTCATGTATAAATTGATGCATTTCAGTTAAATTTTGGCAAGACCATTTAGCCATAAGACAAATAATAGTATATTTGGAAATGTTCGCACCATTTCTACCTTTTTTAAACGGCTTCAACAAAACAAAATATTAACTGCCAAGAGTGTCAAAAGGTGCCAAGACCGCCGTGGGGGAGAAAAGCAAAGAAATGGTCTAACGCCTTTACCATACCGGTTATGCAGCAACAATCATGGCATCCGTGTTTTGCCAGAAGTACCGAAGAATGTCGGCAGAGGAAAGACTACGATTTTTACTCATACACAGGTATTGCCACAATTGCTTTTCCCCTTTCCAGCGACCGGAAACATGCCCTAAAAAGGACCGCTGCTACCGCTGCCACGAGCCTCATAACACGTCCTCGCCGGCTCGGAAACACATCCTTACCGCTACTACGGCACGAGCAACGAAGGATGCGCGAACCAGACACAACTGGACGTCCAGTAAAAACACCCAAACTACGTAAGGGTGGTGCGGAGACTCGCTCGTCTTTTCAAACCACCTCACAGTCCCACTGATCTTCGCAGTGGTGACGCGGAAACGCGTTCTTTCCGCTGTTTACGACTAACAGCGGGTCAGACAGCACATTATCAGGCCCGCAAACCGGCTAACGACACTGCAATCGTCCGCCCCTAAGACCACGTTTCGAACTGGCCGTGTTGCCAACATGCCTGCCACTGTTCTCATTATGTTATCGTTTATTGCCATCGCTCAAACGGCAAGCGTGACCATCTAGTTGGGCGGGGAACTGCACCCAGCAAACATTAAGGTTAGAGGACGATTAGAAAACGACTCGAATTCTAATGTTATTCTCTAAGGTAGAAGGTTAGAGAACGATTTGTGAAACTGTCGCGAATTATAGCATTCTCGACAAAAAGGGGACTTAGTTCTCGATATCGAGAAAAAGGTTAGTTATCGATTCGAATTCTAACGTGAAATTCTAATGGGATTCTAATGAGAAATTTCTAACTGAAATGAAATGAAATCCAATTGTTCTTGTTTAATTCTATTTCGATAAATTTATTGCTTTAAATATGTTTGACATGTTTTAAGCTTAAATATCTAATGGGAATAAAATGCAAAGTTTTTATACCTCAGTTTATAAATACAATACTTGACAATACACGCATCTTCGCTATTCGAGTGTTTCTCTAATCGTCCTCTAGCCTAGTTCTCTAACGTGATTTTCGATTAGAGATACATTAGAGAACTACATTAGAATTCTAATGTAAAACTACAGTATTTCTCTAACGTTAGAGGCTGTGTTTGCTGGGCACGTACGAGCCCTACTCGACCTGTGCTCATCAACCACTGTCACCACGCAAGCCACTGTCCTCGCGCGCCACTACCGCATGACCCCAGTGTCCACCATAAACGCTACCGTCGCAGCCCCCTTTCAGTTTATGAAGCTGGCGGATAGTGAGCTCTTACGCTCATAACCAGTTTGGCTCACTCTCGGGGGAGATGTGTATGCCAGCCTGATGCTAAGCGGCACCCCACAGTTGAGCATAAATGGGCTGCTAGCACAGGCCACAACCATCGGCCTGGTTATTTCGGAAGAACACCAACAATAATATTTTAGAATCGACACGCTGTTCTAGAAAGGATAAATCCAAATAATAAAACAAATGTTTTGCAAACAATTGTGGCTTGTTGTTACGATCTTTATCCCCTTTCAAAGCTTCTTCATGTAAATTTTGTTCTGATCACAATTTATAGCATATAATGCCAATAAAAGTCCTTAGCAAAGGGACACTATAAATTTTGACTTTTTTTCCTTGTTTGTGTGTCTTAAAGTAGTCCATGGTATTAAATGATTAAATTTTGCTTTTGATTTATATTACTCGATGAGATTAATGAGACTGCCTATCAGTTTATTTAAAAAAATGTCGGTTTGTCATAAATTTTTGACATTAAAGTCGGTGAACACAAATATATCAGTTTCCAAGGAATCAGCCATATAATAACCTTTCTTTCGCATCCCCAGCAGGTGTCAAGAAAAGGCTACGGGTAATGGCGTAATTTCTATTAATAATAAATATTCTTAAGCATTCACTACGATTGTTATGATAGTAAATTTATGACTTGGTGATCTTTATACTCCAACTTATATGTGAATCGGAATGGTTGCTCGCGGCTTTCGTTACTTATCTTTTCTACCGATAACAGCTTTTACGCCTCCGAACCTGACGAAAGTAGGCATTCGGCGACGGTACAGAACAAAATTTAGAGAAAGGCCTCTTTTATTTCACTTTCGAGAGTACGCGAGTCACCATCAGCCAATCCAGTGGTAATTAAACTTTATTCCACTTTTTCCATTTATTTTCTTACAATACACAATTCATATCTTGTTCTCTTAAATTCGATGTTATAATCACTGCCATTAATTCTCTTTGTAAATGCTGACACTCATTCCATTGACATTATGATACGCCACCGCATCCTAGAGCCAGTAAGCCCGTGACGCCTATAATGTATGGAAAATTTATATAGAATGAGGGCGTGGCCCCACCCAATTTTACAAATTATATAGGGACTATGATGTAACCACTTAACCCGAAAATTTACTGTAAACGTTTCTATAACTCCACAACAATGTACCACTGCCACTTCTACACAACTTTGTATTTAATGTTCGGTTCCACCCTAACTAAGACTTGTTTTAGATTCGTTTCACAAACTAAATTATTTTGGTATTTTTTTTTTTTAAATTATAACCGATTCAATTGTGGCAATGTACTTGTTCAATTGTTAATGTTCCGTAGTTTCAAGTTTTTATTTTAAATTAACACTCTTTTCATTATTTCTTTGCGGGAAAGCAAAAGTTCTTGAGACTTACTCAAGGAAGCATTGTTGATGAGAAATCGTGCCAGGAATGACCAAGTCCACTTTTGAATCAAAACCAAAACCAAGCCTAAAAAACCTAAAAAAACCTTATTTCAAATTCACTCTTTTCTAAGGATTCTCCCAAAATATTTCGAAAAAATATTGAGATCTACTGGAGCTATCCCGCGTTAAAAAAACGCTAAAAATATACGTTTATATGTATAAAAGGAGTATGGAAAAATATTTTTTAATAAAAACCACCTGAGAGGATGAATTAGCTGGAGTACAAAAGGTAAGAAAATCCACGGTAATATTCTACTGTATAATTCCGATGGAAACAGGGTGCCCATTTTTTTTGTATGGAGCGTGAGGCGCCTTACTATAGTTGAGCCTTACTATCTTTAGTGGTGTATGGCAATGTGTTTTTATCACGTATGGTTGTCATGGCTGATTTTAACTTCAATTCAAGAAATACCTCACTAAATAAATTTATTAACATGTACCTCCGTATTAAATTTTTTAGTTATTGTTGATATTTTCTTTTAAAATTTACTTCCCATTTCCAGTTATGGGGACATGGTACCTGAAACTATTGCTGGAAAAATTGTGGGAGGAGTTTGTTCCCTCAGCGGTGTCCTTGTGATTGCTCTTCCTGTGCCGGTTATCGTGTCAAATTTTAGCAGAATATACCACCAAAATCAAAGGGCTGACAAGCGCAAAGCACAGCGGGTAAGAATGTTATTACTATGGCTTTTTTTATAGTAAGAAAATAATGTGAACAATAAGATTATTATCCTCAATTAAGATGGTTTATGATTCTATAACTGTTTGTAATCAAGTAACAACGTTAGAGCCCATCTATGACATATGAAGAAATTGCTTATTTTTTAAGAGAATAAAAAAAAATTGTTTCCCCCAGTTAATGAATAATGAATTCGAAACGCAAGCCGATCACTGGAAATAGTGTCAATAAAGGTTATTTCCATTTCTCTTTTCATAATAATGCTTACCTTAAAGTATCCTTACTTTAGGGTATGGTTGCTGTTGCTGGAAGACAAGGACGAAGTTCGAATCGCATATAAAGTAACTTTTCTGCCAAACTTTGACAATACAAGCTTGGCCACAGTACGGGTAACGTGAAAATACGTGTATCTATGTTTGGAATTCGCCTAGCTTACACCTTGTACCGACATTAGTGCCATAAGAAATCTTAATCAGTTTTTGAAGAAAAACTTAGGCCCGCTTTCATAAAAACCGGATAGTGCTTAATCCGAATTTAATCCTGATTTGTCTAAAATCCGTTTACACCAAGGCCGATTAGCACAAATCGGCCGGTTAACGGCTGATAAACTTTACCGGCGATGGATGGCCGATTAAGCAAAAATTTGCATTTGTCAGCTATGGACACAATCAACATTTGTTTATATTCCCACAAAAACAATTTTAATTTGGAAACTTTGTGTTGTTTTGTTAGTGTTTTGAAAGTTGGTGCCGTTCTAAAAGACAGTTCAATGCCTAATTTGCATTAAATTTGCTGACAGGGATGTTTTGCACATATGTACACACCATGGGACAGATCCCCCCTTTTGGACCAATTTAGGGCAAATTTTTGGCGATAACTTTTTACAGAACTACAATTTGCAATTTCCGCATTCGGATTCTTTATGCCGGGATCTAGACTCGGATCAGCAAAATCCGATAGGTTTTAGGCATTGAACAGTTTTCTATAAAATTAATTCAGCCAATTTAGTTTTTGTGAAAACGTAAACAAAACTAAAAACAGTTGTTTTGCCTATTCGCAATGCCATTTTTTTTGCTAATTTGTTCACAATGATGGGTCTAATCGGCGATAACTTAACCAGGCTTTGGTGAAAACCAAATCGTCGATTCAGAAAATCAGCAATCTTATACCTATTGTACTTTTATATTCGCTGTCCCACTTTTCCAAAATTATATAAATCTTGACCGAAAGACACACCTATACAAAAATCATTAATTAAAACCAAATATGTTCAGGGTTATGAAGAATTAAAATTTGATAGAGCCTGGGAGAGTGACACCGCCCACTTATACATAAATTAATATTGCCTAAATCGTACACACAATCTTCTGAACCGATCTGGAAAGTTTAAAAGAGATCGACCATAAACTTTGGTCAATATTAATGTACAAACAAAACACAAAAAATGTGGACGTGGCACCGCCCACTTTTCCAAAATTATATAAATCTTGATCGAAGGACACGCATATCCAAAAATCATTCATTTATACCAAATATGTTCAGAGTTATGAAGAAATAAAATTTGATATAGCCTGAGGGCGTAGCACCGCCCACTTTTCCAAAAATATATAAATCGTGACCAAAGGACGCTTTTATCCAAAAATCATTAATTAAAACCAAATATTCAGGGTTACAAAGAATTAAAATTTGATAGAGCCTTGGAGAGTGACACTGCCCACTTTTCCATTAATTAATATAGCCTACATCGTACACAACAATCTTCTAAACCGATCTGGAAAGTTTAAAAGAGATCGATCATAAACTTTGGACAATATTGAAGTACAAACAAAACACAAAAAATGTGGACGTGGCACCGTCCACTTTTCCAAAATTATATAAATCTTGCCCAAAGGACACACATATCTAAAAATGATTCATTTATACCAAATATGTTCAGAGTTATAAGAATTAAAATTTGACATAGCCTGAGGGCGTGGCACTGCCCACTTTTCCAAAAATATATAAATCGTGACCAAAGGACAATCATATCAAAAATCATTAATTAAGACCAAATTTGTTCAGAGTAATAAGAATTAAAATTTGATATAGCCTGGGGTGTGGCACCGCCCACTTTTCCATAAATTAATATAGCCTAAATCGGCACATTATTAAAGTACAAACAAAACACAAAAAATGTGGGCGTGGCACAGCCCACTTTTCCAAAGTTATATAAATCTTGACCAAAGGACACACATATCCACAAACAATTAATTTAGATCAAATATATTCAGAGTTATGACGAATTGAAATTTTATATAGCCTGGGGCGTGGCACTGCCCACTTTTCCAAAAATATATATAGCCTATGCTTTAACTCATGATCCCAAGAATACACTGTGAAAATTTCATAAATATCGGTTAAGCACTTTGGGCGCCATTTCGCCTAAAGCATGTGACTTTGTCAAATGGTGTAAAAAATTAATAGTAATTCATCAATTGAGAACGGATGTACCGATTTCTCCAATTTTCTGACTTTTCGGCAGGGTTTTCCCACATTTTCCTTCGTGAAAACCTTCTCGTAGCAATTACGAGGAACTGAAAAAAAATTTGAAACAAATCGGTCCAGCCGTTCTCAATTGATGAGTTACTATACATTTTTTCCCACCATTTTTATATACAAACTAGCAGACCCGGCAGACGTTGTTCTGCCTGACCAGTGACTTCCCTAGAAATACATTTTCAAATATTTTTCTATTAATTTTTAACATTCCATTTATTGCAGTGCTTTAGGATATACAATGTGTCCGGTTTTAACGTCTTTGGTATAAACAAATAAATTTTTTGCATGTCCAACTCAAAAAACGGATCTTTTGAACTCAATGGGTATGAAAAAAACCATTATGCGCTGCTGAGGAGATGTATAGTTAGTATTTATTTAATTATATCCTATACCTACCACTGAACGCCACTATTATGATTTTATGGAAATCCTATAATACTCTGGATATGTATAAACGGCAATAAGAAACAAAAAAAATTAAGTGTTTTGATTAAGATTTAAGAACGTTAAAATGTCACTAAAGCAAATACATTCAGGGATATAACGAATTGAAATATTACTTAGCTTGTGGTCTTGGAACTGCCCACATTTCCAAAAAATTTACAAATGTAGCCTATGTACACGCGTGACACCGCCACTTTTCCCAAATTATATAATTGTTGACCAAGGGACACACATATCCAAAAATCATTAGTTTAGACCAAATATATTCAAAGTTATGATGATTTAAATTTTATATAGCTTGGGGGCGTGGCACCACCCACTTTTCCAAAAATTAATATAGCCTAAATCGTACACAACAATCTTCTGAACCAATCTGGAAAGTTTAGAAGAGATCGACCATAAACTTTGGACATTATTGAACTACAAACAAAACACAAAATATGTGGGCGTGGCACCACCCACTTTTCCAAAATTACATAAATCTTGACCAAAGGACACACATATCCAAAAATCATTAATTTAGATAAAATATGTTCAGAGTTATGAAGAATTGTAGTTTTATATAGCCTGGGGGCGTGGCACCGCCCACTTTTCCAAAAATTAATATAGCCTATGCTTTAACCCTTGATCCCAAGAATATAATGTGAAAATTTCATAAAAATCGGTTTAGTACTTTGGACGCCTATAAAGGACACACAGACACACAGACACACAGCCACAGACACACATTCATTTTTATTTATAAGATGACCAATTTTCCGGCTGCTAACGTTAAATTCGCATGGAGTTGTTATTTAGTTTTTACGAAATAATAACAAAAATGTTAGAAACGTCCAAGGTTTTGCTACTTATGCTTTCAGGTAGGCCTATACCTTCATTTTAAGAGAAAAATTAGTTTGATGGCTGCCATACCGTAAAAGTTATAAGCTCGTGAAATGCACTGCTAACGTTACATCATTTGGAAGTGAGATCAAGATATAGATCATGTTTGGTTTAATTTCTGCGAACTTGCTGAGACAATCATCCCAATTTTTCTTCATGTTATATAGCAAGGATGCCACAAGGTCATGGCATACCGCTTTGCCAAAATCTTTAGGATTTTTAAGCGTAATTCAACATAAAATAATTCACTGCCTACGTTACACAAAGCACTGCTAACGTTACACGTGCGAAAACTGAGTATCTGTACATATAATAAAATTGTAACCGTTGATCTCTGTACATTGCAGATATACAGAAAATAAAAAAAAAATAGGTAAAAAACTTTTTAAGTTAAACGGTTTTGTGTTAAACATACATTGCAATATTTAAGATAAATGTACTAAAAACCAAAAAATAATAAAATAGATACAGTCGTGGGAATTATAAACATATGCATAGACTAGATTAAAATAAAACCGGGGAGCACGTCAATTGTCTACAATTGTTGATTAAAATGTTTGTTTTGTAATGTTGCACTATAATTAGGCAGTTGTTCAACCGACAACGATGGACGTGTGATAAGTAGGGCTATAATGTGGAAACAAGCTAGCAAGCTCGATTATAAGCGAGTTTTAGGGTTTCATAGTGGTGAGCGAGTAGTACTTTTATCATATGTTTTGTCGATTAAAGGCACACTACGAGCAGTGAAACGATTCCTCGCCAGCCAGCAGTGTGAATGTCCAACGATAAACTAGCTGAAACATTTCTTTACTTTACATGGAGTGTATAACTATTGGAATTTCCATGAGCAAGAAAATAGTAAGTAATTTCCTCACCGTCTGCGGGCCAACTGCCTAACGACGAATTAAACGATTCTTCTATCGCACATTAAGTCGATAATTTGTAGACAATTGACGTGCTTCCCGGTTTTATTTTAATCTAGTCTATGCATATGTTTATAATTCCCACGACTGTATCTATTTTATTATTTTTTGGTTTTTAGTACATTTATCTTAAATATTGCAATGTATGTTTAACATAAAACCGTTTAACTTAAAAAGTTTTTTACCTATTTTTTTATTTTCTAGTTTTTAGTACATTTATCTTAAATATTGCAATGTATGTTTAACATAAAACCGTTTAACTTAAAAAGTTTTTTACTTATTTTTTTTAAAAGAAGTAGCCTACTGCATTTGCAAAGATTTAAAATTAAATTTGAAATTGGTAATTGACATTTATCAATTATACGCGGTCCCAAGAATTTTTAAAAGAAGTAGCCTACTGCATTTGCAAAAATTTAAAATTAAATTTGAAATTTGTAATTGACATTTATCAATTATACGCGGTCTCAAGAATTTTTAAAAGAAGTAGCCTACTTCATTTTGCAAAGATTTAAAATTAACTTGGATGATTTAATATTTAATTTCGTATAGCTTTGTTAACCTAGAGATATTGACCACGAAATATTCCAGTTGTATGGGAGGTACCACGCCTACTTTTTCACTATCCCCAGTTTTTCTGGAGGTGGTAGGGATTCGTCTTGAGATAGGTGGCAACCCTGTAAACCGCCCCAAGTGGCAACACCCACGAATATAATCTAAGAATGAATCATGCTATCTATATGCTAAATTTCATTCAAATCGGTCAAGCAGATCCCGAGATATAAAGAAAAACATAAAATGCGGTTAGGTGGCAACTCTAGGTGGCAACCCTGCTTGAAATTGTCATATTTGAAATGCGGACGAAGATACCTTTCATTTGATACCCATATTGGCATATCTAGCTCTATATTTAGAAAACATTGAGATAGGTGGCAACCCTGTAAACCACCCCAAGTGGCAACACCCACAAATATAATCTTAGAATGAATCATGCTATCTATATGCTAAATTTCATTCAAAACGGTCAAGCAGATCCCGAGATATAAGGAAAAACATAAAATACGGTTAGGTGGCAACTCTAGGTGGCCACCCTGCTTGAAATTGTCATATTTGGAATACGGACGAAGATACCTTTCATTTGATACCCATATTGGCATATCTAGCTCTATATTTAGAAAACATTGAGATAGGTGGCAACCCTGTAAACCACCCCAAGTGGCAACACCCATGAATATAATCTTAGAATGAATCATGCTATCTATATGCTAAATTTCATTCAAAACGGTCAAGCAGATCCCGAGATATAAGGAAAAACATAAAATGCGGTTAGGTGGCAACCCTGCTTGAAATTGTCATATTTGGAATACGGACGAAGATACCTTTCATTTGGTACCCATATTGGCATATCTAGCTCTATATTCAGAAAACATTGAGATAGGTGGCAACCCTGTAAACCGCCCCAAGTGGCAACACCCACGAATATAATCTAAGAATGAATCATGCTATCTATATGCTACATTTCATTCAAATCGGTCAAGCAGATCCCGAGATATAAAGAAAAACATAAAATGCGGTTAGGTGGCAGCTCTAGGTGGCAACCCTGCTTGAAATTGTCATATTTGGAATACGGACGAAGATACCTTTCATTTGATACCCATATTGGCATATCTAGCTCTATATTTAGAAAACATTGAGATAGGTGGCAACCCTGTAAACCACCCCAAGTGGCAACACCCAAACATAATTGTATTGTCACCAAAATCCAAAGTGTATGCAAAATTTCAGATTAATCGGTTGACAGGAAGAGGGTAAAATTTGAATTACTAAATTTGACCCAAGAAAGAATAAAACAAACGGGGTGAGCTAAATAAAACCGTTTATTTAAAAAAGGAGCCAGTGGAGTCCATTTGAACAGTTCTTAAAACTTCTGTCGGTATGACTGTCCTTATGTTTGTGCGCGGGTCACTAAAAATTGGAATGATGGAATTGAATGGAACTTTCACCATTGGACTACTATATGCCTACTTTAAGATTTAAGATATCTCTTATTTCGATAGCTCAAATATTTTTGGAGTTATCGACCAATATATAGACCAAAGGCGCTCCAAAATGTGTTAGTACAATAGGGTTATCAAATGAAAGGTGCGTTTGAGAATAGGTCGTTTTTGGAGGAATCAGTTGACCCGACAATTTATTTTTTTCCGGGTTTTCTTAACTTAAAATTTTTCTCGAAATAACTTCTGTTTTTTTCTTTGGGGAACATGAAAGGGCTTTAACTGCTTTAGAGACAGCCTTTCCTAACGACTGCACAGATTTGTAGGGCGTGTGGCGTTCACTCCTGTCATCGTCGCTAACAGCTACATTTTCGTGCCCATGTCTCTTTTTTTCTTTTTTAAAAGAGAAATAACGCCCATAGGATTTTACGCGAGCAACACGAACTGTTGATTAGGAAAAAGTTATTAGTGAAAAACCGAAAATTGACCCAGGTCAGCCCCCCAATTCGGGGCGTGATCCATGGTATTTATTTTCAGAACACCTTTCCCCATTGGCGGCCTTCGGCCGCGCTTAAAAAAAAGCCAGGGCGTATAAACACATTAAATTAAAACGTATTTTAACATGTTTTAAAAAACTTTTTTAGTTTTGCACTGCTAACGTTACATACGATTTTTGCGGCTCGTTTATTTTTCACATAACTGCTAGTTGGAACATAACTTTTTTAAAAACTTCACGTGTTATGATATTAATATTAATAGTTTCTAATAGATAAAACTTGAATGGCTAAATTTAGTAGCAAAAACACGTTATATTTACCTTTTTGTTTGCTGAACTACTTCCGACCAAATTTGTTTTTTATTCACAACGTTTTATAAAAAGAGCGGAAAGTTTAAATTAAAACGACTAAAATCGAATGACACTACTTTCAACAGGTACTATAATATGTCATGAACCCCGCAAAACCATAGTGCTTGCAATATTTGCAAAAAAAAAAACTACTTGGTTTACTTTCCAAGAAAATCGGTCATATATAGATTTTATTCATAGGTGTAAGCAAAATTATTAATAAATTGAATTGAATTGAATTAAATTCCCCTTGCATCAGTTCTAAGAAACAGCATGACCGAAATTACGTTAAAGGGGATTTCTATTATCACTTAACAAACAAAAGCCAATTTGAAAAATTGTTGGTCAATTTGTTCAGAATCCCAAAATTGTCTAGAACTCGGTTTAGTTAAATCTTAGTTTGAAACACGATACTACCTATAACGCAGCTAAATTTTCCGGTTTGTTAAAAAAAATAATTATATTTACTACTCGTTGTAATTGTACTTTTACGACATAGATCTAAGCCACTTACATGTGCCGAATTATCAGTTTACGACCCATTTTTCAAAAATAAATAAATTTTTCATAATAAATATGAAAGAACAACAAGGAAAGACGGCAAGCCAAAGATACGGAACCTAAATTTTTTCGAATGTGAGAAAAATCTTTTGTCCGAACTTGTCGTAAGCACGGTGTTTGGCCAGCATTGAATTATAATTGCAATTAGTGAAGACATCACTGTATACTGATGAATCGTACTGTATTTAGTAAATACATCACTGTATACTGATGAATCGTACTGTATTTAGTATAAATACCGTCATCCTATTATTAGTTAGTAATCAACATTGTTATTAGCACTAAGGCTATATCAGGGTTAGGAAATGGCATTTCATGAATTGTACTAAATCCACTCAAAAATCGTCCTTTCATTCAAATTGTACTTATTTTTTTTTTTTGTATGGATTCGCATTTTCTTTACTATTACTCATTTACTTTTTTTTTTGTAGTTCCGAAATAAAAATACATTTGAAATCAGTGTTTCTCTTTTTTTATATGAAAACATTATTCTTAGCTCAATAAGAGTTTTTCGAAAAACATAAATATTCTTTCCTCATACATAAAACATATTATTATAACATACTATCTGACCCTGGCCTTCATTCTGCCCAAAATAGACTTTACTACTAAGTTTATTTAAAGAAAAAAATATCCAACTGTATGATAAACTATGTATCTATTCCAATGTAAGTTGATATTCACCGACACACTAAATCATTTTCACCAAATCACTCAGATCAAAAATGTATTCGATAGCACCTTTTCCCACACCTCTTGGTCTCCTAAATATCTACTCAAAATGACCAATTTTTTTTCACCATTCTGGCATCATTGGGAAATGTTATAAAAAATGACCAATTTTAGAGCGCTTTCAGAGAGCGTGAAGTTTCGTATCTAGTTATCTTTGGTGCTAAGCGACCTACTAGTGCAAGTACACAAATGAAAGCAACGTTGTTATTTGTTCGAAAGAAGGTTGCAATAGCGCCAAAATACATTAGAATATTAGCTGTAGGCGAAATTGTACCAAAAGCGACAGCGTAGTACTTTAGTACTTTCTTGAGCCAAATTGTATCGAAAAAGTACACTTGTATCGAAAAACCCAACCCTGGGCTATATTGGATTAAAATAAATAAGCAATCGTCATTCATTCGTAAACCACAGCCAGCCTCGCATCTCTTTACAAGCGCATCCTCGCACTATAAATCGCAAATTTAGGTAAAGTGTTAAAGTCGTTGTCGGTTTTGCATCAGCAACAAAAACTATTGCCGCTCTACATTTTATTTAAAGGGTGTTTAAATTTGAGCGTTGTATAAGACAACAAGAAAAGTTAAAGCGTATACAAAGTAAAGGCTAAGACTTTATACACTTGTACTGAATATCTGGGTTTGTTGGAGGGTCCATTGGCATTTTTGTAGTAAAGCAAATTTAGAAAAATGGGTTCAGGCGATGAGGATGACTGAGCAGTCAAAGCTGCTAATCCAAAGATAGTTCAACTTCAGCAGCAGCGCTCGACTGCACGCAAAAATATAACAAGAATTAAAAATTTGTTGGACAGTACCTCCACTACGTGGAATGTTATAGATTTAGAATGCCGTTTAGAAATTTTGAGCTCATATATAAAGCAAATAATGGCTTATCAAACGGAGATTGAGAAAGCGGACTCTACTGATGAAAAGAGGGGTGACATTGAAGAGTTGTGCATTAGTGCAAAGGGAAAACTCTTGCAGCTTCTAGGGCAGCATAAGCGACGCGAGAGCTCAGCTCTGGAAACGACTTTCGGTATCACCATGCCTCAAGCTTCTCGTCTACCCAAATTGAAATTGCCGTCTTTTAGCGGAAAATATTCGGAGTACAAAAATTTTATTAGCTCTTTCAACAATTTAGTTCACGATGAGGTACATTTAGCACCAATAGAAAAATTCAATCATTTGCCTAGTTGTTTGTCGGGAAGGGATTAATATTTTTTGATAATATAGAGCAGTTATTTGAAATTGAAAAAATTAACAAACCCACTGCCCCACATCTTTAAGAAACGCAGTTGACACGGTGTCAGCAATATACGATTCGTTGTTGTCCATGGGCTCAGAAAAAGATATAACCACTGTTGGGCAAAATTTAGTTAACTAATGATTGAATGTGTTAGTCATGATTGATGACTAATGATTACTTAGTTCAATCACGAGGTGATGACTAACGATTGATTAGTTTTAATCATAATCAAATAATCATGATTATTTTCTTATGATTGATATTTTTTAATACCAGGAAAAGTAAAATATTTTTCTGCATCTGAAAAAAATACTGAATTGCACACAAAACGTTACTGTAGGTTAGGTTAGACTTTGGTGTTTTAGTGTAAAATTCAGTATTTTTTGGTGGTCAGATAAATACATGCCCCGGTAAAATACTCGTCAGGGATGGGCAATATTAGAAAATTTGAGTGACGAGTGACGAAAAAATGAAAAATAAATTTTTATTCATTATTCTAAAAAATTTGAGTGATGAGTGACTGGTTATTTCTTATTCAAAAAAATCAAAGTGATAAATAACATGTTATTTTTATTCAAGAAGTGCGAAATATCACGATCTATGGGAAAGGCTCAGAACCTTATTTTTGGAAAAATAGTGACTTACGGGGTTTTGCAGTGTGGCTATCGATATGTTATTCGTCCCTCAAGAAATCCTGAGTGATGAATAACATGTTATTTTTATTTTTGGAATTCTTGAATAACGATAAAACTTCATTTTTATTCAGTTATTTAAAAATAAAAAATAAGTACCCTGAGATCCCGGAAAATTATACCCATATGCGCATTATATTTGTCGTCATTTTCGGTATCATTTCGGAACTGTTTCGGGATTATTTCGGGACCAGTTTCGGGATCATTTCGGGATTATTTCGGGACTATTTTCGGGATTGTTTCGGGATCATTTCGGGATTATTTCGAAAAAGTCCGGAAACAATCGCGAAAAAGTCCCGAAACAATCCCGTAAATAGTCACGAAACAGTCCCGAAATGGTCCCGAAACAATCCCGAAAATAGTCAGGAAACAGTCCCGAAATAGTCCCGAAAATGGTCCCGAAATAGTCCCGCAATGATCCCGAAACTGGTCCCGAAATAATCCCGATACAGTCCCGAAACAGTTCCGAAAAAGTCCGGAAACAATCGCGAAAAAGTCCCGAAACAATCCCGAAAATAGTCAGGAAACAGTCCCGAAATAGTCCCGAAATGATCCCGAAAAAGTCCCGAAAATGGTCCCGAAATAGTCCGGAAACAATCGCGAAAAAGTCCCGAAACAATCCCGAAAATAGTCAGGAAACAGTCCCGAAATAGTCCCGAAATGATCCCGAAAAAGTCCCGAAAATGGTCCCGAAATAGTCCCGCAATGATCCCGAAACTGGTCCCGAAATAATCCCGATACAGTCCCGAAACAGTTCCGAAAATGACGACAAATATAATGCGCATATGGGTATAATTTTCCGGGATCTCAGGAATTTAGATTTTTTTGAATAAGAAATAACCAGTCACTCATCACTCAAAATTTAAGAAATTATCAATTATTTTTTTTTTTTTTGTATTTGAATAATTTTTTATTCAAAGTGGCCCAACCCGGATACTCGTAAGGCACTAAGAGAAAATCAATCGTTTGATACAGGGTGTAAGGTACAGCCCCTGAAAGCTGAAAACTCAGACAATCCTCCTGAGCAAAGTCCACAAAGAAATTTTTCTCGGAAATTAAAAGAATTTTTGACATCTCCATACAAAATTGGCTGCCGAGTCGCATATTTTGTATGGGGAGAGAGTAGAAAATTCTTTTCATTTTCGGGAAAATTTTTTCATTTCCGAACCTAATTATTTCAGTACTTTACTCGAGATGATGGTCTGAGACTTCGGTTAGCTGATCCTTACAACCTGTATGTGTAGTGTACCAACACCTGTGCACCGAGCTTAGTCATACATTCATGATTAAAACTAATGATTGATGATTTGCTATTAACGAATTTAGTCATGACTAATGATTGGTCTCGTTAGTTATGATTAAATTAGTCATGACTAAATTAATCATGAGAAGATCAATCATGATTGATCAATTGATTGAATATATTAGTTGATTAGCCCAACACTGGATATAACTAACGTCCATATAATTAGCATGGTGATTTCCAAAGTCGATTCGGTTACCGAGTCAAAATGGAATGAGCAGTTGGATTACTCAACACTCCCCACATGAGCCAATGCTCAAAGCATTTAATTCGTCGTTGTCAAGCCCTAGAAGTGAATGAAGATCATTCCAATAAAAATTTATTTGAAAACAAGTAAGGCTGTGCCGAAGGATGTCCAAAAAATCAAAATAAATGTTGGTATAAAATAGGGTCACCTCCACCTGCTGGGTCAAAAAAAGAGGTATTTAAATTTCGATCTGTTAATAATATTGTAATAGCACCTGCTAAAACAGGGAGAGATAGTAAAAGTAAAAGAGCAGTTAATACAACAGCTCAAACAAATAAAGGTATTCGGTCAAAAGTAATACCTGTAGATCGTATATTAATAACTGTTGTAATAAAATTTACTGCTCCTAAGATTGATGAAATTCCTGCTAGGTGTAAAGAAAAAATTGCTAAGTCTACAGAAGCTCCTGCATGAGCAGAAATAGATGAAAGAGGTGGATAAACTGTTCAACCTGTTCCAGATCCATTTTCAACTAAACTTCTCACTAATAATAAGGTAAGTGAAGGTGGTAGTAATCAAAAGCTTATATTATTTATTCGAGGAAATGCTATGTCGGGGGCTCCTAATATAAGTGGAACTAATCAATTTCCGAATCCTCCGATTATAATAGGTATAACTATAAAAAAAATTATTACAAAAGCGTGAGATGTAACAATAACATTATAAATTTGGTCATTCCCAATTAAGGCCCCTGGGTGTCCTAATTCGGCTCGAATTAAAATTCTTAATGAAGTTCCAATTATTCCTGCTCAAGCTCCAAAAATAAAATATAAAGTTCCGATATCCTTATGATTTGTTGAAAACAATCATTGTCGCGACTTATGATTAAATGGCTGAATTAGGCGATAGACTGTAAATCTATTTATAAGGATAAATTTCTTTTTAATCAAGCTTTATAGTCAAGAATGACATTAGACTGCAATTCTAAAAGAGTAAAATATTACTAAGGCTTAAAAGATTTTACTAATATTTATAGCTTTGAAGGCTATTAGTTTTTTTAACTTAAAGCCTTACAAAATGAAATATTAGTAAAGTAAAGGATGAATAACAGAGATTATGATTAAACTAGATGTTGAAATAAATGAAAAAATAAATATAAATTTAATTGTTATATTTTTTATATTTATGTTAAAAAATCAATTATTTTCAAAATAATTTAGTATAAATGCAGCAAAGCATAATCGTAAATAAAAAAATAATGTAATTAATGTTATTGTTGTTATAATTATCATTAATAAATATTGATTATTTATGATTATAGATTGAATGATTAATCATTTTGGTAAAAATCCAATAAATGGAGGTAACCCTCCTAAAGATAATAAATTTAAAATAAAATAAATTTCAAAATTTTAGAATTAAAAAAATTATTAAATAATTGATTTATATAATAAATTTCGAAATTATTAAAAATGAAAATTAATCTAAAAGATAAAAAGGAATAAAAGCAAAAATATATAATTCATATTATTTCATTAATTTGTATGGCAGTTAATATTCAACTTAAATGTCTAATTGATGAATAAGCTATAATTTTTCGTAAAGAAATTTGATTTAATCTTCCTAATGAACCAATAATGATTGAAATAATAATAATAAAATTGATAAAAATTGTTTCAATTAAATAAGAAATTAATATTATAGGGGCAATTTTTTGTCAAGTTATTAAAATTAAATTATTATTTCAAGATAATCCTTCTATGACTGTTGGAAATCAAAAATGGAAAGGAGCAGCTCCTCTTTTTAATAATAAAGAAGAAATCATAATTATTTTATTAAAAACAAGATTAATTTGCAATATTATTAAATTATTCAAAAATAATAGAATAATAGCAAATAATAAAATTGAAGATGCAATTGCTTGTGTTAAAAAATACTTTAAAGCGGCTTCAGTAGATATTAAATTTTTATTATCTATTATTAGGGGGATAAAAGATAATAAATTAATTTCTAAACCTATTCAAGCTCCTAATCAAGAATTTGAAGAAATTGTAATTATTGTTCTTATTATTAAAATTGAAAAGAATATAATTTTTGCAGAATTATTAAAAATTAAAAAGAAAAGGATTATTGCCTTTATAATTGGGGTATGAACCCAGTAGCTTAATTAGCTTATCTTTTTATAAACAATTTTCATACATATATATATTTTAGTGTAAGATGCACAAAAGTTTTTGATACTTTTAGTAATAGTTTAATTCTATTAAATATAATGAATGTAATTGTTATTACATGATTTATCCTATCAAGATAATCCTTTAAATTCAGGCAATTCATCTCCAAAATTTTGAAATTATTAACTATTTTTCAAGTTTTTTTTTTGCATGAAAACGGTCTATTTCAAAAATTATTGACTATTTTGTATTATAGCACTAGTTTTTTTTTTTTTTTTAACTTAGCCTTATTAGTAACGTGCTATGATATAAATAGATAATTAATTTTATTATTAAATAATTAATATTAGTATTTAAAATTATTAAAATAAATTGAAAAGTAGATAATAAAAAATTCTAATATAGCCATTTCAGAGAGTTAAAATCTCAACTTAATATAAATATATATATGTATACCAATTATTTATTTTTAATATAATAATTTATAAAAATTTCTAATAATAGATTATAATAATAATAATCAAATTTTACAAAACTAATCTCTATTTCGGAATTCTAAAGGTTTTTTACGACATAATTAATAGGCATCTATTAATAAATTAAATATTTATATATATAGATATTTATTGATCTCTATAGTATATCTCTTAATTATAGTGAAATTTTTTAAAACAATAGATAAATTTTCATTATAATTAACTATTTGATTGAAAAATAATCAATAATTTTTGAATGATAAGTTAATTATCAACTATTTTTCAAAATTTTGAAAATTTTTTGAAAAATTCTGAAATTTTTTAGAAAAAAAAAAAAAAAAAAACTTGAAAAATAGTTAATAATTTCGAAATTTTGGAGTTTTTAAAAACGTGTAAAGATAATTATTTATATACTAAATTACTTTATTGAGGTTGGACTCTAAAATTTATTATTTACTTATAAATAATCTTATATTTAATTTTAAGTAATTTAATAATATTTTTGATATAATAAAAGTTTTAAAATTTTGAAATTATTAACTATTTTTCAAGTTTTAAAAATTTAGAATTTATTTTAATATTTTAGGGGTTAATTTTGAAATTAAATTTTAAATTTTTATTAAAATGAGGGAAATATTTTGATTATAATTAAAAAATGTTATTTAACTATAATTATATTTATTTATATATACAATATAAATTAATTTATTTTATTTATTATTAAATTTAATTATTTAATAGAAATAATAATTTTTATAAATATTTATACATATATATTTTATATGAATATATATATAATATAAAAATTCCGAAATTATTAACTATTTTTCAAGTTTTTTAATATTTATTTAATTTTTATAAATTTATTAGGGGTTAATTTTATATTTCAAAAATTATAGTAAAAAAATTTGAAAAATAGTTAATAATTATAAATATATATATATATATATATATTATATATATATAATTTTTATATTTCGAAATTATTAACTATTTTTCAAGTAATTTAATAATTTATAATAATTATTAGGGGTTAATTTTATTAAAAATTATTAAATTATTAATAAATTACGGGAGATATTTTTATATTAATTAAAAATTGTTATTATTATAAAAAGTTTATATTTAAAAATTTCGAAATTATTAACTATTTTTCAAGCGTTATTTTAATTAGATAATTTAATTTATTTTTATTAATTTAATTTTATTAATTATTAATTTAATCTTATTAATTAGTATTATTTATTAAAAATTAAATATTTAATTAAATTTTTATAAATTAATAAAATAATATTATTTTAAAGTTTTATTTTGGCTTAAATTTTTATTATAAATTTATTTTATATGTAAGTTTTTGCATGAATTTTTATTTATTTTAATAATAAAATGAATTATATTTATATTCTCAGTAATTAATTTTATAAATCAAAGAAATTTGGAATTAGTAATTTTTTTTAGTATAGGCTAAATTTGTGCCAGCAGTCGCGGTTATACAAATTATACAAGTAAAATTTTTTCAGTGAAAGTAATAATAAAAATAAATATAAATTTATTAGGTGAAATTTTAAATTTGTAAAATTTTAAATAATATTATATGATCTTTTAAATTTTTATAATAAACTAGGATTAGATACCCTATTATTAAAATGTAATTTTAAACACTAAAGTAGTAATAGTTATGTTCTTGAAACTTAAAAAATTTGGCGGTATTTTAATCTATTCAGAGGAACCTGTTCTTTAATCGATAATCCACGTTGTACCTTACTTAAATTTGTATTCAGTTTATATACCGTCGTTATTAGAATATTTTATGAGAATAATAATTTTCAATAATTTATATTTAAATTTATATCAGATCAAGGTGTAGCTAATATTTAAGTAGAAATGGGTTACAATAAAATTATTTAAATGAATTTAATTTTGAAATTATTAATGAAAGTGGATTTGAAAGTACATTTTTAAAGATAAAAAAATTGATTATAGCTCTAAAATATGTACACATCGCCCGTCGCTCTTATTTTTCAAGTAAGATAAGTCGTAACATAGTAGATGTACCGGAAGGTGTATCTAGAATGACAATTTAAAGCTTAATTAGTAAAGTATTTCATTTACATTGAAAAGATTTTTGTGCAAATCATTATAAATTGATTTATTATTTATTTATTAATTTATTTTGTCTATTATATTTTTATAGTATATATATATAGTTTATTTTTATTAAAAATAATTATAAAATAAGTTGTTTTAGTATTGTTTATTGAAAAATAAATTTAATAATAGTTAATTTGTATTGTGAGAGAATATTGAAAAATTTTGAAAAATTTTATTATAAAAGAAAAATGTATTATTTGTACCTTGTGTATCAGGGTTTATTAAATAATTAATAGTTATATATATTGATCTCGATTTTATAAGAGTTAATAATTTATGAAAGTTAATGTATCATAATTATTTTAAATAAATTATTAGAAATGAAATGTTATTCGTTTATAAAGGTATCTAGTTTTTTTAGAAATAAATTTAATTTAGTAATTTTTAATTTATTTATTAATTAATTAATAAATAAAATTATTAATTAAAATATTTTAAGGGATAAGCTTTAAAATAAATTATTATAAATTATTTAAATTTTTAGTTGAAGTATATGCGTAGAATTAGCAATTATTTAAAATTTTGTTATAAATTATTTTGAAATTATATTATTTATTAATATTTTAATTTTATTTATAAAAATTTTTTAATTAATTAAATTTTAAAATTAATAATGATAAAATTAGTATATATATTGTGTTTTTATAATTTTAATTGATAAGTTTATATAAAGAACTCGGCAAATATTTTACTCGCCTGTTTAACAAAAACATGTCTTTTTGAGTTATTTTAAAAGTCTAACCTGCCCAATGAATTAGTTTTTAATGGCCGCAGTATTTTGACTGTGCAAAGGTAGCATAATCATTAGTTTTTTAATTGAAGGCTTGTATGAATGGTTGGACGAAGTATAAACTATTTCATATAAAATTTTTATAGAATTTTATATTTTAGTAAAAAAGCTAAAATATAATTAAAAGACGAGAAGACCCTATAAATCTTTATAATTTTTATTATTTTTATTTTTTAGATTAATTTTATTTTTATAATAAAAATTATTTTATTGGGGTGATATTAAAATTTATTTAACTTTTAATTTTATATAACATTAATTTATGTATTATTGATCCTTTATTATTGATTATAAGAATAAGTTACTTTAGGGATAACAGCGTAATTTTTTTGGAGAGTTCATATTGATAAAAAAGTTTGCGACCTCGATGTTGGATTAAGATATAATTTTAGGTGTAGTTGCTTAAATAATAAGTCTGTTCGACTTTTAAATTCTTACATGATCTGAGTTCAGACCGGCGTGAGCCAGGTTGGTTTCTATCTTTAATTTTATTATAATATTTTAGTACGAAAGGACCAAATATTAAAATTATTAAATTTTAAAAAATTGATTTTTATTAAAGTTTACTATTTTGGCAGATTAGTGCAGTAAATTTAGAATTTATAGATGTAATATAAAATTACAGATAGTACTTGTTTTTTATAGAAGTTATTTTAAATTTTATTAGTAGATTAATATTAATTATTTGTGTTTTAGTAAGAGTTGCTTTTTTAACTTTATTAGAACGTAAAGTTTTAGGTTACATTCAAATTCGAAAAGGTCCTAATAAAGTTGGATTAATAGGAGTTCCTCAACCTTTTTGTGACGCAATCAAATTATTTACTAAAGAACAGACTTATCCTTTGTTATCTAATTATATTTCTTATTATTTTTCACCAATTTTTTCTTTGTTTCTTTCTTTAATTATTTGATTATGTATACCTTTATTTGTAAAATTATTTTCTTTTAATTTAGGATTGTTATTTTTTTTAAGTTGTACTAGTTTAGGGGTTTATACTGTAATAATTGCTGGTTGATCTTCTAATTCAAATTATGCTTTATTAGGAGGTTTACGAGCAGTTGCTCAAACTATTTCTTATGAAGTAAGAATAGCTTTAATTATATTATCATTTGTTTTTTTAATTGGGAGATATAATATTTTAGATTTTTATTATTATCAAAAATTTTTTTGATTTTTATTAATTTTTTTTCCTCTTAGATTAATTTGATTTTGTATTTGTTTACCTGAAACTAATCGTACTCCTTTTGATTTTGCTGAAGGTGAATCTGAATTGGTTTCTGGGTTTAATGTTGAATATAGAAGAGGGGGATTTGCTTTAATTTTTATGGCGGAGTATTCTAGTATTTTATTTATGAGTATATTATTTAGAATTTTATTTTTAGGTTGTGATTTATTTAATTTAATATTTTATTTTAAATTAACTTTGATTTCTTTTTTATTTATTTGAGTTCGTGGTACTTTACCTCGTTTTCGTTATGATAAATTAATATATTTAGCTTGAAAATGTTTTTTACCTATTTCATTAAATTATTTATTATTTTTTATTGGATTTAAATTATTTTTATTTAATTTTATTTAATTAATAAAATTTAGTAAAGTTAATAGAAACAATTATTTCTATCTTATGTTTTCAAAACATATGCTTATTCAAGCTCATTAACTATTTAATTAAATTGTCTCATCATTTATTAATTATTGGATTAATAATATAATATAAAAAATATATAATGGTTAATATTTGACCGACTATAATATAAGGTGTTTCTACTGGACGTGCTCCAATTCATGTTAATAAAATTACTGTAACAATTATAATTCAAAATAAAATTTTATTAATTGGATAAAATTGAATACCTCGAAAATTTCTTAAATGATAAAAGGGGAGAATTGATAAAATTAAAATTGATAAAATTAAAGCTATTACTCCACCTAATTTATTAGGAATTGAACGTAAAATTGCATAAGCAAATAAAAAATATCATTCTGGTTGAATATGAATTGGTGTTACTAGAGGATTTGCTGGAATAAAATTATCTGGGTCTCCTAAAAGGTAAGGATTAATTAATGTTAAGAGAATTAATAATGAAATTATTACAATAAATCCAATAATATCTTTGTAAGAAAAATATGGGTGGAATGGAATTTTATCAATATTTGAGTTTAACCCAATTGGATTATTGGATCCTGTTTGGTGTAAAAATAATAAATGAATTAGGGTTATAGCTAGGACAATAAAAGGTAAAATAAAATGGAATGTAAAGAATCGAGTTAATGTGGCATTATCAACTGCAAATCCTCCTCATACTCATTTAACTAATTCTAATCCTAAATAAGGAATTGCTGATAATAAATTTGTAATTACTGTAGCTCCTCAAAAAGATATTTGTCCTCATGGTAAAACATAACCTATAAAAGCTGTTGCTATCACTAAAAATAAAATTAATACACCAATTATTCATGTTGGTGTGAATAAATAAGATCCATAATAAATTCCTCGTCCGATATGAAAATAAATACAAATAAAAAAAAATGATGCACCGTTAGCATGTAGTGTTCGTAGTAATCATCCATAGTTTACATCTCGACAAATGTGATTAATTCTATTAAATGCTAAATTGATATCTGCTGAGTAATGTATAGCTAAGAATAGACCTGTTAAAATTTGAATTATTAGACATAAACCTAAAAGGGAACCAAAATTTCATCATGCTGAAATATTAATAGGTGTTGGTAAATCAATTAATGCATTATTAGCAATTTTAAATAATGGATGTTGAGTTCGTATTGGTTTATTCATTAGTTTATTGATCGTAGAGGTCCATAAAATATATTAGTAATTTTTACTACCGCAATTAATGTAATTAATAAATAATTTATTAATATAATTGTTATTATATTTGTTGGGTAATTATATAGTTTATTAAGAATGATTGAATTTTCATATAAAAATGTTTCTAAATTATAGATTGTTTTTATTTCATTATTTTCTATAAAATTTGATATATATGTTTTATCTAGTATTATTGAAATTGGTATTATAAAAGTTAATAGTATAATTCTTATAATTGTTAATTTTATTGATAAAGAAAATATTTCATTTGATGCTAATGATGTAACGTAAATGAATAATACAAGTATTCCTCCTAAAAAAATTAAAAATAAAATATATGAGAATCAAAATGTTTTATATATGATACCAGTTAATAAACAAATTTGAATTGTTTGGATTAATAATATTAGTCCTATTGCTAATGGATGATTTATTAGAATAAAAATTATTCTAGTAATAATTGTTGTTATAATAAGATTTAGTTGAATGATATCAAGATCAAGAAATAGTTTAAAAAAAATATTAATTTTGGAGATTAATGATAAAGAATTTTTCTTTTTTCTTGATGTTTTAAAAAAATAATTTTTTATTTTTGATTTACAAGACCAATGTTTTTGTTAAACTATTAAAACTAATGTTAATAATTTTGTATTGAATATTACCTTTTATTTTATTTTTTATTGGGAGATTTGTTTTTATTTCTAATCGTAAGCATTTATTATCAATGTTGTTGAGATTAGAATATATTGTATTAAGATTGTTTTTTATATTATTTATATATTTAAATTTAATAGAATATAGAATATTTTTTATAGTTTTATTTTTAATTTTTAGAGTTTGTGAGGGAGTTTTGGGTCTTTCTATTTTAGTTTCGTTAATTCGAACTCATGGTAATGATTATTTTCAATCTTTTAATTTATTATAATGTTAAAATTTATTTTTATATTAATTTTTATTCTACCTATTTGTTTTATTAATAATTTTTTTTGAACGGTTCAAATTTTATTATTTATTATAATATTTATAATAATTTTGTTTAACTATTGTTTAAATTATTTTGTAAAAATTTCTTATTTTTTAGGTGTTGATGTTCTTTCAAATGGTTTAATTTTATTAAGAATTTGAATTTGTGTATTAATAATTAATGCAAGTAGTTTAATTTATAAATCAAGTAATTATAGAAATTTATTTTTATTTAATGTATTAGTGCTTTTATTTTTTTTAATTTTAACATTTAGAAGAATAAATTTATTTATATTTTATTTATTTTTTGAAAGTAGATTAATCCCTACATTATTTTTAATTTTGGGATGAGGATATCAACCTGAACGTTTACAGGCTGGAGTATATTTATTATTTTATACTTTATTGGTTTCTTTACCTATATTAATTAGAATTTTTTTTTATATAATAATAATTTTAGTTTACATTATTATCTTTTATCTAATTATTTAGTTGATTATGATTTGTTGTATTTATCTTTAATTTTATCTTTTTTACAAATTTGTAAGTTATGAGCAAGCTCGAGACCAGTTAACAATAATTCTAAACGAATTAATATTGTCAGTTTTTGGGAAAAATTGATAATTGGAGAAAAATTACAAAGAACAAATCTACAGCGATGGATAGGATTACATGTTTCAGAGTTTCCAGGCTCATCATCAGATCCCTTTTCGGACACGGATTCGAACTCGTGTCTGCACCAAAGCCGCTGTTAGAAAATTCCAACACTAAGCAATGATGCCCTGTGACGTCACAATGCACTTATCTCCACTTCAATTAATTCCCTTTTGTTTGTTTGTTCTTGCCAACAGTATACACAAAATTTCTTAAGACATGCAGTCTTTATGTTATGATGTGTGTGGGTCTTGTTGTTTGTACATATTTACATATGTACGTAAACCCGTGCTTTGGTTTCAATGTATTTTGTTGTTTGGATTTTGCGGTCTATTTTGTTTACAAATTTGTAAGTTATGAGCAAGCTCGAGACCAGTTAACAATAATTCTAAACGAATTAATATTGTCAGTTTTTGGGAAAAATTGATAATTGGAGAAAAATTACAAAGAACAAATCTACAGCGATGGATAGGATTACATGTTTCAGAGTTTCCAGGCTCATCATCAGATCCCTTTTCGGACACGGATTCGAACTCGTGTCTGCACCAAAGCCGCTGTTAGAAAATTCCAACACTAAGCAATGATGCCCTGTGACGTCACAATGCACTTATCTCCACTTCAATTAATTCCCTTTTGTTTGTTTGTTCTTGCCAACAGTATACACAAAATTTCTTAAGACATGCAGTCTTTATGTTATGATGTGTGTTGGTCTTGTTGTTTGTACATATTTACATATGTACGTAAACCCGTGCTTTGGTTTCAATGTATTTTGTTGTTTGGATTTTGCGGTCTATTTTGTTTACAAATTTGTAAGTTATGAGCAAGCTCGAGACCAGTTAACAATAATTCTAAACGAATTAATATTGTCAGTTTTTGGGAAAAATTGATAATTGGAGAAAAATTACAAAGAACAAATCTACAGCGATGGATAGGATTACATGTTTCAGAGTTTCCAGGCTCATCATCAGATCCCTTTTCGGACACGGATTCGAACTCGTGTCTGCACCAAAGCCGCTGTTAGAAAATTCCAACACTAAGCAATGATGCCCTGTGACGTCACAATGCACTTATCTCCACTTCAATTAATTCCCTTTTGTTTGTTTGTTCTTGCCAACAGTATACACAAAATTTCTTAAGACATGCAGTTTTTATGTTATGATGTGTGTTGGTCTTGTTGTTTGTACACATTTACATATGTACGTAAACCCGTGCTTTGGTTTCAATGTATTTTGTTGTTTGGATTTTGCGGTCTATTTTGTTTACAAATTTGTAAGTTATGAGCAAGCTCGAGACCAGTTAACAATAATTCTAAACGAATTAATATTGTCAGTTTTTGGGAAAAATTGATAATTGGAGAAAAATTACAAAGAACAAATCTACAGCGATGGATAGGATTACATGTTTCAGAGTTTCCAGGCTCATCATCATCTTTTTTAGTTAAAATACCTATATTTTTGGTTCATTTATGATTACCAAAAGCTCATGTTGAAGCACCAGTTTCGGGTTCAATAATTTTAGCTGGTATTATATTGAAATTAGGGGGTTATGGATTATTACGTATTTTTTCTTTTTTACAAGTTAGTGGATTAAAATATAATTATATTATAATTAGAATTAGTTTAGTTGGTGGATTTTTAATTAGATTAATTTGTTTACGTCAAACTGATTTAAAATCTTTAATTGCTTATTCTTCTGTTTCTCATATGGGAATTGTTTTAAGTGGTTTATTAACTTTAAATTATTGAGGTTTATGTGGTTCATATGTTTTAATAATTGCTCACGGTCTTTGTTCTTCTGGATTATTTTGTTTAGCTAATATTACTTATGAGCGGTTGGGAAGTCGTAGATTATTAATTAATAAGGGTTTATTAAATTTTATACCTTCTATAACTTTATGATGATTTTTATTAAGAATTTGTAATATAGCTGCTCCTCCTTCTTTAAATTTATTAGGTGAAATTTCTTTATTAAATAGAATTATTAGATGGTCATTTATTAGAATAATTATATTGTCTTTATTATCTTTTTTTGGGGCTGCTTATTCTTTATATTTATATGCTTATACTCAGCATGGAAAAAATTTTTCTGGTTTGTATTCTTTTAGAGTTGGTAAGATTCGGGAATATTTTCTTTTATTTTTACATTGATTACCTTTAAATTTATTAATTTTAAAGAGTGATGTTTGTATACTTTGATTTTAAAATTTAAATAGTTTAATAAAAATATTGATTTGTGATGTCAATGATATGATTTTAATCATTTTAAATTGTGAAAAATTTATCAATTTGTAATATTGGATTTTTATTATTAATTAGTTTTAGAGTAATTTTATTTTTTTCAAGTTTAAATTTTTTATCTAAAGATTTAAGATATTTTTTGGAATGGGAAATTATTAGATTAAATTGTTCAAGTATTGTTATAACTTTTTTGTTTGATTGAATGAGTTTATTATTTATATCTTTTGTTTTAATAATTTCTTCTTTTGTTATTTATTATAGAAAAGAATATATAATGGGAGATTTAAATATGAATCGTTTTATTATATTAGTTTTTTTATTTATTTATTTATTTATTTATTTTATTTATAAAATATCAAACACAACAACCATAAGTTTTATTTGTGATGTCAATAATGATATTAATTATTTCTCCTAATTTAATTAGAATTTTATTAGGATGGGATGGGTTAGGATTAGTGTCTTATTGTTTAGTAATTTATTTTCAAAATATTAAATCATTTAATGCTGGAATATTAACTGCTTTATCTAATCGTATTGGAGATGTAGCTTTTTTGTTGGCAATTTCTTGAATATTAAATTACGGGAGTTGAAGATATATTTTTTATTTAGAATTTATGAAAAATGATTTAGAAATGAATGTTATTATGATATTAGTGATATTAGCTGCTATAACAAAAAGAGCTCAAATTCCGTTTTCTTCATGATTACCTGCTGCAATAGCTGCGCCTACACCAGTTTCTGCTTTAGTTCATTCTTCTACCTTAGTAACAGCTGGGGTATATTTATTGATTCGTTTTAATATTTTATTATTTAATTCTTTTTTTAGTCAGTTATTGTTATTATTGGCTGGATTAACAATATTTATGGCTGGATTAGGAGCTAATTTTGAATTTGATTTGAAAAAAATTATTGCATTATCTACTTTAAGTCAATTAGGATTGATAATGAGAATTTTATCTATAGGTTTTTTAAAATTGGCTTTTTTTCATTTATTAACTCATGCTTTATTTAAGGCATTATTATTTATATGTGCTGGAGCTATTATTCATAATATAAATAATTCTCAAGATATTCGATTGATAGGTGGATTAAGAATTTTTATACCTATAACTAGTAGTTGTTTTAATATTTCAAATTTAGCTTTATGTGGTATACCTTTTTTAGCTGGGTTTTATTCTAAAGATATAATTTTGGAAATTGTTTCAATAAGTTATAAAAATTTATTTTCTTATTTTTTATATTATTTTTCAACTGGGTTAACTGTTTGTTATTCTTTTCGATTGGTTTATTATTCTATAATTGGAGAATTGAATTGTGGTTCATTAAATATATTAAATGATGAAGGTTGAATTATACTTCGTGGTATAATAGGTTTAATAATTATGAGAATTGTAGGAGGTAGTATATTAAGTTGGTTATTATTTAGAACTCCTTATATAATTTGTTTACCAATTTATATAAAATTATTAACTATTTTTGTTTGTATTATAGGGGGATTAATTGGTTATGTAATCTCTAATGTTTCTTTTTTTTATTTTAATAAATCTTTAAATAATTTTAAAATTATTAATTATTTTGGTTCTATATGGTTTATACCTTATATCTCTACTTATGGTGTAATTAATTATCCTTTAATATTAGGAAATATTGTTTATAAATCTTTTGATCAAGGTTGATCTGAATTTTTAGGTAGACAAAATTTATATAATAATTTAACAAAATATTCACAATTATTTTTTTTATTTTATAATAATAGTTTAAAAATTTATTTAATATTATTTGTTTTATGAATTGTAATTTTATTTTTATTATTTTTGTTTTATTCAAATAGCTTAAGAAGAGTGTGACATTGAAGATGTTAAGGTAATTAATAAAATTTTTGAATATAGTGAATAATTATTAGTAATTTATAGTAATTATATAATTTATTAATTTATAATAGTTATATAATATAAAGATAATATTAATTAATAAAATTTAGTAATTTATAAAAAAATTTTTATTTTTACAGTGAAAATGTAATGTTTTTAAATAAACTATATAAATTAGAAGTATAAATGGAATTTAACCATTAAAAGATAAAAGTTAGCAGCTTTTTCTTGATCATCATACTTCTTTAATTGGAGTAAATTATATCTCAATTTTATCATTAACAATGATAGGCCTCTTTTTGGCTTCAATTAATTTATATATATATATATATATATATATAAATATATGTATAAAATGATGTAAAATTTTTTATATAATTTGTTGATTTATAATATTATATATTAAATGTATGTAATATAATGTATATATATATTCTATAATATTTGTGTAGTTTTCAAAAAATATTAATTATTGATTGAATAAGGGTTATTTAAATTACCTAAAATTAGGTCGAAACTAATTGCAATTAATCGCTTCATACTCAAGGTAGATTGATAAATCAATACTTTTTGAATGCAAGTCAAATGTTATTTTTAACTACAACCCTATAGCATACTAGGTTTGAAATTATTTAGATCAATTTAATATACCTTGATTTCATTCATGATATAAACCAATAATTAGAATAAGAATAAATGTAATTGATGTAATTGTTCATATTATAATATTTGATAATTTAATGATTAAAATTATTGGAAGAATTAATGCAATTTCTACATCAAAGATTAAGAAAATAATTGTAATTAAAAAAAATCGTAATGAAAAAGGTAATCGTGAAGATGATTTAGGATCAAATCCACACTCAAATGGTGAAGATTTTTCTCGGTCTGTTAAAGTTTTTTTTGAAATAATGGTAGCTAATGTTATAATTATTGTTGTTATAATTATAATAATAAATATTATAATAAAAATTAAATAAATTATCTAAACTACTAATTAGTAGACTTTATGATTGGAAGTCAAATATACATTTATATTATATAGATAATGATGAGTATAATAGCTATCTACCTCATCAATAGATTGAAATATATAAAAATAATCAAACAATATCAACAAAATGTCAGTATCAAGCTGCTGCTTCAAATCCAAAATGATGAATTTTTGAAAAATGAAAATTTAGATGACGGATTAAACAGATTAATAAAAATGTTGTACCAATTAATACATGAATTCCATGGAATCCTGTTGCTATAAAAAATGTAGAACCATAAATTGAATCGGCAATTGTAAATGGGGCTTCAATATATTCATAAGCTTGTAAAATTGAAAAATAAATTCCTAATAAAACTGAAAAAAATAATCCTTGAGAAGTTTGTGAATAATTATTTTCTATTAGTCTATGATGAGCTCATGTTACTGTAACTCCAGATGTTAATAAAATAATTGTATTTAATAATGGAATTTGGAATGGATTAAAAGGTTTAATTCCTATTGGAGGTCATGAAGTTCCTAATTCAATATTAGGGGCTAGTCTTCTGTGAAAGAAAGCTCAGAAAAATGATATAAAAAATAATACTTCTGATAAAATAAATAAAATTATACCTCATCGTAATCCTAATGTTACAGGTAAGGTATGTAATCCTTGAAATGTTCTTTCTCGTGATACATCTCGTCATCATTGATAAACAGTTAAAATTGTAATAATATTACCTAGTAAAAATAATGAAATATCATATTGATGAAATCATTTTACTAATCCTGATACAGATGTTATAGCTCCAATAGCTCCTGTTAAAGGTCAAGGACTAAAATCTACTAAATGAAAAGGATGATTTCTATGTGTTGTCATAAATTATTTATATTAATTAATTTCTCTAGAATATAAAGTTCTTAATACTGCAAATACATATGATTGAATAATAGCTACAGCTGATTCAAGAATTAATAATAAAATTTGTCTAATTAATAATAATAATAAAATTAAAGAATTAGCAGAAGGTCCTGTATTTCCTATTAGTGTTAGCAATAAGTGACCTGCAATTATATTTGCTGCTAATCGAACTGCAAGAGTTCCGGGTCGGATGATATTTCTAATTGTTTCAATTAGAACTATAAAAGGTATTAAAATTCTTGGAGTTCCTTGTGGAACTAAATGTGTAAATATATGATTTGTATTATTAATTCAACCATAAATTATAAAGCATAATCATAAAGGTAATGCTAAAGATAAAGTAAAAATTAAGTGTCTTGTTCTTGTAAAAATATAAGGAAATAATCCTATAAAATTGTTTAATAAAATTATAGAAAATAATGAAATAAAAATGAAAGTAGAACCTGAATGTCTAGTTGGACCTAGAAGATTTTTAAATTCTTTATGTAAATTTATTAGAATAAAATTTCATATAATATGTCATCGGGATGGTATTAATCAATAAGTTGAAGGAATAATTAATAACCCAATAAATGTACTTAGTCAATTTAATGAAAAATTAAAAATTCTTGATGAAGGGTCAAATACAGAGAATAGATTAGTTATCATTTTCAGTTTAATGATTTAATAATTAATTTATTAAAATTATTAAATTTAGGTGTTTGATTGATTATTATATAATAATTAATTACATTGAATAAAATTAATGTAATTGAGAAAATAATAAATAGAGTTAATCATCTAATAGGTGCTATTTGTGGAATTAAAAAATATTAATTATTTTTAATAATTTTAGTTTGACATACTAATGTTATAAATTTAACTAATTTTTTATCATTAGAAGTAATTGCTAATTTACTATAAGATGGTTTAAGAGACCACAACTTGCTTTTCAGTCATCTAATGATGAATTTAGTGTATTATTAATTCATTTAATAAAAGTTTTTACAGGAATTCTTTCGATTACAATAGGTATAAAACTATGATTAGCTCCACAAATTTCAGAACATTGACCATAAAATAATCCAGGACGATTTATTAAAAAATTAGTTTGATTTAATCGTCCTGGAGTTCCATCAATTTTTACACCAAGAGCTGGAATTGTTCAAGAATGAATTACATCTGCTGCAGTTACTAAAATTCGAATTTGTGAATTTATTGGTAAAATTACTCGATTATCAACATCTAATAAACGAAATGTATCATTATTAATTTCATTTGTTGGAATTATATATGAGTCAAACTCAATATTTATAAAATCTGAATATTCATAACTTCAATATCATTGATGACCAATAGTTTTTAATGTAATTGATGGTTCATTAATTTCATCTAATAAATATAATAAACGAAGAGACGGAAGAGCAATAAATAATAATATAATCGCTGGAAGAATTGTTCAAATTAATTCAATTGTTTGACCATGTAATAAATTTCGGTTTGTATATTTATTAAAAAATAATATAAATATTAAATATCTAACTAAAGTAGTAATTATTACTAAAATTATTATAGTATGGTCATGAAAAAATGTTAGTTGTTCTATTAAAGGGGAATTTCTATCTTGAAGTCCAAAAGTAGTTCATGTTGTCATTATTAATTATTCTAATAAAAGTAAAATCTTTATATATGAAGCTTAAATCCATTGCACTAATCTGCCATATTAGAAATTACTTAATAAAGGTAGTTCAGAATAACTATGTTCAGCTGGTGGAGTATTTTGGAGTCATTCAATTGAAGATCTTAGTTGTATTGGATATAATACTATTCGTTTAGAAATTAAACTTTCTCAAATAATAAATAAAAATAATAAAATACCTAATAATGAAATTGATGAGCCAATAGTTGAAGTAATATTTCATGTTGTATAAGCATCAGGATAATCTGAATATCGTCGAGGTATTCCTGCTAATCCTAAGAAGTGTTGAGGAAAAAATGTTAAATTTACTCCTATGAATATAATAATAAATTGAGTTTTTAATCATTTAGGGTTTAAAGTTAGTCCTGTAAATAAGGGGTATCAATGGATAAATCCTGCTATAATAGCGAAAACAGCTCCTATAGATAAAACATAATGAAAATGTGCTACTACATAGTATGTATCATGTAAAATAATATCAATTGATGAATTTGCTAATACTACTCCTGTTAAACCTCCTACAGTAAATAAAAATACAAACCCTAATGATCAGATTAATGCTGGAGAAAATGATAATTGTGTTCCATGAAGAGTAGCTAATCATCTAAAAATTTTAATACCTGTTGGAACAGCAATGATTATAGTAGCTGAAGTGAAGTAAGCTCGTGTATCTACATCTATTCCTACGGTAAATATATGGTGAGCTCATACAATAAAACCTAATAATCCAATTGCTATTATTGCATAAATTATACCTAAAGAGCCAAATGTTTCTTTTTTTCCTGATTCTTGACTAATAATATGAGAAATTATTCCAAATCCAGGTAAAATTAAAATATAAACTTCTGGATGTCCAAAAAATCAAAATAAATGTTGGTATAAAATAGGGTCACCTCCACCTGCTGGGTCAAAAAAAGAGGTATTTAAATTTCGATCTGTTAATAATATTGTAATAGCACCTGCTAAAACAGGGAGAGATAGTAAAAGTAAAAGAGCAGTTAATACAACAGCTCAAACAAATAAAGGTATTCGGTCAAAAGTAATACCTGTAGATCGTATATTAATAACTGTTGTAATAAAATTTACTGCTCCTAAGATTGATGAAATTCCTGCTAGGTGTAAAGAAAAAATTGCTAAGTCTACAGAAGCTCCTGCATGAGCAGAAATAGATGAAAGAGGTGGATAAACTGTTCAACCTGTTCCAGATCCATTTTCAACTAAACTTCTCACTAATAATAAGGTAAGTGAAGGTGGTAGTAATCAAAAGCTTATATTATTTATTCGAGGAAATGCTATGTCGGGGGCTCCTAATATAAGTGGAACTAATCAATTTCCGAATCCTCCGATTATAATAGGTATAACTATAAAAAAAATTATTACAAAAGCGTGAGATGTAACAATAACATTATAAATTTGGTCATTCCCAATTAAGGCCCCTGGGTGTCCTAATTCGGCTCGAATTAAAATTCTTAATGAAGTTCCAATTATTCCTGCTCAAGCTCCAAAAATAAAATATAAAGTTCCGATATCCTTATGATTTGTTGAAAACAATCATTGTCGCGACTTATGATTAAATGGCTGAATTAGGCGATAGACTTTAAATCTATTTATAAGGATAAATTTCTTTTTAATCAAGCTTTATAGTCAAGAATGACATTAGACTGCAATTCTAAAAGAGTAAAATATTACTAAGGCTTAAAAGATTTTACTAATATTTATAGCTTTGAAGGCTATTAGTTTTTTTAACTTAAAGCCTTACAAAATGAAATATTAGTAAAGTAAAGGATGAATAACAGAGATTATGATTAAACTAGATGTTGAAATAAATGAAAAAATAAATATAAATTTAATTGTTATATTTTTTATATTTATGTTAAAAAATCAATTATTTTCAAAATAATTTAGTATAAATGCAGCAAAGCATAATCGTAAATAAAAAAATAATGTAATTAATGTTATTGTTGTTATAATTATCATTAATAAATATTGATTATTTATGATTATAGATTGAATGATTAATCATTTTGGTAAAAATCCAATAAATGGAGGTAACCCTCCTAAAGATAATAAATTTAAAAATAAAATAAATTTCAAAATTTTAGAATTAAAAAAATTATTAAATAATTGATTTATATAATAAATTTCGAAATTATTAAAAATGAAAATTAATCTAAAAGATAAAAAGGAATAAAAGCAAAAATATATAATTCATATTATTTCATTAATTTGTATGGCAGTTAATATTCAACTTAAATGTCTAATTGATGAATAAGCTATAATTTTTCGTAAAGAAATTTGATTTAATCTTCCTAATGAACCAATAATGATTGAAATAATAATAATAAAATTGATAAAAATTGTTTCAATTAAATAAGAAATTAATATTATAGGGGCAATTTTTTGTCAAGTTATTAAAATTAAATTATTATTTCAAGATAATCCTTCTATGACTGTTGGAAATCAAAAATGGAAAGGAGCAGCTCCTCTTTTTAATAATAAAGAAGAAATCATAATTATTTTATTAAAAACAAGATTAATTTGCAATATTATTAAATTATTCAAAAATAATAGAATAATAGCAAATAATAAAATTGAAGATGCAATTGCTTGTGTTAAAAAATACTTTAAAGAGGCTTCAGTAGATATTAAATTTTTATTATCTATTATTAGGGGGATAAAAGATAATAAATTAATTTCTAAACCTATTCAAGCTCCTAATCAAGAATTTGAAGAAATTGTAATTATTGTTCTTATTATTAAAATTGAAAAGAATATAATTTTTGCAGAATTATTAAAAATTAAAAAGAAAAGGATTATTGCCTTTATAATTGGGGTATGAACCCAGTAGCTTAATTAGCTTATCTTTTTATAAACAATTTTCATACATATATATATTTTAGTGTAAGATGCACAAAAGTTTTTGATACTTTTAGTAATAGTTTAATTCTATTAAATATAATGAATGTAATTGTTATTACATGATTTATCCTATCAAGATAATCCTTTAAATTCAGGCAATTCATCTCCAAAATTTTGAAATTATTAACGATTTTTCAAGTTTTTTTTTTGCATGAAAACGGTCTATTTCAAAAATTATTGACTATTTTGTATTATAGCACTAGTTTTTTTTTTTTTTTTTTTAACTTAGCCTTATTAGTAACGTGCTATGATATAAATAGATAATTAATTTTATTATTAAATAATTAATATTAGTATTTAAAATTATTAAAATAAATTGAAAAGTAGATAATAAAAAATTCTAATATAGCCATTTCAGAGAGTTAAAATCTCAACTTAATATAAATATATATATGTATACCAATTATTTATTTTTAATATAATAATTTATAAAAATTTCTAATAATAGATTATAATAATAATAATCAAATTTTACAAAACTAATCTCTATTTCGGAATTCTAAAGGTTTTTTACGACATAATTAATAGGCATCTATTAATAAATTAAATATTTATATATATATAGATATTTATTGATCTCTATAGTATATCTCTTAATTATAGTGAAATTTTTTAAAAAAATAGATAAATTTTCATTATAATTAACTATTTGATTGAAAAATAATCAATAATTTTTGAATGATAAGTTAATTATCAACTATTTTTCAAAATTTTTGAAAATTTTTTGAAAAATTCTGAAATTTTTTAGAAAAAAAAAAAAAAAAAAAACTTGAAAAATAGTTAATAATTTCGAAATTTTGGAGTTTTTAAAAACGTGTAAAGATAATTATTTATATACTAAATTACTTTATTGAGGTTGGACTCTAAAATTTATTATTTACTTATAAATAATCTTATATTTAATTTTAAAGTAATTTAATAATATTTTTGATATAATAAAAGTTTTAAAATTTTGAAATTATTAACTATTTTTCAAGTTTTAAAAATTTAGAATTTATTTTAATATTTTAGGGGTTAATTTTGAAATTAAATTTTAAATTTTTATTAAAATGAGGGAAATATTTTGATTATAATTAAAAAATGTTATTTAATTATAATTATATTTATTTATATATACAATATAAATTAATTTATTTTATTTATTATTAAATTTAATTATTTAATAGAAATAATAATTTTTATAAATATTTATACATATATATTTTATATGAATATATATATAATATAAAAATTTCGAAATTATTAACTATTTTTCAAGTTTTTTAATATTTATTTAATTTTTATAAATTTATTAGGGGTTAATTTTATATTTCAAAAATTATAGTAAAAAAATTTGAAAAATAGTTAATAATTATAAATATATATATATATATATATATATATTATATATATATAATTTTTATATTTCGAAATTATTAACTATTTTTCAAGTAATTTAATAATTTTATAATAATTATTAGGGGTTAATTTTATTAAAAATTATTAAATTATTAATAAATTACGGGAGATATTTTTATATTAATTAAAAATTGTTATTATTATAAAAAGTTTATATTTAAAAATTTCGAAATTATTAACTATTTTTCAAGCGTTATTTTAATTAGATAATTTAATTTATTTTTATTAATTTAATTTTATTAATTATTAATTTAATCTTATTAATTATTATTATTTATTAAAAATTAAATATTTAATTAAATTTTTATAAATTAATAAAATAATATTATTTTAAAGTTTTATTTTGGCTTAAATTTTTATTATAAATTTATTTTATATGTAAGTTTTTGCATGAATTTTTATTTATTTTAATAATAAAATGAATTATATTTATATTCTCAGTAATTAATTTTATAAATCAAAGAAATTTGGAATTAGTAATTTTTTTTAGTATAGGCTAAATTTGTGCCAGCAGTCGCGGTTATACAAATTATACAAGTAAAATTTTTTCAGTGAAAGTAATAATAAAAATAAATATAAATTTATTAGGTGAAATTTTAAATTTGTAAAATTTTAAATAATATTATATGATCTTTTAAATTTTTATAATAAAATAGGATTAGATACCCTATTATTAAAAATGTAATTTTAAACACTAAAGTAGTAATAGTTATGTTCTTGAAACTTAAAAAATTTGGCGGTATTTTAATCTATTCAGAGGAACCTGTTCTTTAATCGATAATCCACGTTGTACCTTACTTAAATTTGTATTCAGTTTATATACCGTCGTTATTAGAATATTTTATGAG